>CM076584.1:1472915574-1473438044 GCA_034641835.2 Pinus albicaulis
CATTGAAAAACTGAAACAAAAAGATCCAATAAGCCCAACTCCAGTATTAGAGCAACCATCCACATCTACTTCTATACCTCCCTTTCCGGAGAGATTACAAATTGACAAAGGTGTAGAAAAACAAATAATGGTACCTAATTATGATTTCTTGGATGAATTGAGAAATGTTTGCATTAAAATTCCATTATTGCAAGCCATCAAGGAAATCCCAATTTTAGCCAAAACAATAAAGGAGTTGAGTATGAAGACAACAAGAAAAAGAATAAGAGAAACCAAGAAAATTCAACTGGTAGAACAAATAGCAGATATTATGATGGGTAAGATTACTATTCCAAAGTACCTTGACCCAGGAAATCCAGTTGTCAAAATTCACATCAATGGAATTGAAATTCAAAACACACTCATTGACTTAGGGGCAGCAATAAATATCATGAGTGAACGGATCATGGACAAAGCTGAAACTTCCTAAAATCTTCTCTTTTTACACTATTACAATTAGCAGATAGATGCGTGATCGGTTCGGATGGGGTAATAGAAGACATTCCCGGTGTCCCTAGACTCTTGGGAGTACCCTGTGGATTTCATGATCCTAACACCCAAGAATAATCGAGGAGGCCATCCTGTTATACTAGGAAGACCTTGGTTGGCTACAGCCGATGCTTTTATTAGTTGTAGGTCCGTTGATATGTATATTTCTGATGGTAGTTCAACAAATAAATTCACTTTATATCCTCCAGCTAGGACAATTACAGAACTAGATGACACTCAATGGATAGAGGATGAAGAATATTTACAACCACTCTCTTCACAATTTCGAGAAATTAGTGAAGATAATCAAATTATGAATACTCTAGAAAACTTTGAATCTTCTCCAGAACACAAACAAGAACCATTTCAAGAGAGATCCAATATTGAGTTCTTGTCATCTAGACAGATGTCTACACAAATTTCTGGACAAAATTTGGCAGCTCTACAGTGAAAGTTTTCCGGGCAAAACCTTGAACATAAACAAAAACCTAGAAAAATCTCACCAAAGAAGAGTTAGTCAAAGTATTACGGAGACACAGAGACATGCTTCCGCATATGCATGGGAATACACTGACATGAAAGGGATAAGTCCCAAGAATTGTACTCATCACATCTATATAGAGGAAAATTGCAAACCAATCAGACAGCCTCAAAGACGGATGAATCCAAATCTTAGGGAAATTGTCGGGGAAGAATTACAAAAATTGTTAAATGTTAACTTCATATCCTATTTCGGATAGTCGGTGGGTATCTCCTTTAGTGATTGTGCCTAAGAAAAATGGAAAATGGAGGTGTATTTGACTACGAGAAGCTGAATAAACTACTCTTAAAGACCATTTTCCTTACCTTTCATAGATCAAGTATTAGATACATTAGCGAGGTAAAAAGTACTTTTCATTCCTAGATGGGTTTAGTGGTTACAAGAAAATCAAATCCAAGTAGCACTTGAAGGGCCAACCATTGAACCACACTTGTCCTTGGGGTACTTATGCCTACAAGTATTGCCATTTGGATTGTGTAATGCACACCTTTGTACATTCCAAAGAGAAGCGTGTCAAAATTTTACGATACGATACATGAGCGTGTAGAGGTGTACATGGATGATTTTACGAGTTTATGGGGATACATTTGAAGAGGCTTTAGAAAACTTGGAAAAAGTCTTAAAAAGATGTCAAGAAGCAAAACTTTCACTTAGTCATGAAAAATGTTTTATGATGTTCACTGAAGGTATTGTTTTAGGGCACCACATTTCAGGGGATGGGATTAGAGTAGATGAGGCGAAAGTTGAAGTTGTTTCTAACCTATCCATTCCAAATTGTCAAAAAGATGTTAGAAGTTTTCTAGGATTTACAGGGTATTATCGGAGATTTATAGAAAACTTCACCAAAATAGCATCTCCTCTCTTCAAATTACTCACCAAAGATTGTGAATTTAAATGGACTTCGTTGCCGGTTAACTTTGAAACCACCGAAAACCAAAATTTACGAAGCACCTATATTAAGGGGACCTAGCTGAGTACCTTTTCATATCTCGACGGATACTTCGTCTGCTCTAGGAGCGGTATTGGGACGAAAGATTTAATTCCCTATGCCATCTATTATATCGATAAAAATTTGACTCTGCCCGAGTTAAAATATCTTGTAAGCGAAAAGAGTTTTAAGTTTGTTGTTCATGCCATTAACAAGTTTAGACACTATATAACGGAGCTATGAAACTTTTATTCCTGCTGATCATTCTGCAATTAGATATTTAATGAATAAATCAATCCTTACAATAGAGTTATTAACAGGTTGTTATTATTGCAAGGAACCAGCATTATATTCTAGATAGGCACCAAAAAGCAAAACAACGTGGCTTTAATCTATCTAGAATTCAAAATATCAAAGATAACACTCCAGTTGAAGATAAATTTCCTGATGAATATCTTTTTGCAATAACTACTCGAACCCCTTGGTTTGTAGATATTGCCAATTACTTAGTTACAGGAAAATTACCTTCACATTTGCATTCTAGAGAGAAAAGAAGAATCATTCAATTAAGTGCAAGATTCTCATGGATTACTAATGAATTGTATAAGACAAGTTCAGATCTCATTATCAGAAGATGTGTTCGAGAAGATGAAATGCCTGAAATTCTTAAGGCATGTCATGATGAACCTTGTGGTGTACATTTTTCTGATAAGAGGACAGCCTATTAAGATCCTTAATTTAGGATATTATTGGCCATCTTTGTTTAAAGATGCAAGGGAGTATGTCAAAAGGTGTGAGTTGCCAAAGAGGTAGGAAACCTTCTCCTTGGTGGAGATGCCATTACAACCTCGGGTACACATTAGACCTTTTGAAAAATGGGCTTTGGATTTTGTAGGGCCTATTAGTCCTCCATCAAGACAAAAGAAATACATATTAGTTTGCAGTGATTATGTTACTAAATGGGTAGAAGCTAAACCATTACTTGTTGCTAATGAATCATCTGTAGTTAATTTTCTTTTTGAGGATAGTTTTACTCGTTTTGGTGTCCCAAGGGAAATTGTTACAGATCAAGGAGCTCAATTTACATCAAGGCTAGTGGAGCAAATGATGGAGAAGTATAAGATCGGACATAGAACATCTACTCCTTATCATCCACAAGCAAATGGTCAAGTGGAATCCACCCCTAATAAAGTCTGAAGGAAGCTTCACAAAGGCGATTTCATCTACCCAATAGAGATTGGGTAGGTAAGGCTTCTGCGGCCCTTGTGGGCCTATAGAACTACATGGAGAAACACAACAGGCCATACTCCTTATGAGCTTGTTTATGGGAAGCAAGTTTTGTTTCCTATAGAGTTCCAAATTCAAACATTCAAGATGGCAGTTCAGCTAGGACTTGATTTAACAGACGCACAAAAGCATAGACTGGAGCAAATTAATGAATTGGATGAGATCGGACAAGATGCAGTTCAGAAAACAAGTCTAGTCCAACAGCAAAGGGCTAGATGGCATGATAAGTACATCAAGGAGAATAAATTTAAAGAGGGAGACTGGGCTCTCTTGTTTGATTCAAAATTCAAGGATTTTCAAGGGAAATTTCAGACACATTGGCTTGGGCCATATGAAATTGTTCGAATTTTTGATAATGGAGGCGGTAAAAATTAAAATCGAACTATAGATGAAAACTCGGTCACTTTTCTTGTGAATGGTGCCATGTGAATATACCACAAGCCACTCTCAAAGAGAAAGTTTGTCAAGAAGTTCCAAGAAGACAATGATGTGAAGTTAATGAAGAAGAAGAAGTCTTACTCTCTTCTTCATCAACTTGATTAATTTTAAAACATTTCTCTTTTTGAAAAAAAATAAAATAAAAATAAATAAGAAAAAAAATAAAATAAAAATAAAAAATAAAAAAATGAAGGTATAAGCATGAAAACCAATCATTGATTGGCATGTTTATCTGAAAAAGATAATTAATCAGTCCCTCGACACTCACTTTCCATTCTGTTTTAGCATTTGTTATAAAAATCATAAGCTCAGTTCCATAGTGCTTATGATTCATTTCATCTCACTCCATTCACTTATCCATTCATACTCCATTTCATCCATCATTCATATTTCACTCCATTCCACATTTCATTCATTTCATTCCATCTTCCATTCATTTCATTTTCATGTCAAAACACAAAAATTTGATATCATGCTGTAAGTGAATAAAAATATGTCATGAATTGCAGTACAGCCTTTATGTTCCTTCATTCCATTTCATGAACTGAATCCATTTCATTCCATTATCCACTTCATACATATCATAATCCATTATCCATTTTCATTCATACCACATAACATTTCACCCATACTCCAAAAACATTCCATTTTCATGATTAAAGTGTTCTACAGGAACATTCTGCAGCTCAGTGGACATTCTGCAGCTGATCAGCCTTTCTGTAGCCCGTTAGTCTTTCTGCAGCTACAAATCCTGAAGGCATCAACTAGCAGACATCAGAATTGCAACAAAGTGATCCAGTGAATTCATGAATCAAAAGCATCAAGAAAATTATGAAAGATTCCTCCAAAGATGAGCAGAGAAGACAAAGGCTACAAAAATCAAATAAAGGGCAGAGGTAACAAGTTTAAAATTACAATGGCATTTCATAAAAGTTTAACATAGTTTAGTTATGGATTATTCGAAAAGGTTGTTTTAATTGTTTTTATTGATCAAACACCAACAAACCCTCTACAGACTTTGTATTAAAATCTTCCATTTCAAATTTCATATCCGATAGCATTTAAGCGGTGAAATGACCAAAGCGTTTGAATTTCCCACGACTCTTAACCAAGTTATTTAATGATGATGATTTCCCCTGCCGTCGTAAAATCCTCCGCCGTCTCCTCAATCATTAATACAATCCCTCCACCTCACTCCACTACTCTATGCCGTGACCATTTACCATAACTTCATTCCGTAGCCGATATTCCATTCCGAAGACAGAGATATTATTATCATTAGGAACAGAGCTAAAGGATAACAACATTGAGCATTGTAAACGCAGAGCAGAGCAGAAGAGGTAAATTTGGAAGTATAACAGTGTGAGGACTCAAAACCACTTGATCCCGAGGACAGATAGCATATCACTGTGGACAAAGTTGGAGCATTTTCATTGTCAACACAGAATTGTGGCCGTGTAGAGTTTAAAGTCTGTTGTTACCAAAAGACAGAGGTGCTAAAATTGAATTCTTTTGCTACCAAAGATAGAGGTGTGGTAGTGATTGAGTTCGAAAACCATTTGTTACCAGAGAAAAAGGTTGATTTTGAAGTCTGTTGTTACTAGAGACAGAGATGTTGTAGTGTTGAATTTGAAGTATACCATTTGCTACTAGAGACAGAGGTGTTTTTCAGTGATTGAGTTTGAAGTCTTTCTGTTACCAGAGCCAGAGGTATTGCACAAAAAGAAATCTGAAGCCATCTCTCACTGCCTATCAGATACATATCAGTTCGAAATTTGAGATTGCTTTCATGATCAAACAGAAGCATATCAGCCAAAGGTTTTGAAGTTGTTGCCACTATAAAACAGAGGTATGTCATTCTAAGAATTGAAGCCATTTTCATTTAGAGCTTGAAGCCATTTTAATCCGAAAGTGAAAGTCATTGTTTTTTGGGTAGAAGAGTGTTAATTTGATATTGAAAAATCATGGGTTTCATCGTAAGGACTGAGCCTATGGGATCAAAATATTTAGAAGGTTACCCACAATGCAAGGAAATGTTACAACAAATAGGATGGCTTCAATTTTTGGAAAAGTTTAATGGCTTCCATAAGGAAGTCACTAAAACATTTTCCAGATCATTCCAAGGAACCGAAGTTGAAATAGGGGATGTCAAGTTTACTGTCACTGAAGTTTTTATTGCAGAGGCTACAGGATTGTCCAGAACTAGAGAAAGATGGTTTAAAAATAGAGAATTCCATAATGACTCCTGGAAACAAATTTTAAAATCACCAAATATGGATGTTAGTGTGTTCAAGAAAAGAATTCCCAGTACTGCATTGAAAAGAAAATGGAGAAACATACTACTTCTTTTACAAAAATTTGTTACATGTGAGGGTAGATATGGGACATTTTATGTCTACCACATCAGACTAATGATGCATTTTCTGGGAGAAGATTTAAATCTACCATATTTCTTGCATCAAAGTCTGAAGAAAATGGCTTCTTGTGTTCAGAGAAGAGTTCAGTTTTTAGAGACAACCCTGTATCATCATGGGTTGGTCAAAATTTTGATTGAGCATCATCTATCTAAAAAAAATGATACATGGGATGATTTCTTAATAAGAAATCATTTTGAAGAAGCAAAAGAACTATCACCTGAACCACAGCACACAAAGAGAAGTAGGAAATGGAGGACTTCAAAAGGTAAAATTGACAAACCAGTTCAAGAAAGCAGTGAGGAATTCATTTTGGAGAAGTTGACTCGAATCAAGAGGCAACTTAAGGAAGAAAAGATAATCAAGGAATCTGTCACAGAGAAAGGAGAGGGATCCTCTCAGCTTAGGAGAAGCCACAGATTAAAAGGAAAACTGAAGAAAACACCAATCAAACAAACAGGGGTAATCAATATTGAAGATGAAGAAACACCCATTGAAGAGGATGATGAAGAAGATTCTTATGAAGGCACCCCTGAAATTGATCCTGCTCAACAGGAAATTTATGATTATGTGGAAACTTTAGAGAGGACAGCTTCAGAAAGCAGAGAAATAACCCCCAGTCCTCCACTGACTGAAATTGATATATTAAGGAGGGATAGGTATGAGTTGGAATTGTTGAATAGACACATCAAAAATGAGAATGAAATTCTCAAAGATCAAATCAAGCTCAAAACTGATATGAACTCAACCTTATCCCTGCATATAGACAAAGTGGAGAGGACCAATGAGAAGATGAAGACAAGGAACAAAAAGTTAATCAAGGCACTCACAAACCTCAGATTCAAACTTGTGATCAGGAAACCCAGAAGGCCTCTAGCTTTCAGACAAAGGAGAAGAAGGGGATTAGATGTCCTTGCAGAACCCTCTGAATTCATAGGATAATTTGCATGAGGACATGCAAAGAGACAGCAGTGGGGATATGTTGAGCCTCAAATTTGTGTTTTCCTTCACCTCATTTTACCTCATTCTCCCTTGTCCATTTCTATTTTAAACCCAATTTATCAATAAAAATAGTTAAAATTACTTCTAGAATGGTTTACATGACTGACTTGTTGAATTTTGTGATTGTTGCCATTGTTAAGCATTTTGACCGGAACTAGCTGCAGAATGCAGACATTCCGTAGCTAACCGGCGATTCTGCAGCTACCTTCATGTTTGAGTATGTTCCAGGTGGCCTCTTGAGGAAAAATGCATATGGGCATGATCCATGTCGTGCCTACATGGTTTTTTGCTCATCATGGAAGAGGAAATGAATTCTGGGTACGGTTATGCACGTGGGAACACATTTGTGAAGGAAGATTCCTACTAGGACTGTCTCAGTCCAGATGTCTTTTCTTCTTCACGTAGCCACCTCAAAGACTCCTAAGATGATTCGGATAAGGAAAGACATTATTCCTAAATTGTTGTAATTATTGTTACTGGCATTTACTTTATAAACTCTTGAGTAGACCAAGAGCTTAGTTAGAGATTTTGTGTTAGATTTGCTGCTAGATTTTGTGTAAACTCTGTGTTACGTCCTTGAAGACACAGAGTGTTATGTTCGAACTATTGCATTGTTAATGGAGCAGACAAAGTTATTCTGAAGGCGTGATTTTATTTGAAGTTGAATGCCGTCAAGTGGTAGAGGGCCCCTGCCTCTTGCACGGATTTCTTTTGCGTAAACTAGATAAGTTTTTCCTAGCTGCTTTTACGTTTTGCATTTGAATTGGTAGTTGTTTTGTTTTATCTACTGTAGTCGTATTCGTTCCAGTTCTTACACAAGAAGACACTCTTCCAACAGACCAAAATGATGAATGTTTAATGACTATGGTATTGTAGGATAGGAGTTAAATTTGTATTTGTTTTAACTAGCTACTGTAGTCATAATTCGTTCCAGCTCTTCCACAAGAAGACACTCTTCCAACATACCAAAATGATGAATTATTAATGACTATGGTATTGTAGGATAGGAGTTGAATTTGTATTTGTTTTTAACTAGATACTGTAGTTATAATCATTCCATTTCTTCCACAAGAAGACATTCTTCCAACAGATCATAACAATGAATGATGAATAGCTATAGTATTGTAGGAATTAGTTGTAGTTTTTGCTATTCACTATCACAGTTACACTTGTTCTAATCACTCTTCCACAAGAAGAAATTCTTCCAAGACATCCTTAAGAATTTCAAGAGATGACCGTGATAATGGATGATTTAGTTGTTTGTTTGTACTAAGTATCATCTACAGTCTTGCTCTTAAACGCTTGCCCAAGACATCATAATGACGAGTAGGAGTATGGGTGTGATAACTTAGTTTTTTTCATTTACTTTCAGTTCATTTGCTTTCAATTGCATACAAGTCCACAGTCAAAATTGTTCTACCTCTTCCACAAGAAGGAACTCTTCCAAAATATCACTCATGATGAACAAACCGATTGTGTAACCTCATAGAATAATGCATGTTAGTTAGAACGCTCCGGAGTTTCATTTTGCATTTAATTCATGTCCAGCTACTTCGTTTCAAGTTTGATGATGGCTTATAGTTAACATTATTCTAGTTTAGAAGCATCTTAGATCCATTCTTAAGTTAACACATTGCACTTACATCTCATAGTCACACTGTCATCCTTTGCACAATAGATTATTTTAGTTGTTAGGATTCACAAGACAACCTTCATTATTCACAAATATCTTTTTGTTCTGAAAACTACAAGTGATCCATAACCATAGGAACAGAAGATAACATCACTATAAGGTCTGAAATCTCTCTGCAATCTCCTCCTCATTTCATAAACAGAGCTCTTCCTCAAAAGAAATACTTTGAAAAGAAACCAAAAACTCTTCGAGTATAGGTTCTGTGACATTCAATTAAATTGCAGAATAGAACTAGGAATTAATCATAGAATAGAAGAGCTTAGGACAGAGTATTACATCATTAGTGTTTGACTGTTTAGTTAAAGGATTTGCATATTTAGTGATCATTTTTCAAGATTAGTTTGTGTAAGTTGTTTAAAAATTAATTATCAAGCTTTTGCTTTTATTTAGTCATAGTTTAGATTCTGCTTCAGTGTTTCCAATTGCATTTGCCATTCCATACACTAGATTTAACTCTGTTTTGACCACCAAATTCTTTCCATTAGTTTTCTAGGCAGTTTCATTGTGAACATAAAACACCAAAAGACCAAAAACATCACAAAACCACATACAACGCATTAGGAAACAAGCACCTAGGTACATATGGTACACTTCACTTCAGCAGTTTACAAATCCTGGTTGACAATTAAATGAAGCTTAGTTTAGGAGACTAGATTGAGACCCAACAATCACCTCTTTGAGATGAAATTAGGGAGCCTGAAACAAGCCTAACTTCCACATATCCTATCTCCAAAAATATTGCAAACCAAGCTCTGAAATTTTGCAATGATTTTCCTCAGGATCTTGGCTTCGCGTTCTAAAAATTTTATCTTCTGAACCTTCGTAGAAAACAAATTATAGCAAAAATTCCGCGATGACCTGTTTAAGTGAAATTCAGGGGCCTGCAAAAAGCCCTACCTTCCACAGATCATATCTCTGAAAATATTGCGAACGAAGCTCTAAAATTTTGCGATGATGTTCATCAGGATTTTGGCTTCAAACGCTAAAAATTTCAGCTTCTGAGCCTTCGTAGAAAAAACTTTATAGTGAAATTCCATGATGACCTGTTTGGAGCAGCGAAACCCTAGAATCCAAAGCCTCTGATACCAAATGTTGTGAAACCAGCTCCAAAAATAGAATAAAACAGATATCAACACCTTATAAATAAGCCACTTCGAGGGGGAAACCTCCAATACATTACATGAATGAACCATTCTTGGATGATTGAAATTATAAAACCTCCTTTCTATATATAGGAGTCCATGGGGCCACAATGTAATCCTAGCCAGCCTAACAATAATAATTTAAGGGCACAATAATAACAATATGGGGGTTACAGGGGTACAATAATAACAATAAGGGGGTTACACTAAAATAAATAAGGGACTATACTAGTGATATAGGGACCTAACACCCTGTCATTCGACGGCATTATTGGTTTCGTGTCTCGGACTTCACGCAAGTCTTCCAATGGGAAGCAGAAATTAAATTCTTCCAATAATTCTACTCCTTAGGATACCCCAGATTCTGGTAAAACCTCAGAGGTCAATGTCATTCAGGCTAATCCTGTGGACAAGACTTCCAAGGAGAAAAATAAGGGCAAAGTTAAGGCCAAAACTGATGCCCCAAAACCAGAATCATCTAAACCTCGTGCTGATGATGGTTCATAGCGAAAGCTGAAGTATCCTTGTCTTATTTGTGATGAGGACCACTACACCAAGGATTGTCCTAGACGATCTGAGGTTAGTCAACTGCTCAAAGGCGCTAAGGGAAATCCGGAGGTCCTTAAAGAACCTTTTCCATCTCAACAGACCCAGATGGTTGAGAAACCTCCGCCATCTGTGTCGTTTGGCTCTCAAGTTTTCGTGATGAATGGTTCTACACCCATTTCCTTCGCTACTCGGTCGAAGGATTATGTCAAATCACGCCAGGCAGCTGGGAAATAGGTCGTTGATGTTCCTCCTCCCCCACCTACCTCTAGTCCTCTTGAAATTGAAAGGCCCAGTGCTGAACCCATTGTACAGCCACCTTCTAAAGGTGTTCTCCGAAAATATTCTTATAATCCTAATGCCTGTGCTGCTCAGCATTACAGTATTTTTGAGGACTTAGCACATGCGCCTTCTGCGATTTCCAAGTTAGAAGTGCCCCAGAGTTGTCTGTCTCAACAGAAAGCATTATTATCTACGATCGGGGGGATTGACCCTACTAATTTTAGCCTTCTCTCTTTCGATTTAGAGAATTTTGTCCCTCGACTTCCGCACCAGATTGCGCTTATTATACAAATCCGTATTAATGGTCTCAATATCCATAGAGCCATACTGGATGAAGGTGCATCTACCTATGTCATGTCATCTGCTTGCTGGAAGGCTATTGGCTCTCCAACCCTGAGTTCATCACCAAATTACCTTGAGGCATTTGATGGAAGGGAATCAAAACCCTTGGGTGTTCTCGCTAGCTTGCCAATCACGTTGCAAGGAAAGATGGTCAATGTTGAAGTAGAAGTCGTTGATGCCAAACTCAACTACAATATTCTACTCGGTCGCAGTTGGACTCACGCTATGCTGTGCATTCTTTCCACCCTCTTTCGACTTCTAAAGATTCCACAGGAGGGAAAAATCATTATTTTCGATCAGTTGTCATTCTTTACCTCATATTCCAAGAACAACGTATCATACGTGGATCAAATTCCTAATCCCCTGACAGTATAGGGCCGGGTCTTTTCAAAGATCCGACTCTCATGGGTATCTTTCCCCTTTCTCTACTAAATACTGTTCAAGTCAATATGGTCTCTCAATCAGATGACCCATGGATTGTCTCTTTACCTGAACAGGTTAATTCATTTGGAGATTCAATGTTGCTTAGTCCCATCGAAATCAATTATTGTGAGCTTACTGTTGCATATGATTCTCCCCCTCCTGAAGCTGCTTCTTTGAGCATGTCTCTCAATGTGTATTCTCAATCCCCCTGGCTCGATGACGCAGATTCACCTAATCCTTTGAAAGAAGTGTTTCCATCCAATGAGGCTATCATGGAAACCATGTCTCTCAAATATCTACCGTGGAGTGATGGGCATCATCATTCCTCGTTTATGCCTTGCCTCAGGGCAATGTCTAACTGTCTTGAGTGCTTTTCATCTCAATTTCCTTCTTCGCCACTTCAAAAACCTATTTTGACACATGACGTCTTCAATGAAGGCAACTTGGGTAACATTACTCAAATGATGCCTATCGACATTTCAGTGAAACCAGGGATTGTCGAGAACATCCATGTGGGAGTCACTTGCTCTTCCGAGGAAGTCCAAGCATACACTAGTCTCTTTTGTGAATTTTGTGATGTTTTCACCTGGTCTTAAGAAGAAATTCCTAGAATCAACCCCAGTATTATGGTGCACGAGATTCCCACCTACCCAAGTGCGAAGCTAGTTCGCCAGCATCTTCATTCCGTGCATCCTCGGAAAGCTGCCATTATCAAAGCTGAAGTTGAAAAAATTATCAAAGCGGGTTTCATTTATCTGATTCCTCTGACAAAGTGGGTTTCTAATATTGTTCCTGTGGATAAGAAGTAGGGAGAAATTCGCATCTGCATTGATTATTGTGATATCAATCGGGCTTGTCCTAACAATAACTATCCCACCCCATTCATCGATCAGATCATTGATGACTATGTGGGGATTGAAATATTATCCCTTATGGACGGTTTTTCTGGCTATAATCAGATCAACATTCTCTCATCTGATCAACGCAAGAACTCTTTTATTTTTCCTTGGGGAACGTTCGCGTATAATAAACTCCCTTTCAGCTTGAAGAATGTTGGGGCTACATTCTAGCGCACAATGTCTTATTCCTTTCAAGATATTCGGCATATTTTTCAACCATACCTGGATGACCATCCGGCTCATTCAGTTGTGAGAAAATACCACCCAGAACATCTTCGCCAGATCTTTCTTCATTGTAGACGCTACAACATCTGGGTCAATCCGCATAAATGCATCTTCTGCGTCGACTCCGGTATAATTTTAGGGTTCATCATATCTAAATATGGAATTCACCTTGATCCCCTTAAGTTTGAGGCTATTGTTAATCTCCCCTCCCCACCCTCATTACACCAGCTCCAAAGTCTCCAAGGGAAAGCAATTTCCCTACGTCGTTTCATCCCGAACTACGCCGAAGTAGCCAAAGGATTTACACGACTTTTAAAGTAGGATGTCCCTTTCTATTGGGATGAGATTGCTCAGTAGTATTTTGATAGGCTTAAGACGTTTCTTGTCAATGCTCCTCTATTACGTCCTATGAATTACCATCGTGAATTCAACCTCTACCTAGCTGTCGCCTTTAGTACGATCGCCAGGGTTTTGGTTCAAGATGATGATGACGGTACCAAGCATGTTGTTTACTACTTGTCTCAGAACCTTCTCGACCCTGAAAATCATTATGCACATGTCAAGAAGTTAGCATTGGCTACGGTCCAGGTCGTCTAGTGTTTTCGTCATTACATCCTTTTACGCACGGTGACCGTGATTTCTGATTGTAACCCCATGACCTATATTCTATCTTGGAAGTTCCTGGGGGGAAAATACTCGAAGTGGATCATTATCCTCAAAGATTTTTATTTTGAGTTTTCTACCGCCAAATCAAATAAATCACTTGTTTTCACTGATTTGTTTCATTCTCTCCTCGCTGACTCTGCTCCTTCTTCTTCCGAGGATCATATTCCAGACAAAACTCTCTTCTTGATCAGCACCCTCGATCAGTGGTACGGTGATATCATCGTGTACCTTCAAATGTCTAATTTCAGGTCTGAGTTAACGAAAGATGCTTGATGCTACATTCGGCATCAATATAAACCTTATCGTATCGTTGGAGATACCCTTTATCGTCTTGGTGTTGATTATGTACTCTGCCAATGTCTGACCCTCCAGGAAGCTGAGAAAGTTTTAAATGACTGCCATAGTGGCATCTATGGTGGTCACATGTCTGGTTATGCCACTGCACAAAATATCCTTTGTGCTAGCTATTTCTGCCCATCCAAACAATGTCACTAAATATAGTGATGTTTTGGAACTATTAACCGAGGCAGTCAACTTCGACATACGTGCATTTATTTTGAAGTTGGATTTGCAACTTGATGTTCTTCAACTGAATGGTCATTATTCAGTTCGAAACCGATGAATTTTGAGATTGTATTTGCATATTCGTTTACTTGAAAGACATTTTTATTTTATTACATATCAACATATACCAAGAAGAATGAATACATTAACAGATGCAATAGCTAACATTGTGCTAGATGGAAATTTGCACAATTTATGAAAACATCATCATATGTAAATAGACCCATGTAGAAAATAGATGTATATATATATATATATATATATATATATATCATTTGTTTGCAATGCGTGCATCATAAAACCCAAAAAATAATATATGCCTGTTTTACTTACATCGTGAGACATGTTGTTTTAGTTACATCGTGAGATGAAATGTCTCTCAAAAAATTGTGGAAATAAAGCCTAAGTGCCTAATCGGCATGGTGCTCATGATAGCACGTTACCGCCCGTATCAACCGCCTCAGAAAGTGGTGGATACGATTTGGCACTCCTACAGTGTGCCTCTGATAGGCCCGAGGCACATCATCCAAGCGAGCATAGTCTGGGACCCCACGGGCGATCCCCTCCAGGTTCTGCACTAGCTTCTCCTCACCACCCTCACCATGAGGATTGAAATCACAAGGAATCCGCCTCGCTAACGGCGACATACCTGTAGGACACTCTAGGCCAACATCTATATACATATAAGAATAATTGTCAGAACATGCATATATATCAAAAAATTATAAACTCATGAAAATAAAAAATGAGTCTTACCAAGTTCTTCATCCCAATCCTCTCCCTTCGAGAGTGGGAGGTCTGGGTATCCAATGAAGTATGTGCCGGCATAGGGCCAATCCTCCACTACAATCAATTTTTTTCGAAGCCAATCAAACAACTCTGGCCTCTAAGACATCTTTTGGCCACCCCCTGCTCTAGGCATCAGTGCCACCCATCGGGCCATTCGTGGCTCGTTTGGTGGTGGCTCTGGGACTATAACCTCCTGACGCTGAAATATGGGTAATCGTTCAAAGAAGAACGATACCAGAATCGATCCATAGCCAAATTGATTTAGTTTGGTATTTTTGCATTTAGTGAGTTTCCGTTTGATTTCGATGGTCACGGCCTCGGCCCAGTTGAAAAGAGTCAGGTTCATACACTCTGAAGCACAAATTATTTGTGTTTTCATGTCCTCATGCGGTGCCTGCGATCTCGCATCCCGTGTGATAGTGTGCAACACTACTCTCAGTGCCAGATCAGGGATGGTTTGGATATCCACTTTTTCGCTCCCTGTTCCTTTTCATGACCCATGGAACACCCTGTCAATTACCATTGCCATGATTTCTCTGGAATGCTGGGTACCAATTGTTTGGTCAATTTAGTGTGTCCTAAATTGCTGCATTTAATTTGTCAATCCGGGAATCGTAAGCTGATGAAGTGCGGCGCACTATATGTGCAAGATAACCTATTTCTTAACTTTTTTGTCGTTTTTGGTTTTTCTAAGGTGAAATGGAAATTCTAAAATGAAAACAAGTTTGGTTATATTTTTTCTAAGGTGAAATAGAAAATCTAAAATGAAAAGCAAGTTTGGTTATATTTGTTCAAGGAAGTGATATCCCCTATAATGATTTACCAACTTGAAACTTTAAAAACAAATTGAAAATTACAATGACAAGACTTGAAAGAAAGTAAAAGTGTACTGCTGAAATGAAAAGGTGCTGCTAATCTAATGAATCAAAACAGTAAACTAGTGAACATGAAAACCAAACTATTCTTGTTGCCAACTAAACACAAAAGAAACTATGCTTAAGGAAATTTGAAATTGCAACAAAATAAATCTAAATCAGATTACATCAATTCATTTTCTGACCCTTCATCATTAGACCACCTATGATTTTCGGAAGTAATCATAAACAACTTGTGTAACTGATATTTAATTTGCAGGAAGTAAACTAATACTAAACCATACACTCATGATTCAATCCCTCGCCATCACCAAATGTGGTTTATAAATCGAAGATGTCACATATGATTTAATATATCTAAATTTGCGTAAAGAAACTAATACTAAACTACACATTTCATAATGCAGTCCCTCACCATCAGTCCAGCTGTGGCTTTCGGAGGCAACTGAAGACGCTATGAGCAGCTTAATATATCTAAATTTGCAGAAAAGAAACTAATACTAAACCACACATTTCATAATGCAGTCCCTCACCATCAGTCCAGCTGTGGCTTTCGGAGGCAACTGAAGACGCTATGAGCAGCTTAATATATCTAAATTTAACTACTGAATCAGATAAGCAAAACTGAAATGTACAAAGCAAGACTGAAGTTAAACAAAAGCTATGAAAAGAAAACTAGCAACAGAACAATGTTAGTTTCATGTCATTAGTCAAAATGCTATAAAAATGCACGGGCTGTCTACCTAAAACCTGCACAAGAAAACTGATCAGTGATTAACAATCATAAAACATGTAAGACAGAAATGAAATGGAAATTATGGAAATGTATAAACATAAATGAAACAACTACAGAGTATGAACATATGATGGATACAATGACTTTTAAAAGAAATGAAATGAGAAATGTACACTAATACACAAAACCTTAGCTGAGCAGGGGCCCTCTACACAGCTTTGGTAACGATCCTCAAACACGAATTAAGTTGAAAAACAGAGTCTTCATATTAAAAGCAGTTCATTACAGAATGGTAGTGTTACGGCTCAAGAGCAGCGTAATCACTATAAAGAAAACTAACAGATAACAGAGTTTATTCACGAACATCAACTATCAACTAACAACTGTCAACTAACTTTTTGTGCGTATGCAAACGCTCTATATATAACAATAAACTGTAACTGTCTCCTAAAGTTCATGATGGCAGAGAGCACGTAGACCACTACGCTCACGGATATAGAAGTATGGCCGTGTTGGAAAGTGAATCTACGGAAGGTGGATGCTTGAATTCAACTCCAGAGCTCTGCACAGATGTCAATTTAACCTCCGCAAGCTTAGACACGGCCGTATGGATGTTTATTTGCCACGAAACAGAGTCCGGCTGACATGAAACTCCATAGTTGACTTCCACGTGGACGGCTTTGACCGCGGCTTCTTTGGACGAGTTTGCTTGAACCAGTAGGACACGAACCATGTCCACGTCATTCCTAGCCTGCCCATGTGGCTCGTTTCCCTTGTAGACACCTGTAGCATATAGTTCCACAAAATAGCTGCGGAAAGTTGCAGCAGCCGCGGAAAGTGGCAAGTTTCCGCAGCTGTATGAACAAAATCTAGATCAAATAGAAAACACAAAAACATAATTAAAAACCATGTTAGATACCCTTTTGCACATGATATTGACAATTTTGGAGGTTTAGGTGAGTGAAAAGGATATGGAAAAGTGTATGGAAAAGAGGCAAATTCGGGACTCAACATACCCCCACTGTGAAGGTGTTGCATGTCCTCATGCAACCAAAATTTTGATACTCTTTGTTCAATTCATGTGCCTTGATACTTCAGCAAGCACATCCAACCCCCTTCTCTTCTTCTTTGGTACTGCCATCATTCTAGGTTTCTTCATTAAGCACCTAAATTTGATATTCACAAGTGCTCTGCTCAATTTCTGGCATTTCCTTTTCAATTTCTTATTTTTCTTTTGCCATATTCCCAAATGTAACATAGTATTATCATGGATGATCTTGTCCAGCTTGCCTTGTTCTTTCAATGTTTCATTTTCATTTTTGATGTGCCGATTTAAAAGCTCCAGCTCAAAAATTTCCTGTTTTAATGACTGAACTAAATCATCCTGCAATGTATGAGGCTGAATGGAAGAGGTACTTGGACCTGTGGCTGCCTTCTCCAAGGATTCTATATAGTCATATACCTCCTGCTGCTTGGGATCTACTTCCGGTGTCATTTTTATTGGGCTGTCCCCAAAATGCTGCAAGGGAGAATTATGTTCAAAATCTGGCCGAGGAGGGCTTACATCAATATTTTGCCGAGAATAAGATGGAGTATGCTCATTGTCTGATTGGGAGTGAAAGGAGTCAGGTTCACTAACTGACTGAAATGGACTATGGTCAGTTGGAGACTGTTCATATGTCTCCTCACCCAAATCAATGAAATGAGGACCCTTAATTTGTGTTTTTCTCAATTTTCCCTTAAGCCTGCTGCTTCTCCTCACATGCTGTGGTACACTACCCTTTTGTTCTTGTTTTCCTGTCTCTGCCTTCTTGGATATAGATGAATGTTTTTGAAGAAAAACTAATCTTTCAGATAGGATTTGGTGATCTTCTTCTTCAGAAGAAGGAGTTTTATGGACAGCCTCAATAATTTCTTTCCCTTTTGGTATTATTGGCTTCTTAGCTTTAATTTCCTTCTTCTTCCTTTTTACCAATCTCTCCTCCCTATCAGTTGTTTTCATAGTAGTAGTAGAAGTATTTTGGATTTCATCTATTGTTCTTTTCCTTCTACTTCTTTTTGCTGTGCTAGCTGCGGGAATTTCCTGTGTAGGAGCAATTTGGGTTTCAACATTCATTCTCTTTCTTCTACTCCTTGTAATTGAACTACCTTCAGGAATTTCCTGAGGTTCTTCAAAGAAGTTTCTAACTAGGAATTGTTCCCATGTATCTTTTCTTTCCTTTAGCTCCTTTTCAATCAGAATTTTTATAAGGCCGTGGTGATAAAGATGAGGCTCTACATCTCCCAAGTGTTTTTTAACAGTCACAGCCATTTTCTTTAAGCTATTGAATAGAAAATAAGGGAGATTGAGAGTTTGGTTTTCAAGAAAATTCATCAATAGCCTAGTATGGTACATGTACATAGACCCAAAACGGCCCTCACATGTAATAAATTTCTGAACAATTAGTAGTAAAGTGGCCCATTCATCTTTTATTACATGCACAGGGATTCCTCTTTTAAAAACAGTGATATCCATACCTTGATTCCATAGGATTGTTCTCCATGCCTCATCACTGATACTTTTATTTTTGAACCAACGTTCTCCTTCCTAAAGAAGCTCTGTGGCTGTTGCTATTGATGCTTCATTGACCAAAAACTTGAGGTCTCCAACTTCTGCTTCCGAGCCATCAAATGATCTTGCAAACGCTTTTGTAACTTCTCTGTGGTAACCCCTGAATTTCTGAATAAAACGCAGCCATTTAGCTTTCCTCAACATCTCTTTTGCTTGTGGATATCCCTCTATAAACTTCGGTCCTTCCGGCTCTGCCCTTAATAATTTTCCCATTTCACTTCTCTGTGCTTCACAAGTTTGTCTCTGTGAGGGTTTAAGTGGAAATGGAACGATGGAATACACAGGATCGAGCACAATACTGTGGGGATGTTATCATAAAATGAGAATGAGTACCATAAATAGAATGGAGTAAGACTGTGGGTAGGTATACGGGAGTGAGAGTGAGCAAAAGGAACAAAATGGAGTGAAACAAGGAGTGAGAATGAGTAGAGCGGGGTTTTGTAAACACGACAGAGACACGACAAAGAGGTTAACAAAGTATAATGCATTCGGCCGCGTTTTGAATTTTGGTGGCTGTGTAATAAATATGAACACGTTTCAATCAATGATTATGAAGTTATGCGGCTTGTAAGAGTCCTTTGTCAACTCAAATACGTCTCATTATCTACGATGGGATATTGGAACATGAGTGAGAATCGGAATTTCAATGATGAAACCATTTGTGAATAAATGCAAGAGGATAACATGGAGATCGTGGAAGGTTACGGGACTGTCAATATAATCATTGCACGCAATGGGTAGAGCTCATAGTTTAAAATTATATAAAAATGTGTTTTTCAATACTATTTGAAATAAACTTTATTCATACCTTTGGAATCCTTGCTTTTGCCCTTGGTCTTCAACTGATTGATCTTCATTAGTGTCTTGAATGCTCCATTGATCCTCTCTCCTGCATTTTATTTCATAATTATGGAAATAACAACTGACTGTACATTCTCTTTGAAAACAGAGTAGTAGCTGCGGAATCTGCTTCTGGCTGCGGAAACTGGAGTCAGCTGCGGAAACAGATGTCAGCTGCGGAAACTGACACAACTATTACTTAGTTGAATAGAAATGAACAAATGACAGATGACCAGGTGGAAATGGTCATAAAAAAGATTTTTATTGATGGAATGGGTGAAATGAAGTGGAGTGAAGTGAAATGAAATGAAATGAGATGAAATGAAGTGGAATGAAATGGAGTGGGTGGTGAAATGAAATGAAATGAAAGACAGATTTTTTGGAAAATATAGAGTGTCAGGTGTCCCTGATTTTCACCCCATATTTTCTGTATAAGACTGCCAATCAATGATTGGTTTTCAGGCTTATACCATTTTTTTTCTTTTTTTTTTCTTTTTTTTTTAACTTGAAAAACAAAAGCTAGGCTGGTGGAGAAGAAGAATTCTTCTGTACCAGCCTGATTGCAGAACTTTCTTGAAACAACTTGAAAAAATCCTCTTTTGAGAGTGGCCTATGATAAACTTTCAATCTATGGCCATTCACAATAAGAGGAGTTTGAAACTCATCAATGGTCTTGATTCTTACAGCTCCATTGCTAAAGATCTTGTCAATCTCATATGGCCCAAGCCAATGAGTCTGAAATTTCCCTTGAAAATCTTTAAACTTGGAGTCAAATAACAATGCCCAATCTCCTTCTTGAAACCTCTTCTCTTTGATATATTTGTCATTCCATTTAGTTCTTTGATATTGAACTAGATCAGTTCTTAGAATTGCTTCTTGTCCGATCTCATCTAGCTCATTCAACTGCTCCATTCTATGCTTTTGGGCTTCTGATAAGTCCATCCCCAACTGAACTGCTATCTTGAAGGTCTTGACTTGGAACTCAATGGGGAGCAAGACTTCTTTCCCATAAACAAGTTCATAGGGAGAATGTCCCGTTGTATTCCTCCATGTAGTTCTGTAGGCCCACAAGGCTTCTGGAAGCCTTTCTGCCCAATCTCTTCTATGTAGATGAACAGTTTTGGTGATGATACTTTCAAGAACTTTGTTTGTGGACTCCACTTGATCATTTGCTTGTGGATGGTAAGGAGTAGATCTTCTGTGCTTGATTTTGTATTCTTCCATCAACTTCTCCACCAAATTTGATGTGAATTGGCTCCCCGGATCTGTTACAATTTCTCTTGGAACACCAAAGCGAGTAAAAATATCCTCATAAAGAAAATGAACAACTGAATTTTCAGTAGCAGATACTAATGCTTTAGCTTCTACCCATTTAGTAACATAACCAGTGCAAACCAATATATACTTCTTTTGCTTAGATGGTGGATTAATAGGTCCAATGAAATCTAAAGCCCATTTTTCAAAGGGTTCAATGAGTACCTGTGTTTGCAATGGCATTTCATTCGAAAGGGTAGGTTTCCCTACTCTTTGGCAGCTATCACACCTTTTGACATATTGTTTTGCATCTTTGAAGAGGGAAGGCCAATAATATCCCAAGGAAAGGATTTTATAGGCCGTCCTTTTGTCCGCAAAGTGTCTGCCGCATGGTTCATCATGACATGCCTTAAGAATATCAGGCATTTCATCTTCCCTGACACATCTTCTGATCACAAGATCTGGCCCTGTTTTAAACAATTCGTTAGAAATCCATGAATATTTTGAACTCTCCCGAATAATCTTTCGTTTTTCTCTTGGAAATAAATGTGAAGGTAGTTTCCCTGTAACCAAATAGTTAGCAATATCTGCATACCAAGGGGTCTTAATAGTTACCGCAAACAAGTATTCATCAGGAAATTTATCTTCTACAGGAGAATCTTCTTTAGTATTCTGAATCCTAGACAAGAAATCAGCTACTGTATTCTGTTTTCCTGGTCTATCCAACACAATAATATTGAATTCTTGCAAAAGTAAAAGCCATCTTGTCACTCTGCCATTAGTAACAGGTTTGTTCATTAAATATCTAATTGCAGAATGATCAGTATGAATAAACGTTTCATAGCCTGTTATGTAATGTCTAAACTTATTAATTGCATGAACAACAGCTAAGAACTCTTTTTCAGTCACAGTATAGTTCAACTCTGTGGGAGTCAAATTTTTACTGGTGTAATAAATGGCATAAGGAATTAAATCTTTTTGACCCAACACAGCTCCAAGAGCTGTATCTGAAGCATCTGTAGAAATATGGAAAGGAAGTTTCCAATTTGGTCCTCTCAAGATAGGTGCTTCGGATATTCTTGTTTTCAAAGTTTCAAAAGCGGATTGACAATCAGGATCCCATTTAAATTCACAGTCTTTTGTAAGCAACTTGAAGAGTGGAGATGCTATTTTAGTGAAGTTTTCTATAAATCTTCTATAATAACCAATAAATCCTAGAAAACTTCTAACATCTCTTTGACAATTTGGAATAGGCAACTTGGAGATGACTTCAACTTTCGATCTATCAACCTTAATCCCATCTCCCGAAATATGATGTCCTAAAACAATCCCTTCAGTAAACATCATAAAACATTTTTCATGGCTTAATGAAAGGTTTGTTTCTTTACATATGATGAGAACTTTTTCCAAATTTTCTAATGCCTCTTCAAATGAATTACCATAAACTGTAAAATCATCCATATAAACCTCTACACAATCATGGATTAGATCAGAAAAAATTCCTAGTACTGCTCTTTGGAATGTTGTCGGTGCATTACATAACCCAAAAGGAAGCACTCGGTAGGCAAAAGTTCCCCATGGACAAGTAAATGTGGTCTTATCTTGATCTTCAGGTGCTACCTGAATTTGATTATAGCCACTAAAACCATCCAAAAATGAAAAGTACTTTTTACCTGCTAATGTATCTAATACCCGATCAATAAAAGGCAAAGGAAAGTGATCCTTCAAAGTTGCTTTGTTCAATTCCCTGTAATCAATGCATACTCTCCATTTACCATTCTTTTTAGGTACTATAACCAAAGGAGAAACCCATCGGCTATCCGAAATTGGATAAATGAAGTTTACATTGAGAAGTTTTTGGAGCTCTTCTTTCACTATCTCCCTAAGATTTGGATTCATCCTTCTTTGAGGTTGTCTGATTGGTCTACTGTTTTCCTCAATATAGATATGATGGATGCAAGTCTTAGGATCAATACCTTTCATGTTAGTATACTCCCATGCAAATGCAGTAGAATGTTTTTGCAAGATTCTGGTTAGTTCTTCTTGTTGTGACTTCTCCAAATGTTTGTTGATATTCAATGTCTTTTCTGGAAAAATCTCAATAGCAGAATTACCAAACTCTTCCATAGAGTAAAGAGACATTTGTCTTGATGATAAATATTCTATGTCAGATTCCAACTGAAATTGTGTGGGGTCATATTCTGAAGTTATCTCAAAATTTTCTAATGTGTTCAGAATTTGACTATCCTCACTAATTTCAGAAATGGTAAAGACAGGTTGTATAGTGTTCTCATCATCAACCCATTCATTGTCTCCTATTTCTGTGATTGCTCTTGCTGGAGGATACAAATTGAATTTCTTTGTCGAATTACCATTTGAAATGTACATGTCTCCAGATCTACAACTAATAAAAGCATCAGCTGTGGCCAGCCAAGGTCTTCCTAAGATAATTGGATGTCCTCCTAGATTACTTTTGGGAGTCAAAATCATAAAGTCTACCGGATATTCCCAAGAATCTAAGGAGACTGAAATATCTTCTAATACACCATCTGGTTTAATAACCGATCGATCTGCAAGTTGCAATAAAGTAGGTGTAAAAAGAAGGTTAAGAAGTTTTAACTGTTCCATAGTCTGTCTACTCATAATGTTGATAGCAGCTCCTAAGTCAATCAATGTGTTTGGAATTTCTATCCCATTTATATGTGTCTTGACAATTGGACTTCCTGGATCTACATACTTCTGCATGGTAATTTTTCCCATCATAATGTCTGCAATCTTTCCTACCAGGTGGATTCTTCTTGTGTCCTTTAGCTTCCTTCCTGGTTTTTTGAAACTCAACTCCTTTATGGTTTTTGCTAGAATAGGAATTTCTCGAATGGCTTGTAGCAATGGAATTTTGATACAAACATTCTTCAATTCATCTAGAAAGTCATAGTTAGGCAACAAGATTTGTTTTTCCACCCCCTTATCAATTTGTAGTCTTTCCGGAAAAGGAGGTGTAGATAAAGATACAGGTTGTTCAACTATAGGAGTTGTGGATGTTAAATTTTCTTTCTCTTTTTGAATTTTTGAATTTTTAAGAGATTCTTCCTCAGAACCCTTATTTACTTGAAGAGAGTCCTCCTCAGAGGTATCTTGCTCTTGAATATCTATAGAAGGTTTTTCTAAAACTCTACCAGATCTGAGTTGTACATCGTTGAGAGGAACAATCATATAGGTAGGAAATTGTTGTCCTTCTACCATATAAGTAGTTTGAGAATTCTTATTGTTAGGATTTGGCAATGGCTGAGCTGGAAGTTGATTTGTCTTCTGTTGGTATGGGAGCATGAGTTGAGGATTTGTATTTTGTTGAGAAGGTTGTTGTTGTGGAAATGGCAATGAAAGTTTTGGATTTTGGCTTGGAAATTGTGGAGCTTGTTGATTTTGAAAAGATGGAGGATATTGATAAAATTGAGCAAATCTCCCATAAGGATTTTGCATCCCCTGTACCCATGGATGATATGAATTTTGATGTTGGGGCCAAGATTGTTGCCAAGGAGTCCAATTTGGTGGGGTTTGAAGATTCATAGGGTTATTAAACCCTTGAGATTGTTGTCCCTGCCAAGGTCTCCTTGCGACAAAACAGAGAGATTCTACTGAATTTGGATCTTCTTGAAAAACAGCTTTGAGTCCAGGGATTGAAGGACAATCCTTGATCTCATGATTTTCCGAGCAAATCATACATGTTTCTACAACTTTTGCATCCAAGGGACATTCCCTTAAAGCATGTTTCTTTCTACATTTCGGACAAAAGATGGCTAAAGCATCTGTTTCTGCTTTCTGCTTGTTTTGGATTTTAAGGGTGTCTAGTTGTTCACTAAGGCTCCCTAAAATATCAGTTTTGAACTCATCAAGCATATTACCAATCTTTGCCCTACTTACCGATCCAGTTGCAGATTTGTTAGCCCTAATAAGAGAAGAATCCCTAGGCCCTTTTCCAGTTTTAGATTTTCCCCTTGAGAGATGGATACATAGTTCTGTTATATCATGAAATGGAAGTTGAGAAATGTCTCCTTTTCCCATCATGTTTAAAATGTCTATCCATTCATCTCTCATGGCTTTTAATAGGAGGGCTTTCAAGGTTTCATTATCTAAGTTGCTCATCTTTGCTCTTTTCAAGTTGTATTGAAATCTTTCAATTAAGTCTTCCAAATTTTCATCTTTTTTTTGCATCATTTTGAATACCTCATCCTTGTGATTGGTGGGCATACAATAGTCCAAGTATCTATCCAAAAATGTTTGTTTCATATCATTCCAAGTCCTAATAGATTGAGTGGCTAATCCCATGAACCATTTCAAAGCATATCCCTTCAATGTTGAAGGAAACAGTTTGAGTTTTTGAGAATCTTCCATATAGTCATAAGTTCGGCACACTACTTCAAACTCAAACAGAAATGTTTCAGGATCTTCACTTCGTAATCCATAAAAGTTAGGGAGAATAGATGGTGAGATATTTTTCATTTTTTCATGAGTTTCCTCATCAACTATAGGGAATCCAAGCAAATTGTCCCTATTTCTACCATCATTTCCTTCACCATTGTTATCTCCATTATCTCCTCCTCTTCTACCTCCACCTCTATTTATTACTTCCTCTGCCATGATAGTTTCTTTAGAGTCCTTACAGTCCTCTAGTTCTTCTACCAAGGAAGGATGAGAGAAAGTCTCTTTGTTTTCTAAATGGGTTTTAGTAGGTGGTATAGGAGAATCCTCTAATTCAGCTGTTCCTTGACTTCCAAAAATCTTAAGGCTAGGGGTAGATGGTGGTGAATCTGGTCTATGCCTTGAAGAAGATGGAGTTATGAAAATCGAACTCTTGGCTTTAGCTATAAACCTTCCCCAGAATCTCTTGCTCTATGCATGTCATTTTTTTTATTTTTTAAAAAGTTGGGCTAATAATTCTCTTTCTGATCTTCCAGATCACACTAGGTGCAAGAAGAGAGCATACTTAAGAAATTACTAAACCAATAACTCTCTTTTCTGATCCTCCAGATCACACTAGGTGCAAGAGGAGAGCATACTTCAAGAAGTTATCAAGTTTTCCTTCTTTTATGATTTTATGTTTTTTTTTTTAAGAAATTGGCTACCTAGTTACACTTCCCCGGCAACGGCGCCAAAATGTTTGGTCAATTTAGTGTGTCCTAAATTGCTGCATTTAATTTGTCAATCCGGAAATCGTAAGCTGATGAAGTGCGGCGCACTATATGTGCAAGATAACCTATTTCTTAACTTTTGTCGTTTTTGGTCTTTCTAAGGTGAAATGGAAATTCTAAAATGAAAGCAAGTTTGGTTATATTTGTTCAAGGAAGTGATATCCCCTATAATGATTTACCAACTTGAAACTTTAAAAGCAAATTGAAAATTACAATGACAAGACTTGAAAGAAAGTAAAAGTGTACCGCTGAAATGAAAAGGTGCTGCTAATCTAATGAATCAAAACAGTAAACTAGTGAACATGAAAACCAAACTATTCTTGCTGCCAACTAAACACAAAAGAAACTATGCTTAAGGAAATTCAAAATTGCAACAAAATAAATCTAAATCAGATTACATCAATTTATTTTCTGACCCTTCATCATTAGACCAGCTATGACTTTCGGAAGAAATCATAAACAACTTGTGTAACTGATATTTAATTTGCAGAAAGTAAACTAATACTAAACCATACACTCATGATTCAATCCCTCGCCATCAGTCCAGCTGTGGCTTTCGGAGGCAACTGAAGATGTCATATATGATTTAATATATCTAAATTTGCAGAAAAGAAACTAATACTAAACTACACATTTCATAATGCGGTCCCTCACCATCAGTCCAGCTGTGGCTTTCGGAGGCAACTGAAGATGCTATGAGCAGCTTAATATATCTAAATTTGCAGAAAAGAAACTAATACTAAACTACACATTTCATAATGCAGTCCCTCACCATCAGTCCAGCTGTGGCTTTCGGAGGCAACTGAAGACGCTATGAGCAGCTTAATATATCTAAATTTGCATAAAAGAAACTAATACTAAACTACACATTTCATAATGCAGTCCCTCACCATCAGTCCAGCTGTGGCTTTCGGAGGCAACTGAAGATGCTATGAGCAGCTTAATATATCTAAATTTAACTACTGAATCAGATAAGCAAAAATGAAATGTACAAAGCAAGACTGAAGTTAAACAAAAGCTATGAAAAGCAAACTAGCAGCAGAACAATGTTAGTTTCATGTCATTAGTCAAAATGCTATAAAAATGCTATAAAAATGCCCGGGCTGTCTACCTAAAACCTGCACAAGAAAACTGATCAGTGATTAACAATCATAAAAACATGAAAGACATAAATGAAATGGAAATTATGGAAATGTATAAACAGAAATGAAACAACTACAAAGTATGAACATATGATGGATTATGATACAATGACTTTTTAAAAGAAATGAAATGAGAAATGTACACTAATACACAAAACCTTAGCTGAGCAGGGGCCCTCTACACAGCTTTGGTAACGATCCTCAAACACGAATTAAGTTGAAAAACAGAGTCTTCATATTAAAAAGCAGTTCATTACAGAATGGTAGTGTTACGGCTCAAGGGCAGCGTAATCACCACAAAGCAAACTAACAGATAGCAGAGTTTATTCACGAACATCAACTATCAACTAACAACTGTCAACTTACTTTTTGTGCGTATGAAAACGCTCTATATATAACAATAAACTGTAACTGTCTCCTAAAGTTCATGATGGCAGAGAGCACGTAGACCACTACGCCCACGGATATAGAAGTATGGCCGTGTTGGAAAGCGAATCTACGGAAGGTGGATGCTTGAATTTCAACTCCAGAGCTCTGCACAGATGTCGATTTAACCTCCGCAAGCTTAGAAACGGCCGTATGGATGTTTATTTGCCACGAAACAGAGTCCGGCGGACATGAAACTCCATAGTTGACTTCCACGTGGACGGCTTTGACCGCGGCTTCTTTGGACGAGTTTGCTTGAACCAGTAGGACACGAACCATGTCCACGTCATTCCTAGCCTGCCCATGTGGCTCGTTTCCCTTGTAGACACCTGTAGCATATAGTTCCACAAAATAGCTGCGGAAAGTTGCAGCAGCTGCGGAAAGTGGCAAGTTTCCGTAGTTGTATGAAAAAAATCTAGATCAAATAGAAAACACAAAAACATAATTAAAAACCATGTTAGATACCCTTTTGCACATGATATTGACAATTTTGGAGGTTTAGGTGAGTGAAAAAGGTATGGAAAAGTGTATGGAAAAGATGCAAATTCGGGACTCAACAACCATGTTGAGGTATACCAACAACAATTCCTCCCCTGCATAATAAGAAGAGGATAATGGAGGAAACTGTGATCTAGATGGATGGTACCCAACATAAGGAGAGCTATGTTGTTGAGGGTATCATTTTCCACTTATATAAGGACCATCCTACTACTATATTTAAGGTGTAGTCAGATGAAGAGGATCAGACTGTGTGGCATTCATAAGAGAAGTACCAGCCATTATTCTCGAATTAAATTACATGATAGATGTCTAGGTACTGGAAGTCGCACCTGAAAAGATACTGAAATATTACAGATAACTAGGCAAGATGGATAGGCCACCAAACAAATTCATTTTTGGTGATGTCACGAACATAGATGAGGAAGTGACACTTGATGTCTTAACCATAGTGGCAGACATAGGTTGGGATATTGAATCAATTCTAATCATAGTTGATGATCACATCAAATGTTGCTGCAAAATATCAGTGGGTAAGACTAAAGAATCAGGTAAAGGATCTTGTATCGAAGTTTGAAGAGATGGAAAAGGATTGGGTTGATAAAAATGAAGTCCTTCCCAATGAAAAAGAGTATAAGTATGAGGTTATTCTTGAGGGATCTCTTCAATACTCAAAATTCCATACGGTAGAGGTTCACCATTGGGTCCGAGATATATTTTTTTTGTTTGAGACAAAGGAAGCGAAGAGGAATTTCTTGTTGAATCAGGTGAGGATGGTTGAGGGTATTTATGTTCAATGAAATCAAGAAAAAAAATATCTGACTAAGGAAGGTCAGGTTCAATGAACTCAGGTAACAAAGTTTCAATGACTTCTCTTTCAAAAGTGTTAGTGTCACCAACAGGGATAGATGTAATCTAAGGTTTGGAACTCAAAGTGAGAAATGATTATGGCATATCAGTAGCAGAAGGAGGGCCAAAAGTAGTGCATCAAGTTCCTTATTCGGTACTTTGTGTTTTCTTGTGTTTTTTATGTCAGATCGGAGTAGCCTCTTGAGGTAGAGGAGGCTCATTTTTCATTCTATGTGAATGACGAGGAGGGGGACTTTCGTCTTCCACGTTGGACAATAAATCCTATACGTGGAGAAAAATCCTATATACTTACATACGTGGACCAATATTTCACCCCTACAGTGCAACGTTGTAAAAAATGACAATGCTTGTGTTAAAATGCGCCCAAACACGTCTCTATCCTAGACCTCTACATGTTTGTTTTAATGTTATAAATGCTCCTTAAGTTTATTCAACAACTTTTACTATTGATCTTTTATTAAGTTACAATTTTTGGGCTCACCATGAATGTCATATTAATACCATAAAATACGAATATAGCATGATAAAATAGGAATATTATCTCTTTCAATGAAAACCTATCTAAGGAAGGGAAGAAACAATCAAGATGTAGCAGAAAATATGCAACAAACAATATTCAAACTGCAATTTAGCATTCAATGCAACTTTCCCAAATATAATGTACATGAAAAACCTTAAATGCCAAATGCCAAAATTTTATTTTTACCACACTTAATTTTCAAAAGGAGGACAACTAATATGCAAATTCTTAATTACTGATTCAGAATGAGGACTGAAACAACAATTCATCAAAGCAATCAACAATAAAAAAAAAAAATTGCGCAAGTGGCCAAACAATAAGAAAAAAGAGAAATTGAAGCAAATTCTTAGCAAAGGAAAATTAACATAAATGCAAAATCAATGAAATTTTCAAAGGGAATAGAAGACAATGAAGAGTTAAGGAAGCTCAGCTGGAAGCATGATGGTAGAAGAGATGCTCAAAAACCAAGGCAAAACTTGTGAAAAAAAAGGGACCAACGTTGGTGAGGAGAGGGAAACATTTCTTTGCAATGCTGGGACTAAGTGGGATAGGGTGAGGTGCAACGCTCTATTAGAGGCATTGGGGGAGAATTTGGCCTAGGAAATAGGTGTTAAGAATTTTTTTTTGAAAAAGGGTTGAATGAAGCCACTTCTTAGGTCTGTTCTTCATTGGATGATGAAAAAAAGGTCTGTTAAGGAGGTAATCAAACATAAAGGACAAGGAAAACCACCAAGGGGAATTTTTTCCCTGGAAGAGTTGCCAATTTTTTATACGAGATTTATGGTTGTGGAAAAAGGTATATCCCCTAGGTTCAGTGGTCGACCTAGTGACAATGCAGAGACAAGGAATCCAATGCTTTTCCTTAAAGTAAATAGATAAAGGATTGAGGCCTACCTAGAAACTATTGCTCAGTTCTCTCGTTCTTTAGCTTAAAAGGTCCAATTCGAGCTCTGATTACCAAAATTATATCCTACATAGTTAGATAACACAAGCAATGAAATTTCAATATGTATGCAGTATCATCTAAATACTCTATTCAATGGATCAACATGGTATTGAAATAAGTGAAATAATGACATCACATATAGGAAAACAAAGAATAATTTACATTAATATAAATGGAAGGAGATTACAACCATAAGTGGCAGTTTATCTTAGAGATGAGATCCTCCAAGTTGTTAACTCGCCCTTTCCTTGTCACAATATGCACCTCTAGTCATCATATGCATGATATAATAAGTACTTACTACAACAACATAGGGAATAATCATTGTCCAAGGCCAACCATTACCTCTATCATATGAGAGGGTAAATATATAGGAAATAAGGGTAAGTTGGGAGTTCTTATCCAATTTATACCATTCTAAGGCTTTAGATCTGTTAGCCATCAGTATTTTTTACATGTTAGTGATGACTATATCTTCAGCTGAGTTTTCTAGAAACTGATTTCCTTATGTCAATATGTCATCCAGAAAACCCTCCCAGAACTTTTTTCGCCTTTCTACCTATTCAGTCCACCCCTGGCAACATCAAAAAACCTCATATCACAATCCTATCTAGCTTCAGCTTTATTGACCTGCCCAGCAGCTTTAAAAAGCAAATCCACATCTGTTTCAATAGTCTCCCCTATGTTAGGAAGTGGCGTTTTAGGACATTTCACCTTTGGCAATCATCAAAAGGCCAAAAAGCCCCCATCTGCAGCACACCTACCATGACTGATCCCTTAATTTGCAAATGAAGTTGACAAATAGCCTTAAGTCGCGCCACTCATACCCCCCTAGATCTCAGCACTGCATAAAATCCAATCTCAAGCTGACTATTAGGTTTTTCACAGTTTTCTATGGTTCTACAAAAACAAGAAATATATTTCATCTCATGGAGTAAATGTTTGAGTTTACAGTTAGAGGAACAGCTGCTTCTAAGTGTATTATGAGCCTGAGATGAAGCTGCAAAACAAAGGGCTCTCAATCAGGACCTTACAGCTCTTTTCAGTATGAAAATCACAGGAAAAAGGATTGCCACTGTCTCAGCAAATGGTAAAATTGTCAAGGCTCAGGACCTCCTTCATTACAAGCAGAGGGTTAGGGCGCCTCCTTCATCCATAAGCAGAGGGCGCGGGCCAGAGTTGACTCATAAGGTTGCAAAAGTCCAGGTTTGCCCTGTTTGAAACAATGAAACAATATCTTCAGATTTCATGCATGTAATTACTGACCATTACAGGATTGTAGTGAAAGTATGATAAGCTCAAAGGAAAGGAAGTTTAGCCTAATAAAAGAGATCATCTGAAACTTTCAAGTCAGGTGAATGGTTGAAACTTTAGAAGGCCATGTCATCAGTGAACATTCAAATCATAAGAGGCCTGTTTTGGTGCAACATCAAATAGAACACATGTTAATCAATGCCATTACACAGGCAGGAGAAGGTTCTTGGTTCTTCAAGAAAACACTGACCTTCATGGTCACAAAGAGTTTTGGTCAATATACCAGGTCGTGAGATGAACAAGCCAAGTGACAAATATCTCAGCAACCTTAGAACAGTGTCACTGTAGCTAGGTTTCCTTCAAAAACACAGTGAGGTTTGCAAATGTAGATGCTAAGATTGGTGTTGCTCAAATGGTTTACTTTCCACCACTTTCGCCCGATGAGGAGCCTCCTCCATGTATGAGCAGAGGGCCAAAATCATTGCAGGCTGTTGAAAACTAATAAGTCCAAAAGTGTAGAGAAAAGACTCAAAGAAGTTGAAATAAAGAAGGTGTTACTGTCTATGATACTAATGTATTGATCTCCCTCTTCAAAGAAGCTACCTGTCAACAGCTCATCCAGCAGAAAGGAGAAAAAGTTGAACATACTTTATGCCTTGAGTGCCAAAGGAACAGTGGACTTAAAAAGGGTTAAAGACATTTCATGAGCACCTATCCAGAAATCAAGGAAAATCCCTCTGAGCAAACAAACAAGGCTAAGGTGAAAAGATGCAACTAGAGAAGTAAACAGTGACTAAGGTTGAGTCATAAAAGGCACAATGACAGGTATGCAATGCTAGGAATAGATAAAAGAGACAATTTTGAGCATATGTGTGCCATTAATATCAAAAGAAGATTTTCTCCTCGAGGAAAGGGCCAGGCAGCAAGACATACCATATGTCAAAAGTTCAAAAGGGGCGCCTTTCGAGAAGAGGTGTTTGCAACTTTTCCAACATTTTAGTGCATTATGAAATAGCCATTCTTCACTAGCAAATCACCAAGAGAAGGAGGCAGCGAACATAGGTCCAGTCATGAAATGTTGCTACTGACAAAAGGGATTTGAAATGCTGAGCATAATAGAATAAAGACTGTGTGCCAAAAAGCCTGTTTTCATATTTTACAAGTTTATCTTTTCAAATAAGAAGGCAAACTGGTATATGATCCTATGATTAGGCAGAAAGGAATTTGTTTTTAATTAATTATCATTGTTTATATTCCCTGAAGCAGACACAATGGTCACCATCCTAAAGGACAGTTTAAGCACGAATATACAGTACAGCAAAAGCAGTGACAGGGAAGTGTGCCTTTGACAGTTTTTAAATGACCTAACTTTCGTTTACATTGTCACCTAAAAGCGCCCAAAGAGAGAAAAAGTCGAAATTTTTTGAGATATCTCTCTTGTGAGAACAGGTGTGTCATTCCGTGAGTAGGGAAAGCAGATCTGGAAGATTGCCATTGTTTGAAAGGCAACTTGATACAAATACTGTTTTGCATCATTTAAAAAGGGGCAGATATATGTATTCAAAGTGACCGTTCGACATTTTGAACATGTCATAAGAATGAAATGGAGGAATAATAAACCACTTGTGAAATCCAAAAAAGCAAATCCCCGCAGCTCCCAAGCATCACGACAGCTTTTCAAACAGTTTGAGGTCTTCTGCATAGTTTTTAGGGTGGCGCGACGAGCCTGGCAGGTGGCGCGACGAGCCTGGGCTCCAAAATACACAGGGTGTCAACGCGGGCGCGACGAGCCTGTAGGCGGGTGCGACGAGCCTGTAGGTGCCCGCCCGACAGCACGACTACTCCACCCGGCGTTTTCTCCGGCGCGACGGGTTCTGCTCCAAGGGTTGCCGCGCCTGTTTTGAAAGGTTCCGGTGCACTTCAAATTCCATCCAAAGCATTTCGCCTTAAAATTCACGAGGTACTTTGCCCCTTTGCTCGAAAAATCTAAAATTTCAAGTTTAAAAACCCTGTGTTCCGTGGTGTGAAGCTGTAGAAGTTGGAGGCATAGGTATAAAGGTGTAGTTAATATCAAAGTTGTAAAAAACAGAGGTGCAGATATTTTGTTGGTTATCTCTCAAACTCACAAACCATGTAAGTTTTCTTAAACCCTGTCCGCGTTGATTTCTACCATAAACCAAATCGTTTTCTCCCCGCACCATACTACATCAATCCGAAGCTTTGTTGACAAGAGTAACTAAGGAGGAACAGTCCTTTTTTCTCGAAAAACAATGGTTAGTGTTTGAGGGGTTAACACTCGAAAACAGAGGCACAGCATTTGGTGAACCTTTAAACCCATAAAACAGAGTTTTGTTTCCGAAACCATCAAGTTAGATTTATGTATTTTTTTTCACCTAAACTAAGTCTGCCTGGTCACTACACTACCTTGTCATTCTGAGAGTTGTTGGGCAGAGTTTTCCAAAGGTGAAACATGGTTTTTGGTTGATGATTGACCATTTGTAGATGATTGGGCATTTACTGATGATCAAGTAAACAGCAAAGGCAGAGTTATAAAGGCAGTGATTGACTTCTCAAAGGGTCACAAGAGAAAAGTTCTCCTCTTGACACAGTGGGCTATTTTCACCTAACCACAGAGTCTCTTCTTTTCCCACTGTGTGGTCTCCATAGAAGTTTGTTAACAGGGGCAAAATTCAAGGTAAAAACTTTGAAAGGCAGGGTTATAATTTCGAAGTTTGGTTTCAAAAAACAAAAATATAAGTGCAAGCAGGCCTCTAATCAAAGGTCACAAAGGGGATTTGTTCAAGACTGTGCCCAAAGAAGTCTACAAAGCAGTTCTTACACATAGTGCCATTGTTAAAAAGGATTCAGAGTCAAAGTGTAACCAAGTTTGAAAGATTGTGGTTAATAAGTGCAGGAGAGATTATTCAAGGAAAGCCTTGTTGAATCACAAGGTCCATAACTGTCAAAGCAGTTTAGTGGCCTGTCTCAATCCAAAAAACATTCTTCATATATTGAAGGCAGTGTGACTCTTTCAAGCCTGTTTTTTAATCAGAATGCCTCCAAGGCGAGATCAAAAAGGCGGACAACATAAGAGATATGAGCCTATCTCCATAGAAGACATCAATGCTCATCCCTCAGTACTTTTCAATTTCCATGAGGTAGGCTGTCTTGATTTCTGTCAAAGGATAGAGGAAGTCAAGAGTTTCTCACCACTTACACATTTGTGTGCTTTTAGGTTCAAGGACAAACACTTCCAGCTTGCAGATCTTGATTTCAAAATTTCTCCAAGGTATATATCCAAAGCTACCAAGATCCCGTATCATGGTGAAAAATGGTTTAAACAAGCACATCTTGATTTGGAGGACTATAAGCCTTTCATCAAGCCGGAACATAGGGAGACCATCACTACTACTTTTCCTTTCTCCTATCTTCTTGACAGTTATGCGCCACTGATGAAGGCCATAATGAGATACTTCACTTGTGAAGGGAGGTTTAGCCAAATCTTTGCTTATCATGTTCGCTTGTTGATGCATTTTACCAGGAGCAAGCAATTAAACCTTCCATACTTTTTGTCCAAGAGCATAGAGAAGATGGCAGCTGCTGTCCAAAAGAAAGCTCCACCTCGGCAAATCTCTTCTCTCTTTTATCATTCCTTGATCAAAATCATCTTCTTGCACCAGCTGGAGAAGAAAGGGGTTTCATGGGAGTCCCTCATTAGCCATGCCGATTTCGCCACTGTTCCTCCTGCTCATGTGTCCCCGACTCAGCCTATCCGTCGCCCAGTGCCTTTATCTAGTAGGCCTACCCCTAAAAAACTCAAGATGATCACTGGGCAGCCAAGTACACAAGGAGAAGGAGAGGGCAGTGAGCCACAGGGAGAAAAGGAGGTTGATGAACAGCATCAATTTCAGGAAGAAGAGCAGCAGCTGGAGGTTGATGAACAGCATCAATTTCAGGAAGAAGAGCAGCAGCTGGAGGTTGATGAACAGCATCAATTTCAGGAAGAAAGGCAGCAGACAGAGGTTGAGGTACAACAGCAAGTACAGGAAAAGGAACAGCAGTGGACAGAGTTTGAAGAGCAGCAGGTTGAGCAAGCAATTGAGACATCTTTTGAGCCACAAGCTGGACAGGATGTTGAGGAAGGACAGCAAGTTGAAGCTGCCGCCTCAATGGTGACCAAAACTGTCCCTAAGAAGGGGAAATTGCCCAAAAGAACAACTCCTAGCTTACCAAGGAGAAAGAGCGCTAGATAGGCCTTCAAAGGCAAAAGTACAGTTGGAGAAAGCGCCAAGCATGGAGGTAAATCAGCTGTCATCCCTATCCCAAGCGATGACAGCGACAATGAGGCACGTATCCTTGAAAACCTCCTCATTCACAAAAAAGGGCAAATTGAGGTTTTACAAGAAGATCTCCAAAGGGCAAGGAATTTCAATCAATTCTTGGAGGTTGAGAACAAACAAATGAAATTTCATGCAGCCATTCATGAGGCAAGGGCCATCAAGTACAAAAAGGAGGCAAAAAAGGCGCAAGTAAGAATTGAAGAGCTTATTGGCGAATTTGATGATGAGGAAGAGGAGGACCAGCCTAGGCGAAAGAGGCCTAGAACCATCGGGCTTAGGAGAGCCTTGGAGCAACAGAAGGCTGAAGAACAAGCTCATTTCGAGGCTTTTCCTCTCACTACCCTCTTTGAGCGGGAAATTGAGGAAAACAAGGAAGCTTGGCTTGAGAGGGCTAACCAGCATCTGGAGACCAAGCTTGAGAAGGAAAACAGAGATCTTGAGCTACAGAGAAAGAGAACTCTTCACTTTCGGAAGCTAAACCAATTCGCCCGGCGCAAATTGAAGGTGGCACAAGAAAAATTGAAGAAATTGAAGGAGAGACGCCTAGCACGGAAAGAGGCAAAAAGCATATCAGCCCTCGATATTTTAGCTTCAGCTTCGGAACATGTCTCTATGGACCCTTGAGGGTCATCCATGCCAATTTTGGGCCTGTTTCGAAAACTTTTTGTTTTTTGGCATTTTTGGGGTTTTTGCCAAAAACTCATAAATGCGCCATTTCAGTTTGAAGAGTCGTCAAGGGAGGAGGGTGATACCAATGGATTCCATAATTTCATGAGCAGCTCTCCAGTGATTTTCAGGGCATTTGAAAATCATTCGCCCCCTCAAATTGGCAAAAAACAACCTCATTTTGCACATTCTGCCCGCCCTATCAGCAGCCTGCTATTTTCTGGGTTTTTGCACACAGGTACAGTTTTGAGGGACTTTCAGAGATCAGATTGAGATGATTCCACTTGCATTGGAAATCAGACACAGAGAGCTTTCCAACGAGCCATCATGAGCCTCATTTCGACATCAGGAAGCCTTCCATTTGTATCCAGCAAGTCAGAGGACCTTTTTCAGGCATAAATATGAAGTATTTTTGCAATTTTTGAACTCCAAAAATCTGCTTTTCCCAAATGTGCGTTAGGCTATTTTTATCATGGGAAAATCATGTAAAGTCAATATAATTTCCGTTTTTAGCAATTTTTTAGATATTTTATTAGATATTTTGTGCCTTGGGCTTTGCAAATCCACAAGGGCAAATTTAGATATTTTGACTTGGCCAATGGGATAGCTAGTTGCTCCATGAGGTTTTCCTCCTTCTAGCCTATTTATCCCATACTTCTCATTGTAAATCAGAGGCTGAACTTGAGAGAAGAATTAATGCATTGGTCATATGAGCTTTGAAGAATACACTTGAGTTATGATGTTTGGATTGCCTCTTTGATGCTTTTGAGGAATGTTGAAGGCTTGTTGATGGATTCCTTGACATGGTAGAATGGTATAGTGCTTCTTAATGTTGTTTTGTCTTCTAGTTTTCACTCATATTTCATTTTTCTTGCTGCTATAGATCAGTAAAGATTTATTTTGAGACATGCCCATGGAGGCACCTCAAAATCCCCGAATCTTCATAGCTTGATGTTTTCTTCTCCCTTAGTTATGCTAAAGAATTCTTAGCTGCTCTTTAGTAACCTAAGGTGTTGTTGCTAAGTTTTATTCATCAGCTCCATGTATGTTGAGTAGGATGTATGGTTTGCCCTATCTACCTATCAGCTGCCCATAGTTCTGTCCATAAAACTTTCTCTTTGACTGATTTGTTGATCATTTTGTTGAACCAAGGAGGCCTAGTCCCGATCTAGCCCTTTGCCTAAAACTATGAAAACTTAATTGTCCAAGTGCCCAATGACTTAGAGACTATGTTTAGGCGTTCCGGCATAGTTTATGAGTTGTTAGTTTGTCTTATATGTTTTCCCCAAATTCTGATAGCCATTTCCCAAAGTTAGAGGGTCTTATACTTCTATGTATGGCTGGAATGTTTGATTTCTATGTATTAATTAGCTCATAGTTACATTTAACATGATTAATGGCTTGCTATAACATGTTTATGTCTTCTATCAACTAGTTACACTTGAAATCCCTTGTCTTTCACCAACTTGATGTTCATTTACTCCATTTTGCCCAAAGATCCCTTCTACCTTGAATCAAATCGGCCCTACAGCAGCCTTGCATCATCATCTCATAGCTTCCTTGACCCGTTTGACCCCATAGCCCAATTGATCTGACTTCTTGTTATCCATTTTTATATCTTTGATCGGTTTTAACCCTCACAAACTTAAAAACAAAAAACTAAAAACATACCTCATAACTAGCCTAATAACAAAACACCCCAAGCAAACACACCGATATCTTTTACATCTAATAGAGAGAGCCCTCTCTGAGTCCAGGAAGGCTAGGTCCTCGGGCTCCAAAGCTTGGTTTGATGTTACATCGTCATTTGGCTCGCCAATCGGCCAAATCACGGGACACTAACATAATGGCGATCACGGTGGGACTTTGAGTTAGTGACAATCTAAGGACACCTTAGAACTCTAGAAGTCCCTTATTTTTAAGAATACTATTTGATTGACTTATCCCACCGCTCACTAACATAATGGCGATCACGGTGGGACTTTGAGTCAAAACATCCTAGGTATCCCTTAGGAACTCTCAAAATCTCAGTCAAACTTAGAAGAGTAGAATCTGGTTTTCTCACCATCCTAGCAAAATGATGAGTCAGTTATAGGAAACTCTTCCAAACCTCAGGACTACATAAAACTCAGAAAAAACCACAAACAAAAACTCCCTTAGATTGGTTTTTGATAGTATTGGTGGTGGACCATACAAATATACCTCAACACAACTGATTTTCCACCTGGCGACTCCACTAACTTCTAGTAAGCCTTACTATTTCACCAAACTCTAGGCTACTATCCGATAAACCTATCCCATCGCTCACTAACATAGCGGGAGATGGTGGGACACTGAGTACATAATAGTCCAGCAAACTCTTATAGACTCTTTGGTCTTTTAGGTACCATAAACAAGCAAGCAGTCCATAGACCCATTTAGAGTAAACTCTTTTTGTTCTCATCACCCTAGCAAAGTTTTGAAACAAGTCTAGGATACTTTGAACCATAGGCTGCACATAAAACTCAGAAAATCCAAAAACATTCTCAGTTTAGTCTTGGTGGTGGACCATAGCTATCTTCACAAAAACAACCCAGTTCCACCTGGCGACTCCACTAATCCATCCCTTCTATTTTTGACCATCCTTCGCCTTAGTATAACTTTAGAAAAATCACTCATCCAAAACATTCACCAATACCATTCTCTCTAAACTCTGGATCTAAAATCTGGCTTCCCGAAGAATCAATACCAGATCCCATCCAGACCCAAATCCCCCTATCATAGTAGATGACCCAGAGAAGATTCTTTGGCAAGCTTCTGAAACTGATCATCTAGCTACCGATAGATCCATCCGTAGAACAAGATATGTACCTAAAACTCGCAATATCCTACTAGATTCACCTTTTGAGCTAGAGTCATCACAAGCTCTTCCCAGAAGCAAATCATATAGTAAGACTAACTTTGACGATCTTGAACCCCTAAACCCACCACAGAGTCCTATTAGAGAAGCTTCACCCACCACTCCTCCTGATTTCCAGCTTCTTTATCAATTTGGCTCCCATCATCCCAGATCTGCTCAAAACCAGATCACTAGTCCAAGTTCATCCGCTACACCTGGTCAAACCACCACTGTTCAAACCACTTCATTTCAGCCTACTAGTCCTCATCTTGCGCATCATCCATTAGCTCCAGTCATGGCAGCCTGGTACGCACCTTTGGTGTTGCCACCACCTTTAGCTCCTCTCCCAAACAAATATCAGGACAAGATCCCACACTTTACTGGAGAAGATACCACCACACCTCAACAGCATATAAGTAGAATGACTGATGCTTATGAATACTTAGAGGTACAAGACGAGACTGTCCGAATGAGAATATTTGCCCAAAGTCTTGGTGGTGAACCCAAAGCATGGTTCAAAAGCTTAGCTCCAAACAGTATCCACAATATCTTAGAACTCTACCAAGTCTTCGCGAACAAGTGGGAAGTCCGAAGGAACCCTATTCAAATCCTGTCAGAATATAACAACCTAAAACAGGAAAATGGGGAAAGTGTCCAGGCATACTGCACTAGGTTCAACAATGTGTATAACGCCCTCCCACCACACTTCAAACCCCCACTTGGTTTAGTCTTGGCAAAATTCCCCGAGGGTTTTGATCCAGACATGACATATCATCTGAGAGACAAGGATCCCCCTACCCTAGAGGAAATGCAACAAGTAGCCATAAAACAAGAAGCCAATTTAGCAGAAAAAAGATCTAGGACTAGATTAGAAAGAAAAGTCCCATATAGAGATGAGGTATCCAGTTCATCTCCTTCCCTAGATCCTAGAATAGATGGCTTGGTCAAATCCATGACAAAGATGTGGGAAAAAATGAGTGAAAAAGTGCCTCCTAGGGAAAACCAACTAAACCCTCAAAACCAGAACCAAGGCTTTAGAAAAGGTCAGTCACAAAATAAACCAAGAGGAAATGATCAGCAAATCAGACCATCCTTCAGTAAGAATTATGTTGATAAAGAGGATAAGGATACTGAACCCATTGATGAAAATCATTGGAACCTCATAGGTTCTGATAACGAGAGTAAGGTTTACCTCATAGCAGAAGAGCAAGAGTTATGCCATCCAAGTCATGAAGAAACCAATGATGAAGATCTCGAAGATCCTGCCATAGATTTTCAGAATGCCATTATAGAAGCTCATAGGCAGTTTAACCTTAGAAGTAGAAAAAACCAAAACTACTCCAAGAAGGGTAGCCCTGATACTGCTAAAACCTCTGACACCATCCCTAAAAAAGCCATGGATAGCAACAAAATTATGGCCAAGAAAATTGACCAAAACAAGGATAAAGCTATTCAAACAAGTCTTAGCTCATATACTCTTAGCACCTCTACAAAAACCCCCGAAGTAACGGTGTCAAACAAAGTCCCGAATCAGAGTCAGCAAATTAAGAGCATAGAAAAGGTCATGTCCGAAAAAGCTGAAACAAATTTGCCCAAACTACAAACTCCTTTTAGTTTTGAAGGGGAAGTTTCCGAAATAAAAATTACCATACCCCTTACTGAGCTAATAACTGTAGATAGGTATAGATCTCAAATTTTCAAAGTTTTTGACATAGGGAGCGAGGCAAATACTTTAAATCTAACTGAAAACAAACCCGAGCTCTTATCCGGCCCGAAAATAGAAGGTCAATATCAAGAAGGATCTATCTCCCCTTCCTACGTAAGCCTAAACATACGGGACAAGATATTACATAATGCCATGTTAGATTCTGGTGCCTCCCATAACCTCATGCCTAAAGAAGTCATGGAAAACCTAAGACTAGAAGTAACTCAACCCTACAAAAACCTGTATTCCTTTGACTCAAGTCAAGACAAATGTTTAGGCCTAATAAAGAACCTAGAGGAATGCTCTAAAGACACTATCAGCCATTTTGAAATCACAGATTCTGAAATGGAAGAAGAATCAAAACCTTTAGGATCTATACCCTCATGCTTTAAATCATTCCAGACTTTGAAAGAAAATTTGCATCCTAAAGATCTCTCAGCAATTATTCAGGAAAACCCTGCTCAAGTTAACTCTCACCTAAATCAAGCAGAGCTGATTGAAGAGGAATTCAAATCTAAGATAGAAGATAAAGAAAAACCTGTAGGATCTCTACCTTTATGTTGGGAGTCATTTGAGTTCATAAAAGCAAATTGGCCCCCTGAACATCTATCAGAAAAAACTCATGAATTACATGATAACTATCCTCAACATCACAAAGAATTGGTTGAAGATAAAAACAAGCAAGAAATGAAAGAGAACCCACAGGATCTCTCTAAGGACATGAGTGATGATTCATCATCTCTCATAGGTGAAGCCCAAAAAGACATTCATCCTTTAAATCGGATTTCCCGAGAGAAAGAGGATTGTTGTGGAGAGAGGAAAATGCTTCCCTTTTTAACTGAAGAGGAAATAGATCAACTTATAAACATACAGACAGCCTCTGAATCTTCACATAACCACAACTTTTCTAATCTTTCTCCTGTTAATCTTGCATGTCATAAATCAGAAAATAGATGTGTAGATCAATTTGAAGAGAAGCAATCTGATAGTCCAATGTGCATGGTTGATGACATTTCTTTTGTTAATGATTCTCCAAGGTTTGATCAATATGTTGATGATTGTGATTTCCAAACAGACACTAACTGTGCAGAACACTCAGCTTTTGATTTTTGGGAGGAAGCTCGGTTTCATAAACTTGAGAAAAGTGAGCAAGCATTACAGGTCATATATGACACCGATGAGGATAGCCTTGAAAGTTTGGAAGTAAGTGAAGAGTCTCAGACTCTTTTCTCTACTTCACTTCAGTCCATCAGAGATAACATTCACATAATTGGAGATCAACATTGTTTCAGCTTTGATGATGAGCTTGAGGAAGATGATGAATTTCTTGAGCATGTTGTAAATGAGAGGCCTTTTCCTGAAATAGTTGAGGAAGTCATTTTGGACACGGAATCTTCCTTAACTCTAGATTTGCAACCACAAAGTTCCATTGAGTCACAAATTGCAGATGAAGAAAAAGAGGCTGATAAACACATGAGAGTTGTCTCACTACCCTTTCAAGATAATTTACTATCACAGTGTATCCCTGCTCACCAAACTAATAACATCCACATAGTTTTCAGTCCACTTAATCAGAACACATCAGCTTGGAATGAAAACTACACTGCAATACATGATGAGTCTAACAGTTCGGATGATCATGAAGAAGAGTTGCTTTACCAGGGGGGTCCCAAATATAGCCAAGTGGAAGAAAGAGTAGTCTTGAATGAATCCTGTATATCAAAACCTCTAGATCAGGCATTATTCCAAGATCCATTTGTTGTTTTCCTTAAGAAGTCTGAAAGAGTAGTCTTGAATGAATCCTATATCTCAAAACCTCTAGATCAGGCATTATTCCAAGATCCATTTGTTGTTTTCCTTGAGAATTCTGAAAGAGTAGTCTTGAATGAATCCTATATCTCAAAACCTCTAGATCAGGCATTATTCCAAGATCCATTTGTTGTTTTCCTTAAGAAGTCTGAAAGAGTAGTGGGTTTTATCATGAACAAGTTGCTGCCAAGAATGAGAAAAAGCTTAAGCACTACTGTCCAAAAACAAACTAAGTGGGAGTGGCCTTTTCATTACTTCTACATCATGAAAGAACTAAACCAGAATCACCCATTTGATCATCTACTTGACTGGTTACATTGGAAAGAAGAGTTCACCAAATGAATGTATGTTGTGTACAATTTAGATTAGGATAGGTAGATAGTTAAAACTCAGCCTTGTGAGCACTTTTTTTTCATTTGTAGTTTGTTTGAAGAGAAAGTGAAAAAGCAGAAAATACAAAAAACAGTGAAAAGTAGAAAAAGAGGGCAGTTTCTAAAAAGCAGTGGTAAAGCCCCATGTTCCAAAAAAAACAGTCCTTCGGAAAGCGCGCAAGTCTAAATGCCTCTACTAGTACTTCAATGTCTTGTGCAGCTATCTAGCCTAATCATAGCTGAGCATGTTTAAATTTATTTGCTGATAAGTTAGTGAGTGTCAAGATAGTCAACATTGTGTAAGATTGACTTATCACAGAGCTTAGATTAGGGAGAGATTATGGTTCCACATGCCTAAAACAGAACCAAAGAGAGAAGCAAGGGATGAAAAATACATTGTACATCTTAGCCCGCTTGTCTAGTTTCCTTTGTTGCAGAATAACATTTGTGTGCAGCTTGTCTTCTATGCCGCAAATGCATGACAAATCAGACTGCCTAATCCTAATTTGATCATTTTTGAATTTCATGTTGTAGATTAGAGAATGAAATCCTGTCAAACTGCTTAATCTTGACAGTCGATCTAGTTTTAGGTAGAGAAATGAAGGAGTTCATCAGCTTAATCTGAACTCCCGACAGATATAAGAGTAGAAATAGATAGGTTCATTTTGCAAAAAGAAAAATATGCATTGTCAAAAGGCTGCTAGTTCAAATGCGCCAAAGAGAAGAAAAAATGTTAGGAAAGATAGTGGGGTAGGTAGAAGTATCATTGATGATTAACCATGCTGTCACTTTTTAGAAATAACATCAAGAGAAGGGTAAAATTTTGCGCCAATGGATAAGGCATTGGTCTTCATAAGCCAAAGATCTGAATTCTGGACACCTCCTGATGAGGAGCTGCCCTCCCCAAATGGAGCCACTGTTAGCCATCAGTGTTTTTTACATGTTAGTGATGACTATATCTACAGCTGAGTTTTCTAGAAACTGATTTCCTTATGTCAATATGTCATCCAGAAAACCCTCAAACTTTTTTCACCTTTCTACCTTTTTCAGTTCGCCCATGTCGAAATCAAAACCTCATATCACAATCCTATCTAGCTTCAGCCTTATTGACCTGCCCATCAGCTTTAAAAGGCAAATCCACATCTGTTTCAAAAGTCTCCCCTATGTTAGGAAGTGGCGTTTTAGGACATTTCACCTTTGGCAATCATCAAAAAGCCAAAAAAGTCCCCATCTGCAGCAGACCTACCATGACTGATCCCTTAATTTGCAAATGAAGTTGACAAACAGCCTTAAGTCGCGCCACTCACACCCCCTAGATCTCAGCACTGCATAAAGCCCATTCTCAAGCTGACTAGTAGGTTTTTCACTGTGTTCTATGGTTCTTCAAAAACAAGAAATATGTTTCATCTCATGGAGTAAATGTTTGAGTTTACAGGTAGAGGAACAGCTGCTTCTAAGTGTATTATGAGCCTGAGATGAAGCTGCAAAACAAAGGGCTCTCAATCAGGACCTTACAGCTCTTTTCAGTATGAAAATCACAGGAAAAAGGATTGCCACTGTCTCAGCAAATGGTAAACTTGTCAAGGCTCAGGACCTCCTTCATTACAAGCAGAGGGTTAGGGCGCCTCCTTCATCCATAAGCAGAGGGCGCAGGTCAGAGTTGACTCAGAAGGTTGCAAAAGTCCAGGTTTGCCCTGTCTGAAACAATGAAACAATATCTTTAGGTTTCATGAATGTAATTGCTGACCATAACAGGATTGTAGTGAAAGTATGATAAGCTCAAAGGAAAAGAAGTTTAGCCTAATAAAAGAGATCATCTGAAATTTTCAAGTCAGGTAAATGGTTGAAACTTTAGAAGGCCATTTCATCGGTGAACATCCAAATCATAAGAGGCCTGTTTTGGTGCAGCATCAAATAGAACAGATGTTAATCAATGCCATTACACAGGCAGGAGAAGGTTCTTGGTTCTTCACGAAAACACTGACCTTTATGATCACAAAGAGTTCTGGTCAATATACCAGGTCATGAGATGAACAAGCCAAGTGACAAATATCTCAGCAACCTTAGAACACTGTCACTATGGCTAGGTTTCCTTCAAAAACACAGTGAGGTTTGCAAATGAAGATGCTAAGATTGGTGTTGTTCAGATGGTTTACTTACCACCACATTTGCCCGATGAAAGAGCTTCCTCCATACATAAGCAGAGAGCCAAAATCATTGCAGACTGCTGAAAAATGGTAAGTCCAAAAGTGCAGAGAAAAGACTCAAAGAAGTTGAAATAAAGAAGGTGTTACTGTCTATGATACTAATGTATTGATCTCCCTCTTCAAAGAAGCTACATGTCAACAGCTCATCCAGCAGAAAGGAGAAAAAGTTGAACATACTTTATGCCTTGAGTGCCAAAGGAGCAGTGGACTTAAAAAGGGTTAAAGACATTTCATGAGCACCTATCCAGAAATCAAGGAAAATCCCTCTGAGCAAACAAACAAGGCTAAGGTGAAAAGATGCAACTAGAGAAGTAAACAATGACTAAGGTTGAGTCATAAAAGGCAAAATGACAGGTATGCAATGCTAGGAATAGATAAAAGAGACAATTTTGAGCATATGTGTGCCATTAATATCAAAAGAAGATTTTCTCCTTGAGGAAAGGGCCAGGCAGCAAGACATACCATATGTCAAAAGTTCAAAAGGGGCGCCTTTCGAGAAGAGGTGGTTGCAACTTTTCCAACATTTTAGTGCATTATGAAATAGCCATTCTTCACTAGCAAATCACCAAGAGAAGGAGGCAGCGAACATAGGTCCAGTCATGAAATGTTGCTACTGACAAAAGGGATTTGAAATGCTGAGCAGAATAGAATAAAGACTGTGTGCCAAAAAGCCTGTTTTCATATTTTACAAGTTTATCTTTTCAAATAAGAAGGAAAACTGGTATATGATCCTATGATTAGGCAGAAAGGAATTTGTTTTTAATTAATTATCATTGTTTATATTCCCTGAAGCAGACACAATGGTCACCATCCTAAAGGACAGTTTAAGCACGAATATACAGTACAGCAAAAGCAGTGACATGGAAGTGTGCCTTTGACAGTTTTTAAATGACCTAACTTTCGTTTACATTGTCACCTAAAAGCGCCCAAAGAGAGAAAAATTCGAAATTTTTTGAGATATCTCTCTTGTGAGAACAGGTATGTCATTCCGTGAGTAGGGAAAGCAGATCTGGAAGATTGCCATTGTTTAAAAGGCAACTTGATACAAATACTGTTTTGCATCATTTGAAAAGGGGCAGATATATGTATTCAAAGTGACCGTTTGACATTTTGAACATGTCATAAGAATGAAATGGAGGAATAATAAACCACTTGTGAAATCCAAAAAAGCAAATCGCCGCAGCTCCCAAGCATCACGACAGCTTTTCAAACAGTGTGAGGTCTTCTGCACAGTTTTTAGGGTGGCGCGACGAGCCTGGCAGGTGGCGCGACGAGCCTGGGCTCCAAAATACACAGGGTGTCAACGCGGGCGCGACGAGCCTGTAGGCGGGCGCGACGAGCCTGTAGGTGCCCGCCCGACAGCACGACAACTCCACCCGGCGTTTTCTCCGGCGCGACGGGTTCTGCTCCAAGGGTTGCCGCACCTGTTTTGAAAGGTTCCGGTGCACTTCAAATTCCATCCAAAGGATTTCGCCTTAAAATTCACGAGGTACTTTGCCCCTTTGCTCGAAAAATCTAAAATTTCAAGTTTAAAAACCCTGTGTTCCGTGGTGTGAAGCTGTAGAAGTTGGAGGCATAGGTATAAAGGTGTAGTTAATATCAAAGTTGTAAAAAAAAGAGGTGCAGATATTTTGTTGGTTATCTCTCAAACTCACAAACCAAGGGTACATTTTCTTAAACCCTGTCTGCGTTGATTTCTACCATAAACTAAGTCCGTTTTCTCCCTGCACTATACTATATCAATCTGAAGCTTTGTTGACAGAGGAATTCTGAAGGAGGAAACAGGTCCTTTTTTCTGAAAAACAGAATGGTTAGTGTTTGAGGTTAATACTGAAAACAGAGGTACAGGTATTTGGTGAACCTTTTAAACTCATAAAATAGAGAGTTTGTTTCCTGAAACCACTGTTGCATTTACTTTTTCACCTAAACTAAGTCTGCCTGGTCACTACACTACCTTGTCATTCTGAGAGTTGTTGGGCAGAGTTTTCCAAAGGTGAAACAGGGTTTTTGGTTGATGATTGACCATTTGTAGATGATTGGGCATTTACTGATGATCAAGTAAACAGCAAGGGTAGAGTTATAAAGGCAGTGATTGACTTCTCAAAGGGTCACAAGCGAAAAGTTCTCCTCTTGACACAGTGGGCTATTTTCACCTAACCACAGAGTCTCTTCTTTTCCCACTGTGTGGTCTCCATAGAAGTTTGTTAACAGGGGCAAAATTCAAGGTAAAAACTTTGAAAAGCAGGGTTATAATTTCGAAGTTTGGTTTCAAAAAAAAAAAATATAAGTGCGAGCAGGCCTCTAATCAAAGGTCACAAAGGGGATTTGTTCAAGACTGTGCCCAAAGAAGTCTACAAAGCAGTTCTTACACATAGTGCCATTGTTAAGAAGGATTCAGAGTCAAAGTGTAACCAAGTTTGAAAGATTGTGGTTAATAAGTGCAGGAGAGATTATTCAAGGAAAGCCTTGTTGAATCACAAGGTCCATAACTGTCAAAGCAGTTTAGTGGCCTGTCTCAATCCAGGAAAACATTCTTCATATATTGAAGGCAGTGTGACTCTTTCAAGCCTGTTTTTTAATCAGAATGCCTCCAAGGCGAGATCACAAAGGCAGACAACATAAGAGATATGAGCCTATCTCCATAGAAGACATCAATGCTCATCCCTCAGTACTTTTCAATTTCCATGAGGTAGGCTGTCTTGATTTCTGTCAAAGGATAGAGGAAGTCAAGAGTTTCTCACCACTTACACATTTGTGTGCTTTAAGGTTCAAGGACAAACACTGCCAGCTTGCAGATCTTGATTTCAAAATTTCTCCAAGGTATATATCCAAAGCTACCAAGATCCCGTATCATGGTGAAAAATGGTTTAAACAAGCACATCTTGATTTGGAGGACTATAATCCTTTCATCAAGCCGGAACATAGGGAGACCATCACTGCTACTTTTCCTTTCTCCTATCTTCTTGACAGTTATGCGCCACTGATGAAGGCCATAATGAGATACTTCACTTGTGAAGGGAGGTTTAGCCAAATCTTTGCTTATCATGTTCGCTTGTTGATGCATTTTACCAGGAGCAAGAAATTAAACCTTCCATACTTTTTGTCCAAGAGCATAGAGAAGATGGCAGCTGCTGTCCAAAAGAAAGCTCCACCTCGGCAAATCTCTTCTCTCTTTCATCATTCCTTGATCAAAATCATCTTCTTGCACCAGCTGGAGAAGAAAGGGGTTTCATGGGAGTCCTTCATTAGCCATGCTGATTTCGCCACTGTTCCTCCTGCTCATGTGTCCCCGACTCAGCCTATCCGTCGCCCAATGCCTTTATCTAGTAGGCCTAACCCTAAAAAACTCAAGATGATCACTGGGCAGCCAAGTACACAAGGAGGAGGAGAGGGCAGTGAGCCACAGGGAGAAAAGGAGGTTGATGAGCAGCAGCCAGATTTTGAGGGACAGCAGCGGTTGGATATCATTGGACAGCAGCAGCTGGAGGTTGATGAACAGCATCAATTTCAGGAAGAAAGGCAGCAGACAGAGGTTGAGGTACAGCAACAAGTACAGGAAAAGGAACAGCAGTGGACAGAGTTTGAAGAGCAGCAGGTTGAGCAAGCAATTGAGACATCTTTTGAGCCACAAGCTGGACAGGATGTTGAGGAAGGACAGCAAGCTGAAGCTGCCGCCTCAATGGTGACCAAAATTGTCCCTAAGAAGGGGAAATTGCCCAAAAGAACAACTCCTAGCTTACCAATGAACAAAGATCAATTTCTGTGAAGAAAGGCAAAGCAGATGAGGTTGAGGTACAAAGAACAGCACAGGAAAAGGAACAAAGAAGGGGACGAGTTTGAAGAGCAAGAAAGCTTGAGTAAGTAATTGAGAGACCTTGAGCCACAAGTCGACAACATGTTGAGGAAGGACAGCAAGCTGTCAGCGCTCAATGGCACCAAATCACCCCTAAGAAGGGGAAATCGCTCAAAAGAACAACTCCTAGCTTAACAAGGAGAAAGTTGATTGGCCTTCAAAGGCAAAAGCACAGCTTGGAGGTGCCACATGGAGGTAAATCACCTGTCATCCCCATCCAAGCGATGACAACGATAATGAGGCACGTATCCCTTGAAAACCTCCTCATTCACAAAGAAGGCAAATTGGAGGTTTTACAAGAAGATCTCCAAAGGGCAAGAAATTCAATTCCTCGGAGGTTGAGAACAAACAAATGAAATTTCATGCAGCCATTCATGAGGCAAGGGCCATCAAGTACAAAAAGGAGGCGGAAAGGGCGGAAGTGAGAATTGAAGAGCTTATTGGCGAATTTGATGATGAGGAAGAGGAGGACCAGCCTAGGCGAAAGAGGCCTAGAACCATCGGGCTTAGGAGAGCTTTGGAGAAGCAGAAGCCTGAAGAACAAGCTCAATTCGAAGCTTTTCCTCTCACTACCCTCTTTGAGCGGGAAATTGAGGAAAACTAGGAAGCTTGGCTTGAGAGGGCTAACCAGCATTTGGAGACCAAGCTTGAGAAGGCAAACAGGGATCTCGAGCTACAGAGAAAGATAACACTTCACTTTCAGAAGCTAAACCAATTCGCCCGGCGCAAATTGAAGGTAGCACAAGAAAAATTGAAGAAATTGAAGGAGAGGCGCCTAGCACGGAAGGAAGCAAAACGCACATCAGCCCTCCATATTTTAGCTTCAGCTTCGGAACATGTCTCCATGGACCCTTGAGGGTCATCCATGCCAATTTTGGGCCTGTTTCGAAACTTTTTGTTTTTTGGCATTTTTGGGGTTTTTGCCAAAAACTCATAAATGCGCCATTTCAGTTTGAAGAGTCGTCAAGGGAGGAGGCTGATACCAATGGATTCCATAATTTCATGAGCAGCTCTCCAGCGATTTTCAGGGCATTTGAAAATCATTCGCCCCCTCACATTGGCAAAAAACAGCCTCATTTTGCACATTCTGCCCGCCCTATCAGCAGCCTGCTATTTTCTGGGTTTTTGTACACAAAAGTACAGTTTTGAGGGACTTTCAGAGATCAGATTGAGATGATCTCCCCACTTGCATTGGAAAGCAGACACAGAGAGATCTCCCCACGAGCCATCAGAAGCCTCCTTATTTCGACATCAGGAAGCCTTCCATTTGCATCCAGCAAGTCGCAGGACCTTTTTCGCATAAATATGAAGTATTTTATTGCAATTTTGGAAATCCCTTTAACTGCTTTTCCCAAATGTGCGTTAGGCTATTTTATCATGGGAAAATCATAAAGTCAATATAATTTCCGTTTAGCAGTTTTTTAGATATTTTATTAGATATTTTGTGCCATGGGCTTTGCAAAGCCACAAGGGCAAATTTAGATATTTTGACTTGGCCAATGGGATAGCTAGTTGCTCCATGAGGTTTTCCTCCTTCTAGCCTATTTATCCCATACTTCTCATGGTAAATCAGAGGCTGAACTTGAGAGAAGAATTAATGCATTGGTCATATGAGCTCTGAAGAATACACTTGAGTTATGATGTTTGGATTGCCTCTTGGATGCTTTTGAGGAATGTTGAAGGCTTGTTGATGGATTCCTTGACATGGTAGAATGGTGTAGTGCTTCTTAATGTTGTTTTGTCTTCTAGTTTTCACTCATATTTCATTTCTTGTCGTTTATAGGGATCAAGAAAGATTGATTTTGAGACATGCCTTCCATGGAGGCACCTTCAAAATCCCCCGAATCTTCAAAACTTGATTTCTCCTTAGTTATGCTAAAGAATTCCAATGCTTCTAGTACACCTAAGGTGTCGTTGCTTAGTTTTATTCATCGCTCCATGTATGTTGAGTAGGATGTATGGTTTGCCCTACCTACCTATCAGCTGCCCAGTTCCGTCTTACAAAACTTTCTCTTTGACTAATTAGATTATCATCTTGTTGAACCAAGGAGGCCTAGTTTCGATCTAGCCCTTTGCCTAAAACTATGTGAATCTTGTTGTTCAAAGTACCCAATAACTTGAAGTACTATGTTTAGGCGTTCCGGCATAGTAATTTAAGTTGTTTGTCTTCCTTAAGTGTTTTCCCCAAAGTCTGATAGCCATTTCCCAAAGTTAGAGGGTCTTATACTTCTATGTATGGCTTGAATGTTTGTTTCTATGTATTGATTAGTTTATAGTTACATTTTGCATGATTAATGGTTTTCCCTACCATGTTTATGTTATCTATTGAACTAGTTATGCTTGAAATCCCTTGTCTTTCACCAACTTATTGTTCATTTAATCCATTTTTCCCGCAGATCCCTTCTATCAGGAATCAAACGCTCCCACAAATGCCTTTTACATCATCGCTCATTAGCTTCCTTGACCCGTTTGGACCTCTACAGCCCAATTTATCTACATCTTCATATCCAAATATGCATTTGATCGCCATCCCTCACAAACTTAAAAACCAAAAATCAAAAAACTCACTTCATAACTAGCCTAATATCAGAACACCATAAGCGAACACACCGATATCTTTTACACTTATAGAGAGAGCCCTCTCTGAGTCCAGGAAGGCTAGGTCCTTGGGCTCCAAAGCTTGGTTTGATGTTACATCGTCATTTGGCTAGCCAATCGGCCAAATCACGGGACCCTAACAAGATCCACCTTTGATGGAGGGATAGGATTAAAGGATAAGAGGTGAAAACTCCAAAGTAGGGTAAGATATGATCAAAATTTAAATCCAAGGTAAGTAGTTGAAATAACTTTTGGAAACTCCTAGAAGGTGAAACTTATAGAATCTCAATCATTCTCCTAAAATTCTACAACCAACACAGGTGTCAAGGAAGGAAACCTGCTAGTGACCAACACTGGCCACAGTGGAGAAAACTAGAGGTGAACACACCTCGGTAGGCTTAAAGGGATTGTTGGTCCTCAAACTAGCTTAGATAGGGTATTTTAGGGTTGAAACTCTGAGGGATGAAAGGTACATGCTTAGGGAAAATATTATGACAAAGGGAATAGGATGTTGATTGATCCCATTAGGAGGCTCACTTGATCCGATGTGACAAAATGGCATATAACACAAACTTCATAGTATGTCATTTATGTTAACTATTATAGCTCAAAATCCACCAATTCTCTTTATGACTTTGTATCTTCAAAACAAGGAAAAGTATCACCTTTTATAACACATAGTCCCTTGGGCTATCTCACTTCCTTCCTAGGCTCCAACATAGACAAAGTAGAAAATATTACAATGGAGAACTCAAGGAACTCTTATCTATAATTTAGTTTTCTCAATGAAAAGCATTTCCCTCTCATAAGGTCATACTTTCCTTGAAGATTCATGAAATAAAATTTCATATATTATCATAGTTGTATTATCCAAAATTACAAAAAAATAATTTGATGGAGACTTAGGACATCTAAGACAACCATAGATGGAAGAATGATAGATTAATTTCATGGTATAGTGAGAATGCACAAATTATACATACATAAAGTGGAGATTCAATGAACCTTCAAAGAATACAATGTATCTCAATTCCCCCACTAAATCTAAGGTAACAGTAAATGGTTAATGTAAATGGTTTGGCCTGATAATAAGGGTATATAAACAATAATAAGAACTCAAATAGAATTTCAGAATAATATCCACATTTTGGATCTTTAAGTGATGATATATTCCTAGCGTGCTTCTAGTAAAGAAATGACTTTGGTGCTATGATCAGTGCTCCCAAAAGTGAGTAGGTCCCAATGAAATAGGTGTTGATATTAATAGTAAAATTTGATGCCACTACAGTCCTAGTGTTATTTCAGTGACTAAATTTCCATGACTTCTATTGAGTGCTACAACAACTTAAAACTATATGCAATATTAGTGATAAAGCCACACCACAAGAACTATAGTGTAATATTCCTAAATTAGCTTGTAGCTAATTGGAATATTAAAGTTTTGTTTTGTCACTTAGATAGGTGAATAAGTGGGTAGGGAGATCCATAAATCTCTTTATGAATAATAAAACTACTTCTCATGTGAAATTGGATAATCTTTTTAGCTTAATAAATGACTCTAAGGTGTGAATAGGGGTTGGAGCACCTTGACGAGGTCAACTTTGACCAAATAAACAACGTTGCCATGGAGGAGTGGACATTAATGGAGGGACAATGCAGTTTTAGATGGAGACACATTGCATGGAATTAGTGTCATTAATGGATGGGGCTTATGGTTTGGAAGATCATATGTTATAAAAGGAAGAGGATGGAAGCCATATTATTCATCTTGATATATTTGATATTTTGATATATTGTCTGTTTAGACATATAACTGTCTTCAGCTGTTTAGCTAAGCTTGCATGTGTTTTTTAGCATCGGGTGTTCCTATTTGGGAATCCCACCTCTTCCATTGAGAAGCTCTTGGAGGATTCTTTCACTATAATTCCACATTCAGGCATTTGGCCAAGCTTCAGTCTCATGTACAACGCAGTTCTATTTAGATGTGGGTTGTGTTGTAGGGGTGTAGCAGTGGAGGAGAGAAATCTCCAATTCATGAGCTAGTTTTCCATTGGAGGGATCATCCTTTCATGTGGAGGATGGTGAGGAAGAATTTAGGGCTTAAATACATATTTTCACACCAGGCCAAGTAGCAGACATCAGCTATAGTGCAGTTTCCCTCAAGGACTGTATTATTTTGGAGAGTAGTTGTAGCAGTGGGTTTATGGCCCTATTTGGAGTGTTTGGGTTTCCTGTTTGGGGATCAACCCTTAATTTAGGATATATTTTGGAGGAGGATAATCCATATTGTATATAATATCAGCCATATCCCATCAGGGATTCATTTGCAGAGTTTATTCATCCCTAGGGCCAAATCTGCTATATTTTGTATAGTGTGTATTTCCAGAAACCTTTTCTGGGTTGTCCTAGAAATCTATTTTGGAGCATGGATCTCTAGCCTTATCATTTTTGGAGCATTATATCAGAAGCAATATTTATTTATATATTTTAGTTTCTATTCTCTCTTATACAATGCAATTTCCTGCATTCCTGTATTCCCTATATTAACAACATTTTAGATCTAGGTGTATGCTTTCATGGGATGCTTGTTTGCCCAAATTGAGTGATCTTTTCCTCAAGATCTTGTACCTATTTTTTTGTTATATTAATAATGGAATGGACCTAATATTTTCTCATACTTTTAGATATTCATATTTCTGCATATTTCCAGTTTTATGCACTTTATTCCTGCTTTCCCCATTTGGGAATATTACAGTGGTATTAGAGCATAATCTTGGATCAGCATGTGTAATTCAGCCATTATGTCATCTAAGGAGGCTTCTCACAGAAAAGAGAAGGTCTGCAGAAGAGATTAAGGAAAAAATTCATTATTAGGAGAGAAGGTGTTCTCAAAACTTCTTATTTAAACTATGCAGGACATTAACAAAGAAATCAAAGAAATGAGAAGGGATAGATGTAGATATTCTCCAAGAGGGCTTGTACATGAAGAAAGCTAAAAATTTTCACATTGTGGGTGTGATAATTCAACTACACCATCAGATCTACAACGTTGAACCAAGCCTACATTCTTGGCAAGAGAAGAAGAATAAGGAGAAACACCAAAGGAGGAGACTCGTGGTGACTATCTCAAATAATATGAATCTCAGCCTAGAAGATTCAAGGAGCATCTAAACTTCCAATTGTTTTGTCAACTCAAAGAAGAGAGAAGACCCAGTAACGAAAATAAAAGAATAGGGTGCATGCAGAACAATTGGGGTAGATTCTTGCTACCTACTTTCACCCAAGAGCATAGCCAAGGCTTGGGTCAAGGAACTAGACACATATTTTTAGCTGCATCAAGTTTTAGAAGAGGAGGCCATTAGACTAGTAGCACTAAATATTGAAGGTAAGGCTTATGCATGGTGGTTATTTGAATATTTTTCATTGAATAATGCAAATATATCTACTTATGCAAATTTCACTAGGAGGATAGTGAAAATATTTGATAACAAATATTTTGAAACTTCCTTGGGTAAGCTAGCCAAACCCAAGAAATCAAAATTTTTGCATGAGTTGGAAGGATCCATGAAACCAACTCCATCTTAGAACATTGTTGAGGGGGTTAAATATATACCACATTATTTTCCAAAGGCAAAGGTCCCACTTCAACAATAACTTTCTTCTCAAGAAGAATACTTGGGGATTCTTCCTTCAAGAGGAGATCAAGACAAAGGATATCTTAATGATGTGGTATTCTCCAATGATGAGGAGAAGGAAGAAGAAGAGTTGGAAAGAACCTCCAATGTTGTATAAGCATAAGGAGATCCACAACCATTTGGAGATGGAAGTGATGAAATTTCTTCAAGTAGAGGAGCTTTTGTACCTTTGCAAGAAGTTCCAAAGGATCTTACATATAAAGATTATGAGCAGCATGTGTCTATGTTTATAGGAAATGAGAAAAATAGTGGAGGAAGTGTGTTCCAACATTTAACATAGTTTTGGGGACATAAACCATGATAGATCATTCCCTTGTGATCAAAACTTTTGACACCAATGAGATTTTGGGTGTGTAGCAATTGATTACATTGGGGAAGCATGCCTTATACTGTGAGGTCTTGTATGAGGTAGGAGAACATGAGAAGGATCACCAACATCAAGTGATTGGGAACATACACACCCATTCTTTTCAAGATGTATATGCACAGAAGCAGGAGGATTATTTGTGCAGTGAGGGCAGGGACAAACTAGTCCACTCACATATACAGCTGTTGTAGGCCTTGATGTTTCATTACATGGAGGCATTCCACCAGGGAGATCCCCTGATTGGAAAATGATCAAATGTTTCTATCAACATGGTATATCATTGATATGTTTGGCTAGGGAAGGAGCCTTGGGAGGATCTATCACAACACATAGAACCTTTGATGGTTTCAAAGGAAGGGTGAGAAATTTTCTGATATGGACATTTCCATCTCCCACTCAGCTATTTGCACTGAAAGTTGATGATTCAGAAATATATGATGGTATTAGCATGGTTTAAAAGTGGTACTCCATAGCCTTGGAGCAACAAATGATACTTCCACACATGAGGAATATTTCTGAATATGACAAGAGGTTATTAACAATCTTGCATGCATTGGAAAAAATATGGAAGTTTTGGATGGGAAATGCCTTCAAAGAGGAGGTTGACCTCCATGTACTTCAATATTAACTTGGGCAAGATCAGCTGCAAGGGAGGAAACAAAAGTAGGGTAACAATACTCCAACATGTGGCTTTGGCATTGAGCATGTCAAAGAGGAGAGTGGTGATGTGACAGGTGCTTCATTTTAGATTTCAAAAACGTTGTCACTGTTGGGAAGCCTAGATCCATATTGGGAGTCCCAACTATTGGTGGAATATTCCAAGAATATCTTCACATGTAAGGTTATTGATGGGAAAGTGATAGATGGGAGGTATAGATTGGTTGATGGAGTCATTTATTTCCATGATCAGGTCTACTTGACTAGAGACTCCAAGCTCAAGAAGGATATTCTACATGCAACATATGAGGCACTCTCGTCAGAACATGTAGACTTCATTGAGTTTTATCACACCATCATGGAGGGATTCTATTGGGTGGATCTCAAAGAAGATTTGCACCAAAATATCAAGAGATATGTAGCTTGTTTGATGTATGATGAGGAGGGAAACCAGCTTGCATGGTTGTTTCAATCACTTTCCCTTTTGATGGAGAGATGGGAAAGCTCATCTATGGACCTCTTCACCAACTTGTCTACAATATATGGTAAAGATTGTGTTTTTATGCTTATTTATCAACTAACAATGTATGTGCATTCCTTTACCTACATTTGTGACACAATGCTCGACAAGAGAGAAAAAATCTCTTTGGATTTCATGGTCCTATTGAGACTACACTCAGTGATGGGATTGACCACTTTCTAGAGGACTTTGGGCAAGAATTGTTTTTATTGGTTCATACTTAGCCAACACCTAATGTCCTCTACTATTTTCAATATTTTGAGAAGATTAGGGCAGCAAGCAAGTGGTTGGATGGCCACTCATCACATCATATTTTGAGACAGTAAGAAGAAGAACATCATTGGTCTCATTGGAGGGACCATTGTCACCATCCAATATGTCATATGACACTTAGTCCATGTTTCTTTTGGAGCCCTTGTGGTGATGACACTCTATTCACTATATGTAGGATGGATTGGGCAGGAGTGATTCTTGAAACCAAGGAGTGGGATCATGAGAGTCCAAGTGCATTTTGACTTCTTAATGACCACATTATTGCATCCCAATATCAATAGTTCCATATCTATTATAAATGGAGAGAGAGACAACGTTAGTTGAATAAATTTATCTCTCATTCTCAGCCATGAAGCCCCTATACATTGCAGAAGCAGGGTATTGGTGAGTTTTTCTATGAACTACCAAGGATGGCTCACTTTTTTTGGATGATAGCATGGATATTGGAGTTTCTCATTGGGGTTGAGGCACCCAATATTTATCATCTCTTATGCCTTGAGGAGGCCAATGGAAAACATATAACTCTTTCCATATATCTCCCACTTTTTCATGATGAGGTCTATTTGGTTTATCCACCAGAGGAAAACTTATATTCTTGGGAGAAGACATATCCATTGGAAAATTTTTAGTATCCTTGCAGTTTCTTGAGGACAGGAAACATTTTAGAGGGGAGGACTTTAATATTCCTAAATTATCTTACAACTAATTGGAATATTAAATTTTTGTTTTGTCACTTATATAGGTGAATAAGTGGGTAGGGAGATCCATAAATCTCTTTATGAAGAATAAAACCACTTCTCATGTGAAATTGGATCATCTTTTCACCTTAATAAATCACCCTAAGGTGTGAACAGGGGTTGGAGCACCTTGACTAGGTCAAATTTTACCAAATCAATGGAATTGTCATGGAGGAGTGGACATTAATGGAGGAACAACGCAGTTTTAGATGGAGACACATTGCATGGAAGTAGTGTCATTAATGGATGGGTCTTAGGGTTTGGAAGCTCATATATTATAAAAGGAAGAGGATGGAATCCATATTATTCATCTTGATATATTTGATATTGGAGATATGGTCTGTTTAGAGATATAGATTTCTTCAGCTATTTAGCTAAGATTGCATGTGTTATTTACCAGCGAGTGTTCCTAATTGGGAATACCACCTCTTCCATTGAGAAGCTCTTGGAGGAGTCTCTCACTATACTTCCACATTCAGGAATTTTTCCAAGCTTCAGTCTCATGTACAACGCAATTCTGTTTAGAGTTGGGTTGTGTTGCAGGGGTGTAGCAGTGGAGGAGAGAAATCTCCAATTTCTGAGCTAATTTTCCAATGGAGGGATCATCCTTTCATCCAGAGACTGCTGAGGAAGACTGTAGGGCTTCAATACATATTTTTGCACTAGGGCAAGTAGCAGTCATCATCTACAACGTAGTTTCCCTCAAGGACTTCATTATTTTGGAGAGTAGTTGTAGAAATGGGTTTATTGCCCTATTTGGAGTGTTTCGGTTTCCTATGTGGGGATCAGCCCTTCATTTAGGAGATCTGTTAGAGGAGGATAAGCCATCTTGTATATCAGGTCAGCCATCTCCCATTAGTGATTCATTTGTAGAGTTTATTCAACCCTAGGGCCAGATATGTTATATTTTGTATAGTGTGTATTTCCGGAAACCTTTTCTGGGTTGTCCTGGGAATATGGTTTGGAGCATGGATCTCTAGCCTTAGCATTTTTGGAGAATTATATCATTAGAAACATATTTTTATATCTTTTAGCTACTATTCTCTCTTAGAAAACATAATTTTCTACATTCCTACATTCCCTGTATTAAGAACATTTTAGATCTAGGTGTATGCTTTCATGGGAGGCTTGTTTGCCTAGCTTGAGTGATATTTTCCTCAAGATATTGTACAAATTTTGATTTTATATTCATAATGTAATGGATCTACTATTGTCTCATACTTTTATATATTCATATTTCTACATATTTCGAGTTTTATGCACTCTATTCCCGCTTTCTCCATTTGGGAATATTACACACAATTCAATTCTATTTCATATTCAGTGGAATTACATTAACCTTTGTTCGATGTTATCATGGATTCAATAATGAGGAGGTCTTGGTGATCCTAATAGAAAGAATATGGCGGTGATATTCAATCTTGGTGCTATGTTATTCATGAATCCTATACATGACTCAGTGGCACTACATCTCACAGTGTGAGTGTCATTTTAGTTCAGTGTCACTTCAGTAGCCTAAATTTTAAATCTATCACGTAAAATTTAGTATCACAGTGACCTAGTTTGAATTAAATTTATAGTGATCAAATATTTTCTTCCAATCCTTCAAAAATATTGATAAAAACTTCTAACATAAGTAAGTATTGTGGCTTTTGTGCTTTAGTCTTCTAACAATGTGTTTACAGTTTTTGAGGAATAACATCAAGTTATATCAATCATTGATCTCTAAATTACATAATTTCAAGGTATGAAAGCTCTAGGTACGAATATTTGTAAGCTTTCAAGTTCCATTTAATTATAGCCTAGATAAAGGAACCATAAACCTTACCTTCTAAGATTTATAAAGTAATTGAGGATGTCAAGTAAATATTAGTATAAACTTGATTCTCATATACAATATTCCATTATCCATTATAAGTTAAGAGCTAATGTCATATTCTAGGTATCTCATATTCTATCTAGAAGTATTTGTTCTAGGTACAAAAATATCATGGCACTTCAAGGTGTCTCTATAAGTTTTGTCAAGAAACAAAGGTATGTTTTAAATTACAAAATATTGATTCCATATAATCAATGTATATTCATGTATTACTGTTACTAACATCATTACGTCAAACTATGTTGAATCATAGAGATTCTTGTTTAGGGATATTGATCTCTTGATAAATATACCCCTTTGTACATTCTTAATTGATTTTATAGAACCCTATATAGGTTCTCAGGAAAACCATAATCTAAGGGTATTCTAATATAATGTCTAAATACCTAAACTACATAGGGTTATTGTGAAAGGATATTTGAATTTTTTGTTGATATGATCAAGAAAAACAAACTTGTTAGGATAAAGTCTTGAACCTTTGAAAGATTGGTAATGTTGGGTTTGCTATGTTTCTACATTGAAACCCTAACTAATTAGTGTTTGGTGGAATTTTTAAGAAATACCCTTATGGTATATTAGAAATTATTTCCTTGGTATGTGTATGTTTGTCTAATCAAACCCTAGTCTAATTTTTTGTCTAACTCTTATTGACCTTTGTGAAGTTTGGTTAGACTAACACATGATATGAAATACCTATGCATGATAATGAAGCCCTATATGTATGAGTTAAACTATTTTTCAATGGTCATGAATCCTAGGGTTTGGAGCTAAGCCCTAGTTAAAGTTTGCCTTTCTAGGATGATAGTATTTATAAACTACTAGGATTTTGGAGTTGAACCTTAGTAGAAGTCAAAATCTGTGATGTATGATGACAATATGACGATTTTATATGTGTATAAGATCTATGAAATGTGATTTTTGATGGTTGATTGAAAATCTAGGATTTACAACTAACCCTAGTAGAAGTTGGTCATGATAATGATTGAGCTGTGATTGACCTTGATTGATTCTTTTGTATGAAATCCAGGATTTGTATGAATCCCTAGTGGAAAGTATAACATATGAATTTCTAAATATTCTAGATGTATTATTGGTTCTAGGGTTTTTCATATGTTGTAGTATGGTGTGTTACACTTGTAAAAAACATTGAAAACCTAAATAGAATGAAATATGTTATGAAGTAGTATAGCGTTTATGATAAAGTTCCATAGAAAATGTTGAAGAGTACATGTCTCTTTTATGGGTATCTGATATGTATAAATTTTAAATGCTTCAGTAACTCTGATATGGCTAACCTCATGCTTCCATATATTTGTTTGTAGTTTCTACCTAAGTTGTGGAGGTACACAGTATTCAATGTGGTGAAGATGTCCGTTGATGTGATAACCATGATAAATATGATGGTAAATCTGATGAAATGGTTGGAACTCTCTAAATATTATCTGATGGAGAAAATAATAATATTATTTCCCTGAGGAATCTTGCATAGAAGAAATATTCCTAATATTAAGAGGGATTTGAGATGAAGAGATGCTTCCCGGTTGAGAGGGAGGGCATAGCTATGTTTTGATTGAATAATTAATTTTAGAGGATATATTTCTACATGAGAAGTAGGAGAAGGTGAAATTATGATGAAGGAATATTCTATAAAATATTGTATTGATAGTTGTACTACGATAATTTGAGAAGCAACATCTAGAATGACCCTCGAGGTTTGTATTTGAGTATGTACATGTGAAAGTATATTATTGATTTTGGTTGTATTTGTATAGAAACATATCTCTAAGGATTCGATGGCATGTTGGTTATAGATCATTTTGATCGGGGTATACTTTCCATCCTTGGTATGATGGGTGAAGGGGTGACAAGGCTTTATGAGTGAATCATTTCCTGGGAGGACATTTGACCAACAATGTGTGTTGATATCTAGATATTGAATATGGAAAGGTGGTGATGATTAAAGAGGTTTTATTTTGGATACAAAATTGGATCTTTGCGTTGGTGGTTAGCATGTAAGCTTGATGGTACCTAGACTAGCTTAAATCTTGAGTCCATACAAGTCCCACCCAGATAGATTTCCTTGGTCAGGAATCTAGTCTATGGCATTGTGGTGCCTAAATTTTTGAGATACCAATGGATATATTTCCCTAGTCATGAATCTATTCCATGGCATTTATATGCCTCAACTTGTTCATATATTAAGTGAGATATTACATGTACCTATTTTATATGTAAAGATGAATACCTCTCTAGTTGAGATGGAGTGTTGGATAATGTAACTAGGTCGAGTTTTCATTATTGTACTTGAAGTCAAAATGTAATGTATTTTTCAAAATAAATTGAAAAGAATTTTATTATTATTTTTATTTGACTTGTTAAAGCATGTGTATCATGCATGGGTCAAATATATATGTCAAGCCTCCGTTGTGGGATTTAGGATTATTTATATGGGTGAGAGTCAATTTTTTTAATTTCTCAATGCATACTCCATCAAGTATCCTTCTATTGACTTCAATAAGATCATCATCAAGTCATCCTCGTGTCAATTTGGCCTCAAATATATGGTATTCAAGTCAGTTTACTCAAATATTAACATGTAATCTCAATACAAAGACACAGATCTTCAAGGCCTCATGTCGGCTCATATATGATGGATGAACTATTACAAATACAAGTATAGAACCTCGCATTTTCAGCTGCCCAAAATTTTGGATCACAATTACAAATACAGGCTTAGATTAATTGCAGGTCCGGACACTGACTACAGGCTCATATGGGTGACCTTATAGATCTTGGTATTTTTGTATATTATGATTTCAAATAACTACTATTTAGATATATTTGTAATGGGTTCAGATATTATAGTGGGATATTTTCAGTGCAAGTGCAGTGATCAAGGTTCAGATATCTCTCTATTGATTTCGGATCAAGGTTTGGGATTAAAATAGTCTAGTTGCCATCATAATGTCACAATTTTGGTGCCACGTCTATCTCAGCATGTTCACAGAAAGAAGGGTTCATTGCTTCCCCAATAACGATCTCAGTGTTATCGCAAAACTTGAACTTCGTTCCATTACAGTAACGAGATCTCAGTGTCATGACAATGATGATATCTCGGTGGTAATGGTGTATTAGTCCTCTCAGAGTTACAAGGATGACTTGAGGGAAGATATATTAGGTCTCTATTTTAAAGGTCTTGGTCACCTCATCTTAAGGAAGAACTTTGTGACTGTATTTCCTCCTTAAGGGGGGTTTTTCCCTGGTAGCATGCCTATATCTTATTCTATCTTCTTTCGATTTTTTGGAAATGATCTTGATGATAAGAAAATAAAAGTGAAAAACGTAATACTAATTGTTAACATTGGAAAATAGTACAGCAAAAGATGACATTAATTAATGTCAAGACAAAGTATTTACAGGGCAGAAAGACATTATGAAATCAAGAAAGTATTTAAAATCTCTAAGGTTTTGAGAAAATTAGATTTGAACTAGTCTTAAATGCTAAATTGTGTGCTTAATCCTTCAAGAAGAGCGCCTTCTGCGTGCCTTTTTTCTCGATAAGCAGACATTCCTGAAAGTGGAAAAATTTTGCTTTCCCAGAGCACACAAAGTAAAGGACATTTACTCCTTATATGAACCCGCTTAAGGATAGCCACCAACACCTCCTTAGACACTATGTGAGCACACAAATGAATATTTGGAGCACACAATGGAATCATACCTCTCCCTTGGGTCACCATCCACCATGTACCAAGGGAGGGAAGGAGGATTTGAAATCCCCTATATAAAGCCACCAAGAGATGAAGAATGGGTGATCACATTGTTATGCTGGCCAGAATTTCCCAAGCAATACTAGTAGTGTGGGAATCAATTGTTGGCCACCCAACAATCCTAGTCCATCACAACAGAGAGAGAGGGAGACTACATCAGAGGCAAAACTTGGAAAAACAACATCCTTGCATCGGGACCTAGAACCATTGTCTAGGGGCCCTTTGGCAAGTGGGTAAAATTTATTCTCCATATCAAATGTTTAATAAGAAGAGGCCTTGAGCCATCGTTTGCATTATTATTGTTTTGACTCTCTTCAATAGCTTCTGTATATTTGTGTTTTAGTTTTTAGTTTACTTTGAGCATACATTTGCATATTTTTTCCTCTAGGTTATATGCTTTTGAGCTCCACCACTTTCTGCCTATTACCAATATTTTATAGGGGTAGAACACACCCCTTAAACTGGTGCAATTTCGCACACCCGTGCATCAAATCCACCACAACAGGATGGGCAACTCCACTAACGTTTTACTAGTTTATGTGGTTGTGCCATCTCTTGCAGGAGACCTTTGTCTACGCTAGAGAGTGGAGCTGATAGTCCTCTGATCCATCTTTTAGTCCCTAGATTCACTTGGAGTGATAGACTGAAGAAGGAAACTCATAATATTTTTACTTGCATGATTTTTTCACGGAGTTGGTTCTCACAGATGTGCATTGCATGCATTCAGGAATGACCTACGCGCAGGAAAGCACACCTGTCAAATAATTTTCCATGCAAATTACTGAATGATATTTTTCTCCCTATATTCTGCATACTTATGCTTGTAAGTGTGCTAGGCAACCCCTAATTTATTTTCCAGCACTTGTGTTGATACCCCACAGCTTCTGAGAACTTACTTTTAGCTGCCTTCTGTAGGCTTAGAGTTAGTTTTCCTTTAAGTTGGTTTTTTGCAAAAGTCTTGACATAATTTAAGTAGGGGGGAAATTAACCATTGAATTCTGAACAATTTATGTTTTTCAAATTTTGGTATTCACACTTAGATAAAATAGTCCAAGGAAGTGGCCCAAGACCACGCAAGCATAGCTAGTTTCATTTTCTAGTGCAGATTTTGTTTGGTTTAGTTCAATTTTTGCATTAGGAAGTGCGAGACTAGGATTTAATTGCTGATTAGAGGAAGCAATATCTGATACATTTGCACCCTATGGTTATCCTAGGTAAGCATATTAGTGCTCTATATTTACAATTCACCTTCTCCCTTTACTTAGTCACATAGATTAACTAGGAAAATTTGGAAGCTGCCCTTTATCCGCAAATGTTTTCCATTTGAGCCAGGAACAATATAACATAGTTTAACTAGGGGAATTTTGTAAAGGATCACCAATATCCATATGTTCAAACTATGAGATTGTTCACCATATGATCGCACATACCCACCCACTAAGAAAAGGAAGACACCTAAAACTAAATTAAACAAACTCACTAAATTCTCCCCATTGGAGCCACAAAAGAATTTATAGTTTAAGTTAGGATCAAGGGGGTAGGCATCCAATAAGTTGCCTTGATCATAATTCATATTGAAACATAGAATTTGTGTATTTAGGGAGCTTGAAATCCACCTATCAACACACGGCAAAGAAATCCCAAGTGCGGTAGAGACTTGATTCAGAGGGGGTTAGGCTTAGGTGCAGTTCATGTGGTATCAGTTGGGGCCACCTGACCTGGCTAATACTTGGTACTATTAGTTGAATACCAAGAATCCCAAGACGCAAACAATCATGTGGGACGGTGGTTCTAAGTGGCCAAAAACTAGGGCATCCTTTACCCTATAAGTGATGGTGCAGGCAAGCGCCAGACCCTCTACCCTTACTTTGGTGGATTCTCTTCGGCTGACTGGGGGCATCGCTAGCTCTTATGGGACATTGTGACAGAACTCGCAAGAAATATTCTCAAGGCCCAGTTACTTTTGAGTGTGTGAGGATGTAGAGGTCTTCTAGGTTTTTGAGTATCACGAGTAAACAAAAAAAAAACCATATTTTTGCTTGATTGATCACATAGATTAAGTTAAAGGGAAAACTCATTTAAATTTCACTTTGTTTTATGTATGTGGCCATAAATTTGATTTGATAATAGACTCTATCCTCTCAAAGTTTTCCAAAACCTAACTTGGTCGACACTGGAATGGTCCCAACAGAACCTCATCGATCCAGGCATCTTTTGGACCTCCCACCATTACAGGGAGGGGTTCCAGGTCTTTTGTCATTTAGGCGTCAAAGACGGAACATTGCCACCGTCATTGGTTTGTCCTTCACAGGAGCAACCATAGTTAGGAACCTTAGTCGGTGTCCCAACACCACACCCCACACCACTCCACCCTCGACCCCTGGGGGGCAGAGGAGTGTGTTCCATTCGGGAAGTCAACTGAACACACATCAAGGTACGTCATAGACAAACCCTCATTCTAACCAGAACTTCGTGTCTTCACATGTTACAATGGTGTCAACCTCCCAGTCACCTTTCTTAGCTGCATTGAATCTACTCAATTTAACCAAGCTAACAAATGACCCCATCGCACATGATCCCTCATGGCCTCCCATGCCCACAAAGCTCCCTTCGGATATACCACAGTTCAAAGGAAAGCAAGCAAAAGACCCAGGTAATCATGTATTGACCTTTCACCTATGGTGCTCATTGAATAGTATCATCGACGACACTATTCGATTAAGGATATTTAAACGCACTCTTACGAGAGTAGTTGTGAAGTGGTACATAGAGAAACCTCCTGCTTCACATGGAACCTTTAGCACCCTCGCTACCATGTTCCTGACATAATTTTAGTTACCCATTCACCATGATTCAAGAATGGAGGTACTGACTCATTTTAGAAAAACCCCCGCCGTCCATAACTCTGACCTTCTTCATGAATGGAGGCGGCTTCGCAGTTTATGTAAAGCTAAACTTGACGATCAGGTCCTCTTAGATTTATTCTTGAAAACTTTGACGACAGATATTTCAAAGGATGTGGCACAGCAATACCCCACAACTGAAGAGGATGCAATCAATAAAGCCCAGAAGTTTGAACTAATTTAAACGCAGTCATGATACATTTGTAACATCCTACCTAACGCCCCGTGCTTGCAAACTTATCAAGAATTTATAGGCTTTCGAACTCTGTAGATGGATTAATTGGTTGAATGAACCAAGGTTACCTAGGCAGCAGTAGTCAAAATCCTTGTTATGCATATAATTCTACTCATAACATGTCTCAACCTAAATTTCAAAGTCATCATATGCCTCATCAATATTTGACTAATAATGTGCAAGTGTATCACCAGGTAGGACCCTATCCTCTGGTTTAGGGGACCTAGTACGTAGAAAGAAACACTGGCGAAAAAGCTCCCCTTCAATGGGAAGGTGCAAACAAGGGACAACGTTATGCTCAGTCCCAAGCACATGACCCACCTACGCAAACCAATGCATAGGTGAACTTTGTGCAGCCGTCCCAAAATCAATCACACAAGTATAACTAGGAGAACTACCCTCCTAACGTGGTTAAGAAAAAGTCAAAAAAATCCAAAAGGGAACCCTGGACAGGGGGGCAGCAACCAATATTTCCCACCGCGATCCCAAGCTGAAGGCAACTCCAACAAGAATCAGAACTAGGAGCCAAGCAATGTCCAATGGCAAGGCAAAAGGCCACCTTTGCGAACAAACCACTCTTGTTCAATATGTGGTGAGTACGGGCACTATACTCACCACTGTTGTGATCTCCCTGAGCTAAAAACGTTGCAGAGTAACCGAGGACAAGGAGGATATTCCCAGCAACTCGCTATTATGCAAGAACCTTTCCCCCACCAAGGGACGGTCAACACTCAGCAATAAAACCTAGACGATTTTGGTAAAAGCAGCCATGAAATCTACATGACTGGGGAAGAATTGTTTTTCCAAACATGAAACCATAGTTACGACACCCCACCAGACACCACTATGTCAGGGGCTAGTACTAGTGCGCTGAATGCACCTTTTTCCATTTCAAAGATGCCTATAGAGCCATTTCCAAAGATGGAAAAGGGACCTAATAGGAGAACGGGTAACTACTCTAAAGCAGCCCATAATTATAGCATCGTGGAGGATTTAGCTCAATCACCCACTACTATGTCTGCACTAGAAGTACTGTAGTCATGCCCAGAGCAATGGAAAGCCCTACTTTTTGCATTAGGTGCTATCGACCCTATCGATATGCGCATGGTGGATTTTGACTTAGACAAAGCCACTCCTAGGCTTCCTTCTATGGTCACCTTTCAGATACGAGTGTCGGTCCAAAATATCACTATTCACCGATGTGTCATTGACGAGGGTGCATCGACATGCATCATGTCAAAAAAAATTTGGCAGAAGTTGGGTTCTCTCGAACTAAAAGACTCGGTCATAACGCTTCGAGCATACAATTGTCATCCCTTGACCCCTGTCAGTCTGTACCAAAATGTCCCGGTTTGCTTAGCTGGGAAGATGTTCCACATAGACATTGAAGTCTTCGATGCTCACTTGGATTACAATATACTCCTCAGGAAAAGTTATACGTATGCCATGTCTACCATAGCCTCCTCTGTCTTCCACATTATGATGTTCCCCCAAGAGGATCAGATCATTAATGTAGACCAGCTGACACATAGCCAGAAGTGCCCTCTAACCAACACAGATGTAATTCTACCCCATGTAGATACAGCCTCGGATGGTATTTCACGGTACCAAGAATATGACCTTGGAAAATTCAAACCGTCATTAGTTCTAGGGTCATTTCTAGGAGATCTTCCCATTATCCCTGAGGCATTTCCCGATGCCACAAGGGCCCCGGTGTGCATGATGTCCACATCAAGCACCAAGGTTAGTCAGGACACAAACTGAAGTAGTAATGACACCGAGGCATCGACCACGGTAGCCTCTATAGCCTACACTTCCTCCCAAACCCCTTTCCTCTACCCCCCATCTAGCTTTGTCTCCCAGCAGGTTTTGGAAACACTGGTGTTACCCAACATATCGTCAGAATTCCTAGTTTGGTACCTTGTTCCCGCTTCCGGAACAGGAGCCACAAATGTTACTACCATAGGGTTAAAGCCCCTCAGTCCCTAGGAGCCCCAACCGACCCAAGAGACGGCCGAGACCACCCCTACAAAGGAAATTCCCATTGTGAAACCAATAATCATGGCCTAGAAAACCGCAAAGAGAGGAAATAATATGGTGACCCCCACCATTCAAAGGGAATCACCAGAATACACCATATGCGACGTTATAGGCCATATTCCTGGAGCTGGATGAATTAAAACCACTCCTCGGCTTTGAAATAGACATCTCATTCCCGTAAAAGGTGACCTACCACCAAAGCTAAAGGCAAAGTGTTGCATACCAATCACACATGCACTATCTTTAGCACCTATGGGAACTATATCTATCATTTCCGAGAGATCCTGTGATATAGGGACGCCTTATATACCATCGAGCAATCCTACTAAGAGGATTCCATTGCCCAATCTGTTAAAGATGAACCTCGTGTCGTCTTCTACATGTAGGAGGAATGACACTGACCAGAAAGACAACCATTTGTCTCTCCTCCCCCCAAGCAACCATACACCAACCAAGGAAAAGGGAACCTGGTTTCCTCATCGTTTTGAGTTATCAGGCACATTGATTACTATAGGTGGCTTGTTCAGGTTTTTGACCTAAGGTCATCTAGGTAGCAGTAATCTATATTTGGGGAGATCCTAGATGGGGGGCAGTAACAGGCAAAGCCCCCCTGCATGATCTCAATCTGGGGGCAACCAAAACTGAAATCAGAACTAGGATCCAAGTAACAGCTCCCAAGGGAATAGAGGCGATGCCACACAATCACACTCCCGAAAAAATAAAATTTTCAGCACCGATAGGTATGCCCTCTCTCATCTTCTTTTTTAAAGCTCATGACTTTCAATATTATTTGATAAAGAAGAGGCTTTCACTTGAGGTAGTTGTTTTTGCAAGAAAAACCCGCAAACCATTCACAACACCATCTATTGAAGGTTCTAGAGTAGGTATCATTCTACCCCCATCATGATAGAGTCCTATAAAACTTTGCATATCCTGACATCATTTCTCCATTAGAAATAAACCATAGGGTCCTCATATCCAACCATGTTTATCATTACCTGACCCTCCACATGATAAACATCTGTGTTGGTTTGTAGAGCCTCCCCTCCATGCCGCTCGTCACCCAAAGTAGACCATATATCACAACAAAAGTGATGCCATGGCCATACCACTTCAGTCCGAGAAGCACCTCATGCCCATCCATTCATCATTCATAAGGTCAAGTTTATCATGAAAACTGAAACCCCCTTCTCGGATGACCAGGTTGTACAAGCAGATAAAACACACACCTCTGCACATCGCATTTGGCCCACCATAACTTCACCAGCATAACCCCGTCTGCAACACTATTTCATCCAATTCATCAACCCCACACATGAGACCAACCAATGGGACCCCTGCCCCTAGAAAAACACCATCCTCACGCCTTCAGTGAGCGAACACTTTCATGTTTTGGGGTAATCGTCTCCTTATTTTGCACAAACCAAAACTCATTATTTTATTCTTTTGTTAAGTGTACAAATACTGGAAACGATGCACTTCACCCCTTCACCCTCATATTTCATCTTTTCCTCCATGGAAGCAGTCCCTCATTCCCCTTGGTTGGAGTATTTCACCCCCACACACGCACCATCACGACATCCATAGCCAGTTCACACCAGCCCTGGAAGTCCTACCAACTCTAGGGATTTTCCCTTCAGAAATAACTATGACTACTGCCAAGCTGCTAAAGTATACTCTGACCTCGGGCCACTGAATCCCCATCCTTTTTTTTAGTCACCTCTCACCAACATGCCTATGTTAAACCCATCACATCCAGGTCCCCGACCCCTCAGGGCGATGACCCATGGTTCAGTTAAGGATTCCTTTCTGTCGACCTCGACACCTCTTTTCTGAAAAGGAAGCGGTACCTTGGATTACCCCTCCCCATGCAAAGGGGTATCCTCAGGTGGAACTGTGGGAGACATCATTTTCCATAAATGTCATTGACCGTCCTGAAATTCAACTATGACAAAAGTTTTCAAGTCAAGATGGTATCGTACCATACAACCATTTCACTTTGATCAGATCCGTCGAAGACCCATGCCTCCATAAGAATCTCTGTCAACAATGCTTACATGAGAAGGTCTCAGCTAGTACATATGCATACATTGTGCAATTATATGCCATACCAAGTGTACGCATATGGGTACCACATTCCACCTATCTTCAAAGAAAAAATTCCGCTGAGTGCGTCAACAGTCGTTGTCAAAAACCACCTCCATCACTACCACAATAGTAATGCAGACATCACATGTATCTGTAACTTTTCTTTAACTAGCCATAGAATCACGAGCATGGGACATGCCCACCTCGTTGAAATTTTGTATATATGTTGTAAATTATTTGCTTGCAGGGGTCCCTTAGGCCATGGTCATCTCAGAAACGATGCAAGGTGTTGTAAATTCCAATATTCATGCAGACCTCTCTCTCTGTCTCTCTCTGCGCATGATACAGAAAATAAATTATAATGCATTTCGGCTATACAATCCGTCCTAGACCTCACACATTAGGGGGAAAATGTTAACAATAGAAAATCATACAGCAGAAGATGACATTAATTAATGTTAAGCTAAAGGATTTATAGGGCAGGAAGAAATTATGGAATCAAGAAAGTATTTAAAATCTCTAAGGTTTTGAGAAAATCAGATTTGAACTAGTCTTAAATTCTAAATTGCACTCTTAATCCTTTGAGAAGAGCGCCTTCTGCGCGCCTTTTTTCCCAATAAGTGCACATTCCTAAAAGTGGCAAAATGTCGCTTTCTGGGACCACACAAAACAAAGGACAATTACTCCTTATATGAAGCCACCTAAGGACAGCCACCATCGCCTCCTTACACACTATGTGAGCACACAAAGGAATATTTGGAGCACACAAAGAAATCATACCTCTCCCTTGGGTCACCATCCACCATGTACCAAGGGAGGTAAGGAGGATTTGAAATCCCCTATATAAAGCCACCAAGAGATGAAGGATGGGTGATCACATTGTTATGCTGGTCAGAATTACCCAAGCAATACCAGCAGTGTGTGACCCGGAGCTGGAGATAGAGGGGACTCGATTTTTGGCCACCCAACAATCCTAGTCCATCACAACGGAGAGAGAGGGAGATTGCATCAGAGGCAGAACTTGGAAAAACAACATCTTTGCATCGGGACCTAGAACCATTGTCTAGGGGTCCTTTGGCAAGTCGATAAAATTTCTTCTCCATATCAAATGTTTAATAAAAAGAGGCCTTGAGCCATCGTTTGCATTATTATCATTTTGACTCTCTTTAATAGCTTCTGTATATTTGTGTTTTAGTTTTTAGTTTATAGTTTACTTTGAGAATACAATCGCATATTTTTTCCTCTAGATTATATGCCTTTGAGCTCCACCACTTTTTGCCTGTTACCAATAGTTTATAGGGGTAGCCCACACCCCTTAAACTGGTGCGATTTCGTACACCCATGCATCAAATCCACCACAATACTAATAACAAAAAAATTCACAAGATAATGTCATAATTAGTAAAATCATTTAATTTCCTAACCTATGGATTTTCCAACATTGGGTAAAACATAACATTGCCCAAAATCTTGCTTCAAACCGCCAATTTAATCATCATCCACAACTAGCTTCATACACACAAAAAATAAATCCAAAGAGAGTGTGTAGCTTATCTTTATCATTTTAGCAAAATCTTGTGTTTTTTAGATACTCAACCCAAGGCTCCTTTCTTTCAAATCCAAGAAATGGACCAATAGTCTTTGCAACATTGACCACTTGACCTCTCTTGTTTTTTGTCTAGTCAACAAATGCAGAGATGGCCCCTTGGGATGCTTCTGTTATCTACTCTAAAAACTCTACATCTTTAAGGATTATGTTATCCCCAAAATTTGGTCATCTAACAATTTACAATTAGATGGATCGAAGTAAACCATGTAAGGTAAATTTTACCACTGTAAAATTTCTTGCACTATAATAAATAATTTAATAAACCATATTTTATTAAGTTATTTATAGTTTAAACAAGAAACCCCATGAGGGATAATTAAATGTATCCTTATTTATTTGATTTTCCTCTAGGAATAATTAACTAAACCACTATTTGGATAATATTCTTAGTCATATTTAACCCAATTATGATAAATAATTATTTATCTTATTTTTCCCTTGGAATAATTAATTAAATAATTATTTAGTTATAGTTCCTTGTTAAATTTGACTAAATCATCTAGGAATATTTAAAAAAATAATTATTTGTTTATTATTATTTAATCACATTCTTCAAATGACAAATAAATCATTTATTTATTTATTATCTTTGAATAAAGGTATTTAATAAATTTAAATACATATTTCCCTTCAACAAAAATATAATAAAATATTCCAAGTCGTTAGATCTAGATCTTGGTTAATAATATTTTATTATTCACCATTATCGAGAATAACTCAATATTTTTTTATAAATAGAAGGATTTTTTCATTCATTATGCACCTTTATCACTTTTATTATCATGCTTTGATCATGCTCATTGTTTTTACTATTTTATTTTTCTTCTTGAGCTCTGATAGAGTTCAATACATTCTGGGTTTTATGCACCATTGAGAGAGAGAAAGTTATGGAACTGAAGCGTTGAGGACAACAAAGAACCCATCCCATTGAGGGGTACTAGTAACACCTATTTTTTCACTTCACCAAGTGCAAAAATAGTGTATAGAACAATATTCAAATCTTGTCTTGTCTCTTGGATGCATGAAGTAAATTACTATTACCTTTTACTGTTTAATTTATTTTATTACATAGATCCAGTTTTTTGAAGCATTATTTATTGCTATAGATTATAGATCTAAAGAGTTAAGCAACCATTTTTGTTTTTAGGGTTTTTTTTCACCGTGAAATTGCACTTTTATACCCATAAATTGCAGCTCACATGTCTACAAGTTAGAAATTGTGATCTGGAATATTTTTCTAAATTTTTTCTGCAACTGTCAGGGTTTGCTGAGAACACTATTTTGGGTTGTCTGACCTCTGTTTCAGCCTGTATTAGGCCTATATATGCTTATTTAATCTCCTTGAAATAGAAGCAATCCCCCTAGGGTTTCAGGACACTTCTTCCTTTCTCGGAAAGGTTAAGATGAGTAGGTAGTTTGAGATTTGCAGCACTTTGATCCATTGTTTCAGGGTCTGACCATCCTTTTTATAGATGCTTTCTGGTAGGTTATTGTTCCACCCAAAACCATCTCTTGAGTTTTGTTTTTTCTTTGACTTAGGGTCTCTTTGTTTAGCCTAGGTTTTTCAACTTTAACCTTGTTTTTTAGCAGTTTTCCCCCTTGGGTTCTTGATGTTTTCTACGCCACTTTCAGTAGTATAGCTTCATTAAATCCACATCCCTTTAACATTATATCTCTTGGGAGTTTTATTGTGTTTTTATTAAGTTTCTCCCATCTTTTATTCTGGTTTTTTTAATCCTTATTTTGAGTTGGATTTACGTGTCATTATCTGTTTATTTTACTGTAATTTCAGTTTTATTTACAGTACTTCAACATTTTTTCTTTTTATTTACACAACCGTTTGGGCTTAGTTAAAATTAACACACAACGTTCACACACTCACATAAAAATATAAGAGCGCTTGGTTTACACCACCAATCCAAGACATAAGCATCACAATTAATCAATCTACCACACAGATCCATTGTTTATCACTCTTCAACCTTTTCATGTCATTTGTGGCTTGCCATCATTGTGCCCCTAAGGCACTTATCACAGAGAATATAGGGTGTTCTACCTTGGTTTCCATTAGGGAGTCTTATTTCACCCCATAGTGTCCAATTTATTCCTCCATCGAGTCCCTCCAAGTTATTCCTAGTCGGTATGGGGACTTGATGGAGGAATAACTTGGACCCTATGGGGTGAAATAATACTTCCTAATGGAAACCAAGGTAGAACACCCTGTATTCTTTGTGATTGCACCAAGTCATCTAATATGTAGTAGGTATGAGTAGATTTTTCAGAAGTAGTACTTCAACGTAATGGCCCTTTCGAGATCTTATGAATGACCTTTGTTGGATTGCATATCACATTGGAGATTAGGGTTTGAAGCCTTGAATAATGATGGTAGACATCTTGCAATGAGAAACCCTTTCTCCCTTCAAGATGACACTTTCTCAATGAGCTCCTCTCAGTTCAAAGAGGAAATTCTACTTTCAGATCCAAGACCTCATTGGTTTTGGAAGACTATGGATGAGAGGGAGGTCTCAAGGATAGATCTCATCAGAGGTGCACTTCAACACACCATGGAGTGCAAAGATTTTCTTCCTTTCTCATAAGAGCAGATAGAAGATGGAGGAAATCTTAGGATGAATAACATCTCTCATGTTTGTGTTGGACATACCTTGAGCCATACACATCATGATGGGAGGTTTTTTCCTACTACATATTTGTGTCTTGATAGGGTCTCATTGATCCTTGAGAAGCTTGCATTTCAAAATCCCATGAAGTGTAAAGGCAGGAATTTGATTTGGGAGGATGGTAGCCCTCATGGGAGGAGTACCAAGATGAGGAGAAGAAGGAGGCATCCACAAGTGATTGAGTGGATGTGGTTGATGAGAAAGGAGCTAGGAGGTTACTTGCAAATCTATGATACCGGGCAGCAGGAGGCTTGGGTGCGCTGGTTACTCTTGAAAGAGTTTGGCCATCACTTGGAAAACACTCTTCCTAAGAGTAGGAGGATGGATACTTGTATCATTGAGAAGCATAGAGTATGGATTCATGGTGTTGATATGTTACTCATATCATTCATTATGTCTTCATCACATGAATTGTATGATGGAAGTATGAGGAGGCAGAAAATTCTTTTGTTGCTTTGCTTGTTTTTGGGAGAGCAAGAGCAAGTTTTCTCTCACACTTTGCATGATGTTGCAGGAGGAGGAGATGGAATTATCTCCTTGATATTTTATGATGACTTGGAATAACTTCCAACTTGGGAGGTATTCCACATTTGTTACAGCATTATTAGAGGAGTCTTTGACAAGAGCATGTCAAAGAACAGAGCTTTGTATTGACAAGAGCTTATTTGCATGAGCTCACAATGCTGTCACGTTGGAGCAGAGATTTATGGATGGAATGTGCCCAATGGAAGTGTGGTGGATCCATAACCCACAGGTCCTAGGATCATTTCATATTCATTGCACTTGATGAGAAAAGAGGAGGTAATGATGATAGAGACATCTATCACTATGACATATTCTTCTTAACTTGGGTTTCCAAGCATGAGGAGGATTATCTTCTTGCAGCACATGGTTCATTCTTCTTCATAGCATGCCAACACACTATGGATGACTCATTCATGGACCCATGTACCATCTTACTTCCAGCATATGGTGATAATTTTGTTTATACATTCATTGATTTGCACACTCTTGCCATTATTATGCAGTGCATTGCTTCACATGAGGGCAAGCTTGTCACATTGCTCCATGAGTTATATTGGACCAATCTACATGATGGAGGCAGCCATCTCTTTTGTGGCCTTGGGAAAATGTTTTATCATCACATGTATGTTCAGTTGCTGCACTATAACATTTATCATATGAATACATGCATGATTAACCATGTAGAAAGAATCATTTTTCCTTGTACTTTCCTCAAGCAACAACTTGTAAAACTACGCTGTGCTTGTTTGGGAAGTTGTTGGTACCTTCTTGCACCACATGAAACCTTCAACATTCTCTTCATTATATTGATGATCATGAATTCATTTGCTGATATATATCAGATTTGTATAAGAAGCATGATTATGGGAGAGGCACATGAGTTGGATGTGTCTTTGAGTGGGAACAATTCTCACAATTTTTGCACTACATGTTCTAATGGGAGCATGGGAGGAGATTTGGCCACCACAGCCAAATGTTTGTTCAATTTTGAGGTGAGCCATGAGATTGATATTCATCCATTTTAAATACATGGGAAAGTTCTTGATCAGGTATTATTTTTACATTCAGCCATTTACTATTTCTTAGTAGATGTGATGAATCTTGTACATTGCTTGCCATGTAATTTTCTGAAATTGCAGTGGGTGAAATTGTGTTGTGTCCTCTTGAGATGTTGTTTTCACTTTGTAGCATCATGTAAAACCTACAAAAAAATTCTCATTTGGATATTCTATGATGACCATGTCCTATTCATCATGGATAAAATGTACTGGGCCAGCTTGTTCTTCATTGTTGGAGGAGAACTCTTTGGAGGAATTTTCTTCATTTTCTATTTGAGGGAAATTATTTTGTAGCCCAGGATAAAAATACACTCTACACTTGTCATTAGTGGAGAGAAGGATAGCATGGGGTAAGCTATGATGCTTTCCAAGTTCATATTTTCAGCCCACCTTCATTTCCGAAGCTTGAGGTGGAAGGAGATTTTCAGGAGTTGCCTTATTTGGAGGTGGATCATTTTGTGTGGATGATTGCTTGGGGATGGAGGATCCACGTGAGGGAGATGTTCCTCATCAAATTTTAGACTCCATGCCTTGAGTGGAGACTTTCTAGTTCTATCCTTGCAGTTGCTTGAGGACAAGCAACATTTGGGAGGGGAGGACTATAATGTTCCAAATTTTTCTTCAATAAATTGGAACATTATTTTTTGTCTAAATTAATTTAGGAGATGAATAATTGGGTAAGGAGGCCCAATGAAAATAAAAAAATAAATAAAATTCCTCTAGTATGAAAAGGGATCAGTCATGGAACTAGATTTCACACCCTCATGTGTGAAAGGAGATATTTGCAAAGAGGGTTGACCAAGTCAACCAACGCAGGGTATGAGGTGGAAAGCATTACATGGGAAGCGTAGAGATAGAGGACGGAAGCTTCTAGAGGAAGGGAAACCCTAATTCGAAGTAGGGCCCGTGGAGAGCCTTCACTTGCTATATATGGAGAGGAGGAGAGCCATTGCTATTCATGCATATGTTTATGATTTCATGTCTATTCACACATTGAGCATTCTTTGCTGTTTAGCAAGAATTGTTGGGAAACTCCTGTTTAGGATTTCCTCACCTTCTTGAGAGGTCTCTTGAAGGTTGTTTCTTCATTTTCCACATCACTTGGCTGAAGGCCAAAGCATCCTCCTCCAGGATAGTGTTATTGTTGCAGCAGCATAATACTGTGTTGTAGGGTGTTGCAGTGGAGACTCCACAACACCTTTTCCATTACTTGTTTTTCAGAGGGAGGGTCTTTCTTTCCTTTGGAGGATCCATTTGGAAGCCTTGGAGCTTATTTGTAGATCTTGGCATCAGGCCAACCTATATTCTTTCCCCTACTGCGCAGCTGGCTCCAGTAACTGCATTATATTTATAGTGCATATGTTGCAGGGGTTTGCAGATTGATTAGAGGGTGAGATCTCAAGTGTAAGGATCAACCTTCCACTTTGGAGATCCATTTGAGAGGGTTTACATCAGCTTTTTCATCATCTTTAGCCTTCTCTATTGAATTCCAGATTTGAGTTGCAGTAGCTACCCAGCTACTCCGACATTTTTTCCATTTTGTATATTTCAACCTATCCTTTGAAGGATTGATGCATTATTGTGTTTAAGGGTTAGAGATTTTCTCCCCTATTGTATTTGAGCTATATATTGTCATATTCATGTATTTACATCATTTTTTAGCAGCATTCTGTTGGGGTTCCTATGATTTGGAAAATTTGGCAATACCAAATGACAAGACAACATCAAACCACTTTGGGATCTCAGGATCTAGCCCTCCTGGATCCAGAGAGGGATCTCTCTATAAATGTAAAGAAATGTATATCTTTGATGTTCAATTTAAGTTATTAGGCTAGTTATAGGGCACAAGGGTAATTGTTTTGTTTGTTTGGTTGGGACTATTGACAGAAGGGTTCAATGTAAGGTAAAGGAATGAGTAGAGAAGGGTTTTTCAGCAATGGGGGGATAATTCAAAGAGAATACAGGTCCATTGGGAAATGGGGTCATTTAAGGGTTTACTTATAATTCGAATATGCAAGGCTTCCAAAGGGCTAGTCATCTAAAATAGAGGATCTCTTAGGATGATAGTATGGGATGAAACAATAAGGAAATGAATGGGAATGACAAGGAAAACCTCCCAAGGTGACCACTTCGGAGTAAGTCAAGGGACAGGGCATAAATTATACCTCTATGATCAAAAATCCTGATGAGGCTAACTATGAAGACAACAATCCAACAATCCTCTTGACGACTTTTAGATAGTAGAAAACACTTAAATTTAAACACAGAGTGAAGTCTAAGATCAGAGAAATACTTTTAAGTTTCTCTTCTTTTGGCATTCAACTCAAAGGGATCTTATAAAGGCTCACTGTTGGAAAGGGAACTTAGGGGACATGGCTAATCACTAAATCTCCCTATTCTCCTATTCTTTCAGCAGAACCAAACAAGAACATCTAAGAAACAAACTCTAAATTCATACATCAGTAAGCATGGAAAAACCAACTTCTATACTAGTTAAATTATGTTGAATTTGTTTTAGATACACAAATAGCAGAAAACGTGAAGATAAGAATGTGTAGGAAGCATTAGGGTACTTGCAGCAGTATATCCTAAGCTAAAATTATTGTTTCTTATCAGAGAAAATGAAACATGATGTAAAACATAGGGAAAACCATAACAAATAAGGAATACATCACCACTAATTTAGATCAAGATCCAATGGACATGCTTGTCATATTAGTAGAGCAAAACCAGTCACATACATTCTTGCCCAATAGCTTGATATCATCCAGAAATCATCTCCCAGCCTATTTACAATTACTACTCACAAAACTCTAACTCAGTAAAACAGCTTACAATCAGTAATTTTTAAACAACCAACCAACATTTACAATATATTTCTCATGGGTTCTTATAGGTTAAAGAGTGATAGCAGTGGTAGATAAAACTTAAATGATCATTAAAATAGAGGTAGAAGTGTCTATGAAGCCCATTCTATTTAATATCTTAACATTAACTTTCAGTACCCTTTAGATGAATTAGGGGTCTTTGTCAGATTGACCATAGACCCGAGGGTATGCTCTTGGAGGTACTTTCTTGGCTATTGTACTATGTTTATACTCTGAGATAAGAATTGTGAAGATTTGTCTTTCAGGTCTTCCATGCCTTATAACTAATGCATTGATAGTTTTAGGGACTCCTGTCAGAGAAATAATTGTTCTGGTGCTTGAGGGAGAATGGAGTAGGTCATGTGGCTTGTTCCTTCCTTGGAGAAAGAACGTTCTACTGATATAAAATCACTGATATAAATTCTTTGAAACACTGATATGAATTGTTTATTTTATGGTCTGAGCTTTATTAATTTTTCTTCATTGTCCTTAGTTGTGGATTAGATACTTAAGTCTTCGATATCATGCACTAATTATTTTGACCTTCTTCTGATATTCTTCTAGACTTCTGCTGACCATTTTGTGTGAATATACAGGTTACGGAGGTTCTGGAGGGTTTATGTCAGGGTCAATAACCCAATATTCAATGCAACATGCTATTAAACCCTCTCTGTGATTTCTTCTTCTGTGATATTTGGATTTGTGATGGTCTTTCTACACTATATATCACCATGACTATGACTGTGGAGACAGTGTGAATTCACCATCCTTTGAAACCTGTAAAAAATGAAAACACATTATGAAAACTAGCGGGAGTGGGGATGACTTCTTCAGAGGCTTGTGAGGGTGGAGGAGCAGTGAGGACAAAAAGTGGATGCAGCGGAAAAGTGGGACGAAAAACCTGGCAGAGTAGCTAACCAGGTGCAAATGGAGGTTCGGGCGCGACAGCAAACATGAGCCATTATATTAGGACAATCAATGGTGGAGATTTGTTGATGAAGTCATTTGGGAGATTACATGAATGGTATATGAATGAAAACAAAATGTAATGTGGACCGTTTGATCTCAGAGATCAAAGGCTAGGATTAAACGCAAAAGTCAACATTGCGTAGGGTGGCAGTATGGTGGAAAACCGGGAATGGTTTTCACGTGATGAAATGGGGGGGAGGCGGTATTGCCTTTTGGAACGCGATTCCACACACTGATTGACACGTGGATTTCCAAAAATGCTTATATCGCATGGAAGTTGCGCGATGCTGGGGGGCAAAAAATTACGCGATATCGCATGCTGGTCATCAGATCATCATCGGGAGATCAAACAGTTGTGGGAGAGCGCGATGGATGGAAAGCTGTAGGGTTGCAAAGGTGGGTAGGGTCCACGATGACGTATGATGGCTTGTCGCACAGTGGAAAGGTATTGGGATGTTGGGTTTATTCTCGACTGTAGGATCTTCAGATCGGACGGTTACGATCTAATATCAAGGTGGAGGTTTTGAAAGGGGGAATGAGATGTTAGATGGATGGGCGGAGCGTGATGGAATCTCGACCATTGGTTCTTGTGGATTCAACGACCCAGATTCATTTGAAGCCATAATGTCGAGAAATGGAAAATAGAAGGGAAAAAGGGTTTTTGCATGGGGGTTAATGTATTTTAAGCGCCTGGTTATATCACTTGGGTTTTATGGAGAACAGGGGTTGAGTTTAAGCTCTCGGGGGCTTAATGCCTTAATGGCTGGAAAATGGGTTTTTAGGCCAAAATGAAGGTTTTTTTCAAGGTTTTTTTGGCTTTCGGTAAAGGGGAAAAGGGGTGTTTTAAACCTATAAAAGGGATTTTAGAGGTTTAAAAGCATTTTGGAGGCCTTTAAAGGGAAATGGAGGGTTAAAGGATGAAAATAAAGCTTTATGAAAGTGGATAAAAATGAGTGAAATGGGGGGTTTCAGAGGCCTTTTGAAAACAGTTTCTTTCATAAATAGTAGGGTTCATTAACGGAAACAGCAGTAAAGATTCTCTAAAGGATAGAGAACACATGAAGGCTTCAAGAATGATACATTTACAAAGGAAATGTTTCTCTTGAAGGCTCAGAATCATATTTAGCCACCTATTAGCTTTGAAAACTTATTATAGGTGGCTAACACATTCTATCATAGATTGCGTCCTCATAGTCTGGGTTTATGCAGAAATAGCAGTGTTCTTTCATATTCATGTACATGTATTGTTGAGGCTTGCATTTCCTTTCTTGAGAGGTTGTTTCCTCAAGACTTGTACTCTCTTTTCTGCTATAACATTATTCTTGGCTATGTGTTCATCTTCTTGTCTCACAGCTCATAAAATAATGTTGTAGATCTATTGTATGTTCATACATTTGTTGCAGCCCCATTCTTTGGAAAATTCCTGAGGAAGGAATTTCACATATCTATAGACAGATTTTGTGAAGGGCCAGGTAGCCTCTAGATCTCATCCTTTGTTCAAAGATGACATATCTGGAAAATTCCCCCACATTCTATCTCTGGAATAGACTTGTGATATTTCAGAAAAAGGAACATTACACCAAAGGACAAGGCTCCCAAAGAAATTCCAGCTCCACCTAAACCTCCAAAGTCAACACCTTCCTACGCTTTGTGTGATGTTGTGGGGCATGCCACCAAGAATTGTCCTAAACTTCCTCGTCTAAAACATATGGTCAATGAAACATTTCCTAAATCTGACATCCCAGAGGTCCATGTTACCTTACCTAATTCAACTAAGAAACTGAAATCTTTGTGCAGGAACCACCCCTTTGCTTTCAAAGACCTTTATGTCCATTATTCTCATCATTTTCCTTGTCTCTAGGAATTATTTGATACCCTTGAGTAAATTAGTGAAATAGAGTCTAATCGTAGTGGATCATGTACTCTTCTACTTGTGAGTTTTTCTTCAGCAGAATGAGAGGATAGTTCTACACCCATTGTGATACCTCCCCTTGATTTCGGGATGACGAAGTCTTTGGTTGCTATTCTCTATTTATTGTCATCTATGGGGTCCATAGTGGAAGACCACTATGGGTCTTACCATTCTGTTTTGGTCTAACCTCCCTCATCAAACACCTTGATCTCAACATCGATAGATGTTTCATCTAATAGCTCTTTGTCTAACCTTCGTAGGGATGCATATGTGAACCATATTTCTCATGAACATGTGCCAGATATCCCTTCCACATCATGTGGTATCCCTTCTGTGAATCCTCCCATATTTCATTCTGATGAAGAAATTATCGAAGCCATAACCACCCCTAATTTTCCCTAGGTTTATATGCACCATCGTGTGTACTTCCTTCTGCAGCAGTCCCATGACTAGTATATTCTGGAGTCTAAAGGCTTCATTCATGATGAAGTTGATTGGTTTAGAAATACCATTCCTACACCAGATGCTTTTGAAGAAGGAAGCATGGCCAATATCTCTCCTACCATTAAAATAAAAATTTACAGTAAACCAGGGTTTGCAGATAACATTACCTTGGGGGCACATTGCACCCTAGAAGAAATTGAGGCTTACACCAAGCTATTCAAATTATTCCACTATGTTTGTGCTTGGTCTTATTCAAAGATGCTCGGACTTGATCCCGCCATTGTTGAACACCATATCGATACATGTCACGATGCCAATCCTGTCCGTCAAAATTTGAGACCCATCAATACTTCTAGACGTGAGGCTATCAAAGCTAAAATTGATAAGCTCAAGTAGATGGGTTTGATCCATCCCATTGAATACACCACATGGGTTTCCAACCCAATTCCTGTTCTCAAGAAATAAGGCACCTTTCATGTCTGCACTAAATTTCATGGCTTGAAAAAATCTTGTCCCAAACACAACTTCCCCACACCATTTATTAACCAAATAATTGGTGAGTGTGTGGAGCATGAGGTTCTATCCTTTATGGATGGATTTTGTAGGTATAAAAAAGTTACTATCCACTGTTCTCATCAGTTAATGACTTCATTCATTAGTCCATGGGGAAATTTTTCTTACAGGGTCATGCCTTTCGGTCTAAAGAATGTTGGAGCAACCTTCCAATGGGCCATGTCATACTACTTTCATGAATTGGATCATATTATCGTTTCTTACCTTGATGAACTCACTACTCATTCTAGGCTTTGGGTGCAACACATTCATGATTTGCATACTATTTTTCTTTGATGTTGCAAGTATAATATCTGGTTCAAACCATTGAAGTGTGTCTTTTGCATTCCTTTCGGCTGTCTCTTGTGCTTCATTATGTTCAAAAATTGTATAAAGCTTGATCCCCTCAAATTTCAAGCCATTCTTGAGCTTCCCATTCCTCATACAGTGCACCAGTTAGAAATCCTTCAAGGCAAATCAAAATTCCTTCGCCAGTTCATTCGTGACTATTACACCATTGCGCATGGGTTTCTAAGAATCCTTCGATATAACATTCCATTTTTTTTGGATGATTAGGCTCAAAAATATTTTGATGCCCTAATACATGATCTCACTTACACTCACTTAATTAGTCCACCTAAATTTGATAGGGACTTCATCCTATATATCTCAACTTCCACCCACTCAGTCGCTGGGGTCCTCATTCAGGAAGATGACACTGAAAATGAACATGTTATCTATTATGTCAGTAAGAACCTTGTAGGACCCCATGTGTCCTACTCACATGAAGAGAAGTTGGAGCTCACTGTTGTGTTCTTGGTCTAGAAACTTTGTCATTATATCTATATGTGTTCCATAAAGGTCATGACCAATTACAACCCCATGGATTTCCTCTTAATTCGAAGGATCATTAGTGCAAAATACACCCGTTGGATCGTTAACCTCAAGGAGTTCGATCTTGAATTTTTCAAACTTAAGAGTAAGAAAATTTTAACCCTTGTTGAACTCATTTTTCAATTGTCTACTGGTATGCATGATCCATTGGTTAATGATGATTTACCTAATGAATACTTTTTTCCATTGCTTCGAACGATCCTTGGTATGACGACATCCTTACCTATTTTTGAACCCATAAATTGACATCCCATCTCGATCATGATGCTTGATGACATATACAAAACCAAGCCCCCCGCTACCTTCCCATTGGTGATGATATTTATTGTTGTGGTATTGATTCTTTCCATCATCGTTGTCTGATGCATGACAAACTTGAGCAATTCCTTAATGCATTCCATTGCGGCGCTTGTGGTTACCACCTCTCTGGTTTGGCCATTGCCCAGAAAATTATGCATGCTAGGTATTTTTGGCCTTCTCTCTTTGGAGATTGTATTGAAGTAGTCAAATATTGTTGCAATTGTCAGCTATTCTCCCCAAAGGTGCCATCTCCACCGGCTCCCCCTTGTCCTCTCATATCGTTCGGTCCCTTCTACAAGTGGGCCATTGAATTTATGGAGTGTCGACCTCTGTTTTTTATTAAACACAAGTATATTATTGTGTGAGTCGACTATTTCACCAAATGGGCTAAGGCCATGCCAACGTTCAACAACATGGTGGCATGGCCTTCACTTGATTTAAGGTTCTGAAACAATTGGTCTCTAACCATGGTCAACATTTCAAATATGAGATATGACGTGAGAAATCCTCTCTGTTGGGCATTGAGCACCAATATTAATTGCCTTATTATCCCCAAGGTAATGGACATTTTGAAGTGGTCAATAAAATCCTTAAAATAATTATTCAACAAACGGTTAAAATTCATGAAACCAACTGATACCTTATGTTCTTCCTTGCTTTGTGGACCTATTGAAATTCTATTAAAACTGGCACAAGGTTTACCCCTTTCCATGTTGTTTTTGGCGAGGAGGAAGTCTTACCGATCGAGTTTCAAATACCCTCCCTTCACCTTTTCGTCGAACTTATCCCTAACACCCAACCTTAAGAGAAAATACTTATCATGCTTGAGTGTGCTTCCAAAGACCATTTTCTTGCATTGAAAACCATTGAAGCAACCAAGAAACACACCAAAGCTCAGTAGGACTGAAAAGTCCACCATTGTACATTCCACGAAGGTGATCTTTTTCTAGTGTATGACCACGGTCATGATGCCCTTGGTCATGGGAAGCTTTGATCAGTATGGCTAGGACCTTACATCATTATTAAGGATTTCGGCAAGGGAGCATACCTTCTATAGGATTTCAAAGGGGAACTCCTTCCTAACCTTCTAAATGCACTTTAACGCAAGAAATTTTACCCATAAATTCTCCCATTGAAAGGCGTTTATTTATTTTTGTCATGCATTTAGGTAGCTTGCATTATCCACCATTATCTCATTTATTTTCTTATGGTGCCTTTTAGATGGATCCATCATCCACATCGTATATCGGCCATGCCGATGGTGCCAGTCGCTTCTCTTAGAATCTAGGCTCGAAAAATTGGGAAATTTTTATCCCATTGCATTCGTTAGTCCTCTCCAACGGCATATGCATAAGACCTACCACCAATAACCAGGCTGAATATGATATAATGATAGGTTATTTAGTCGATTCCCTTGATCATCACATCATTCATCTCCATGTTCGTTTAGATTCATTATTGCTTGTCATGCATTTGAATTGCGTGTATTGTGTGAATAACTTGTACTTTTTAGAAAATATTTACGAGTGCAACTCTTAGTGCATGAATTCGAATCCATTACATTCAATCACGTACCTAGAGCCTAGAGTAACTAGTTACATAAAATTGCAAACAATATTTTAGATTGGCACTTATCACATGCATTTAACACAAGAAAATAATAAAACAAATGGGGAACCATATACTCCTCATACATAAAAATATACATATCCATATTATGTATTGAAAAAATCATAAATTTTTGGAGTCCAATACTCTAAATTCATCCGACATGCTAAGAACAAGTTAAAAAAACCAAAATGGGGGGCACCATATGTCCTATCTCTAATCACTATCTAGAGGGTCCCGAGCTAATTTCTCTGCTCCACTAGCCCACATATCTCAAACTGTCTGCCCGACCAACGCCATGCGCCACATGACCCCTCGTCGCTCTAAGGGAAGCCCTATACATCCCTAAATGTATTGGTCCTCAAGATCATGCCTTCTCTAATACACTGGTCAACAATAGTTCACACCTATGATGGACACTCTCCAACAAAGCCTCATAATCTGGTCTCTAGTTTTCTCTCGCTTCACTAGATGCCATAGCCCCTAGTGCCGTGGAACATTCAACATACCCTATGGGATTAACCAGTGCTATATCTGCATACCAAAAGTTACGAATCAATACCACATACATATTATAAAAATATTAAATGCACCATAATATATAGAAACTTTCAATTACTATCTGGTTTCCATGCTCGACCTGGCGAAAGTGGAAAGTTAGGGTCACCTTGAAATTTCATACCATTGTATGGATATTTGTCTATGTACAACAGCATCTGAGCCCAGTGTGTGAAAAACATGGGTTGGAACACCTGTTCGACTCCCCCCCCTCTTCCTCTCCATAGTAGTTGCGCCTAGCGATGCATCCTAGGCTCCTGTTGGACCCCATCCTGGATCTGCACATGAGGTAAAATCGTGGGGGTATTCTCAAAGAATAATAAGAATAATACCCACCAAAAGCACAATCGCGGTTCACCTGTCTCTTTCATAGAAAAAACTTCCATTTCACTAATGATACCGTCATCTATGCCCACCCATAGTAGGTCCCGCTCAAAACACTCTCTACCAACATCATTTCCCACCCAGTGATTGGATGGAATTCCTTGATTCCCAGGATATGCAATACCACTATGGAGACAACCCATGTTTATAACTACTCTAGATCACTGATCATAATTGTCGTGCCCTCAGCACGAGAATTCGTTCTACAACGATGCTCCATCAACTCTGATATAATCTGCCCACGCAGTAAAAGTAGATGTATGTTTCCCACCACCCCTAGTGTTGGGATTCTGGTCAAAAAATATATTTCCTTGATAGTAAGCTCGATCCTGTGCCCTTGCACCTTGAAAGTTGTTGGTTCACAAAGGTGGCTTATTATAGCCAACCTATAAGCTCCTCATTCATTTGTCAACCTAGGGTAAGTCTTATTATTTCAAGAGTGTAAGCATAGTATATGCAAGTGAGATAGAATGATAGTTACTCTATATTTCTTCTGAAAAGGATTATCTAATTCTCGAAGTTCAATCAAATCAAAGAGAAGTGAAATGGTATAATGCTGCTAACTACTCTGTCTAGATCAAAAGGAGATAAACCTATGATTGAAAAACATAATAATGAATTGAAAAATAATCTGAATGAATTGAACAGTAACCTAAATGATCTGAACAACAATTACTTATATAATTTCTGCAATGGAATTCTCTTTGCAAACTAACTAATTGAAATCTTTCTGTAATTAATCAACAATTGGACGCCTTATTGTACTAAGGGAACTATCTAATTCTTAGAAATAGCTAACATTGAACAGTAATTACTCTAAGATTCATAAAGCGACTATAAAGGTGTTGGGAGAAAATGAAAACACCTAACAACGATAAAGAATTACTATAAACCAGAAAGCATGAATGCTAAACTATTTTGATGAAAGAGAAACTGTAACCTCATGCGTTTCTATTTTATCGAGTGGAAAGGTAATTCACAAACTACATCAAATAACTAGACATCAATTATATAACTAATGCAGAACATGAAAATTGGCGAGGAAAATCCCAGGGGCTGGGCCCAAACCACTAGAAGTTCTAACGCAATGAAAAACTCAAAAGATGATCGTTCAAAACATCAAGAATCTTTATTAAATTGAAGGATAATATAGGGATACAACTGAACAGTTTTGTCCTAATATGTTGATTGCAGAAGGAAATTCCTATTCAACTCCTTTATCTAATTCATCCTTGGTCCTTTTAAAGGTGTTTTCACATAGTGGGATGGTATTTTCTAAATTACATCCCCCTTCTCGTGGTTGTCGTTTGGGTTCTCGAGCTTGGATTTATCTTTCTTCCTTCTGTCGGTTTCTAGGAGTTACTGAGATTTCGTGAGTCTCTGTCTGTCAGTCGTCTCTTGTTAATCGTTAGATCAGTTGCTTTGCTTTCCTGTACACAGAGATACAATAAGTCAAATTTATGTTATAAAACGTTCCTTTTGTCATTAGCCCAATTTTCCTTATTTTCATAAATATTCTTTTTCTTTACTGTTAAGATGAGGAAGAATTCCTAAAAATGTATCACAATTCAAAGTAATCATAGGGTGAAAACATACCTTAATTCTAGCCCAAATACTCCCCCACTTACCTATTTGCAAGTCCTCATGCAAACAGATGGTTGAGATGCAACTGTGTTAAGGAGTAGGCAGGGAAGACGTCTTCTTTGTATGCTTTGAAATATTGCTTCTGTCTAATTCTTTCAAAGGCAACATTTGTGTGCTCTTCTAGAAATTCGTATTCATGGTGATAGCCCTCAGGGGGGTACTAGATAAGAGGGAATCTATATCTGCATCCTACCCATGCAGGACCCATGTTTAAGACCAAGTTACTATATGAGAGGAATCTGGAGGCGACTTATTTGAAGTTCCGGTAGCCAAATGGCTCCCTATTCTTTACATTGTTTGTGGAGGCCATCCATATCTGTTTGGCTGCTATGAGGGTTGCTTTCTGAATGTCTCGAAAATATTCCTACCCATTTTTTATAATGTCTTTATGGATGGGTCCCAGCTTGGTCCTTACACCCTTTCTTCGCATGAAATTCTTGTGTTGGATGAACAACTGCAGGGGTTTAGTAGGCTCTCCTCTGACCCACAGGTCTAGGCCATGTTATCTCTTTTGGAAGATGTTATAGGCTTTTTCCCACCTAATATGGTTCTTAGCGAATAAGAGGAAGGCTTGAAATTGAACATCTCCTAAAAAGGGACTAGGATTGCTATCCCTGTCCTCTTCTAGAAAGAAGTTTTGCATGTAAAGTTCACATAAAAGGCATTGGACCTATTCATATTGATCATTGTAGTAGTTGACAAACTCTTCTATGGTTTTGAAAGTTGTGGGATTCCTTTCCCCAACGGCCTTAATTTTTAACAGCAAATTTCGTTCTGTTAAGAAAATGGCATAGTTGGTGGCTGGTGCCCTGCATGTTAGTGCATCAGAATACACAGAAAAAATCCTATTGATTTTTTTCTTGGCATTATCCACTTGTTCTTGAGCCCTTTTTATCTTTTCCTTCTCCTCTCTGAGCTGGGAAAATGTTTCATCTTCTGTGGTGGAAAATTTTGTGAATTTATTTAGTAGTGCTTGATACTCTTGTGTTGGTACTACTTCCTTTTTGCACTTTGCCAACTCATGCTGTGTTTGAATTAATTTGTTATACCATTTTTTCTTGGTAGCTCTTTCAACTAGAGGGGCATAGGCAAGGGTTTCCTCCATTTGGGTTCCCTTTTCGTCGATGAATTCTTTCCTAGTTTGAACAGAGGCTTCAAGAGTGTCCACCATGTCTATTTGTACCTCGATTTCAATGGTGCTTGCTAAGTCAGTCTGTATCCCAGCTCCAGCAGTATCTGCTAGGTTCGTCTACATTCCAGCCTCAGCAGTATCTGCTAGGTCCGCCTGTATTCTAGCCTCAGCAGTATCTAACAAATTGGTGGTTAATTTTTTTTGAGTTTTGGTTGTGGTCAATTCTTTCTTAGGCTTTCGGGCCTTATTTAGCTCCTTCAATTGTTTTCTTAAATGTTTCACCGTTTTCCTCAATATTTTGCAGGTCTTGCTCAGTTTCTTTATCTTCTTTTCAGCTAAATTCTCTCTTGACTAGATCTCAGCAGGGGGTGGAGGAGCAGGATCCTCTTTTTCAGGAACAGTGCTGCCATCCCTAAGATTTCCTGTGAAGGTGTTTTCTACCTGTTCTTAAGAGTTTACTTCTATATGAGGGTCCTAGCTGGGAGAGACAATGCTACCTTCAGGTGTAAACGAAACTGTTTCTATGCTTGTGTTTTTCTCCAAAGGGATAGTGTCTCCTGATTGATTTTTTGATTCCGCTCTCCCTTCTACCTGCTCTTCACTAGTTCCCTCATAATTCTCGAGAGGGGATAGAGCCCCAAAGGCCTATGATTACTCTTGGTGGGGTAGTATATTGGTGCGGCCAAAACTGCTGGCATTGGAAGATTTGTCTAAAGGTTCCTCTTGCTCTTCGGCTTCTGATAGGCTTCTAGATTCATTGGCTGCCCTCATTTTCTCTAGGACTCGAGCCATCTCTTCCTCATAGTTTTGCAGAGGTTCGTTTTGAGGGCTTGAGGGTAGTGAGTGAGATGGCCCTACCTCTTCTATGAAGTATGAGGTTCCTTGAAGTGTTTTGGATCGCTTTTGCCTGTTTTTTTCTAACGTTGAGGTACGGGTCCTTTTCCTTATAGGTATGTTCATCCTGGGGAGGTCAATTTCGGTTTTTCCAGGGTTTTCCTCAGATACCTATGTGGCAGGGTTAATAAGGTAGCCCCAAGCTATCTGCTACTTGTCCAACTCATGTATGGTGATTAGTTTGATTAGCCCGTGGTGACTGACAAACTTTTGGGGGTTTTTAGCTCTTCTTATTCGAACAACAGTGTCATGCAATATATAATTTAAGAAAGCAGGCAAGTTAACTAAAATATTTTTTTAAGCATAGCTAATAGTTTAATTTGACGAGGTTTTACCACGTCTTGGCATTCATTGCATGTAATGAATATTTGGATGAATGTTGTCAGTTCCTACCATGGTTGATGTAAAGAGGTGGGGTTCTTTTCTTTTTCCCTCCAATGGCTCTTTCATATCCTGATATGATGCAACTTCCTCCCGTAGGAGAATATGTTTCTCTATCCATCTCTCTCCTTCCGCTGGTATTTCAGAGACTTCAGTAATAATTTCTTCTGTGACTGGTATAACACTTCCCCTGAGCCTGATCTGTCCCTCTTGTAGATTTTGCAAGAACTCAATTGCTACTTCTATATCAAATCCTTGTAATCGGTGTAAATATGTCATCCAAGCAGCTTGTTGGAGGATAGCGCTAGCTGCATCTGAAATCAGGAAGTTCGAAGGTTCATTCCAGAGAGAAATTCCTCCCATGGCTGGTGTGATCTCCTGGGCTATTTTCTCCTTTTGATTATATTTTCTTTTGGCTCTGTTGTTTCGAATGAATATTGTATGCAAGAGACAGGGAGATTGCGACCTTCTACAAGTAACTTCATACCTTATTTGCAATGCTCCTTTGGTCTTATCAACATATCCAACGGGATTTCACAGGAAATTCGCATGCCTGCTTATTTATGACTAATTACACCCCATCCGTCGTGGTAAGGGCGCCCACATCCTCAAGTACAAGAGGGATTTGGCCAATCATGAATGTGAACAGGGGGAATGTCAAAATTTGATAATCATAGCCTATATGTGAGAGAGGAGGCCATGGATTTCAAGTTTCAGGGGATGAGGAGTAAGTGGGTAATTATGAGTGTACCCAATGTAAAGGTCAGATTTGGAAGTTTTTTCATAAGTGCATCTCATGTGGAAGTGACCAGAGAGGGGGAGAAAACAATATAACTATTATTATGATATGATGTCCTTCTTTAATGATAAAGTGTGATGGAATCAAGACTGATATAGGTAATGATTGGTGCTAATATCCTGAGGTTCAAACATGTAAGCATATCTCCCTTGTAGCTACTTATGTGGTAGATTATAATTATATCTAATTTGAGTAGTGGCTTATGTAAGAAAAGTGGAAGATAAGGTATATGTAAGAGTGATTGGCTATTGTTGAGACATACAATCATACCATAAGTAGAGCCACTGCTGCCAGCAGGTGTTCATAACCTCGACAGGGTTGCTATTTTAACCCAAAAAATGAGCTAGGATCCTTATGTAAAAGTAGTTATTCTACCAATATTGTGGAGAGATCACCATGTTGGTATGATAGCCAGATAACCATAGTGCCACTCACCAGAGTTGTAGAAAAGTGATCAAGATAGCTTGTGATGAGACCTCCTGACCTTCAAGAAGTTGAGAAGGTCATTACCCTGGTGTGGTGGCCATTGTGGGAATATCACTTGCTAAGCTATTATGAAAATGGTAGGCTAGCTCGTAATGAGACCCCCTATCGTCTCATGAAAATTTGCATGTAAGCATAGCAATTCTTTTTGAAACATAAGCATTTTGATTTATAAGGAGGTCACTATGCTAGTGTTGTTAGTCATCCATAATTCTGATGAGATCCAAAGATGACTAAATTGCCAATCCTAGATTTCTAGAAATAATATTTCAAAGAAGCATTATGAGTTCTAGAAATCTCACTGCCTTCATCATTCTGAGTCTGTCGATTGACCAAAATCTTCATCTATGTCTCCTAAAAATTTATCTTGCTGTTTCAAAGAAGAAAGATCATTTCAGGCTATCTATCCCTGTTTTTAATTAGTCCATTTCCCTCTGAAAATAGCCCATTTTCCCTTTATCAAATCTTCATTTTCCTCTTAAAAACCCCAATTTTTCCTTCACTAAAATTCCTCATTTACCCATAAAAACCCCTTTAAACCTATAAAAACCCCTTTTTTATGGTTTAATCTGCCTTTTTATACCTATCAGAACTTCTAAATTGGCTTAAAAAGCCCATTTTTGGCCTAAAAAGAATTCTTTTAAAAATAAGGGTTTAAGCCCCCGAGGGATTAAAATATTTATCCCCTTTCCTCCATATGTCTGAGTGCCTGAACCAAGTTCTTAAACTCCCCCCCCCCTGCCTTGTTTACCCTTTTCCACCCTTTTATAAAATTTGGCATTAAAGCCCCTTTGGGCTTGAGCCCCGACCCCTTTCTCCATATAACCTCACTCACGGGACCACACCTTCTCCTTTCTAAGTCCCTAGCCCCTTCTATTTTCCCCCCGGTCCTCTGCTCCACCCATAGGACCACTTCCTGATGCTTTCCTTTAAGCCCCTTCCCTTACCTTTATTTTCCCCTCGCTCCCTTTATAAAATACCCTTTTCTTTTTTTTCCCCCCCCTGCTTACCAAATCTTCGACAAATCTCAGCCATAGATCAAGGCCTCAAGCCTTGATCTGATGGCCACCATCCTTCCCGTTTCATCCTCCATTCCCCCGACTGATGTTTATCCACCCATCCTCTGCATCAAATCTCACCATTGATCTATATGATCCAATGGCTTCGATCAAACCTGATGTCCCAACCCCGCCAGGGCTTGCCACCCACTATTAAAATGTCCAACCAATCTCCTGTTGTCACCTGTCTCCCAATAACACTCTCACCCATGCATCTTTCCATCGCTCTCCTCTCCACACCATCAAATTTTCCTTTTTCCATCCGACGGCTCATATGCGATTTCGCGCGATTTTTTTGTCCGAGGTTTAAACCACCCAAATCATGTGAAACTGCCGGTTTCGTAAGGGACAAGTGTCATGCAATGATTGAATCACGTTCAATAAAAAAAAAACCACTTACCACCAATTTGTTGCTAAAAAACCACCGACAGTTTTCGTAAAAATCACTTTGGCCACTTTCACGCCAAATACAGTTTTTAAATCGGTTTTCGTGGGTTTTTCTCCATGAAACCTCCTCCGCCCCTCTGCATAAACTCCTCCACCTCCACCAGCTTCCTAAGCAATCGAATCCCTTCCCCACAGGTTTTAATAACATGTGTGTTGGTTTTTTAGAGGTTTAATGGCAATTTTAAAGATAAAAACCCTTCCTACCATCTATAAAGGGACAGGGCTGAAGATCATCATCTCTGAAGCTTAAAAAATGCCGAATAGAAGCTTTTAGGGTTAAATTCATGGTTTGATCGGTAATTTGTGAGCACTGGTTATACAATTGAACCCTCCAACGCACTAAAACCCACCTGTACATAGAAAAGAAGAAAAAACAGTGAAGGTAGATGTTAAAAATTAAAAGATTAAAGAAATTTTGGTGTCTGAGATGAAGAGTTGAAGATTAAAAGCTTAATCTTATAGTTTAAAGGCTGAAACATAGGATTAAAGGGAAATTCATCGAATATTTAAGGATAAAGGGTTAAATACATAAAGAGGGAAGATTAAGGAGCTTAACCTGACAATTGAAGACCAAAGAAGAATGAAGAAGGCATGATCAACCTTAAAAATGAAAAATTAGAATTAAAATAGAGTATCAAGGTATAAAGAGACAGACAAAAGATTTAAAAAGGTTTAATTAGCAGATCAAGGCTAAAAGGCCTTAAAAACATATTTTTATGATGAAATCAAGGCAAAATAGGCTTAAAGATAGCCTTGGGTACATCAAAGGGGCAGTTATTCACTTGATAAGTCAAAAGTGGCACCTTTCACTTACTTTATACCTTAAAAGACAAATAGACAGTTATTACACTAAATAAGATATTATAAACTATGAGATAGTTATTGTAAAGACAGAAAAAGGCCTCAAAGTCAATCTTTTCAACTATTTTTTCCTCAGGAAGTAAAGACAGATTTATTACACAAAGAAGTAGTTGACAAAGATTCCTACCTTATGCCTTGCATGGTTTTTAAGGATAGGAGTGCATTTAATATGTCATTTATAACATTTTGAACCCTAGATAGTTCCACCTCCTCATTTTCAGCATAATTACTGCATTCAAACTCATTTTATGGGGACGTTTTGATAACTCTTTGAGGTAATACATAGTTTTGCTGAGATTGAAAAGAAATTGATGTACTGGAACCTGTGGATGTTTTGAACTGTTTTTTGATGGAGAAAGCTCCGTCATTGGATCCCTGAGCTTGGCTGTTGGTGAAGTATTCTAATTTGTTTATTTTTTTCCTATCTTTCATTCTGTTTTCATCATTTCTTACTTACAATAGAGTAAACGTTTTAGGCTAAGAAATGTCTCCTAGAAGCACCTTAGACTTGTTTACTCTTCATTGTCTTTATGTTTTCATCTGTTGAAGGTTTTATTGAGTAGTTTGACTGCTTTTCAAACCCTTAAGCTTTTTTATTTCAAGAATAATTCAATATAGTTAGCCTCAAGATGATTTATGGTTTTCCTCACTTCTTGTTGACACTTTGAAAACTGTTTTTTGAAATCTCCCTTTAATGTACCATTGTCCAAAGTCTACCAAAGAGCTTTGTTTTGATCATACCATTTTTACTTTCTCAAATAATTGTTTTGAAGGTATTTATAGCTGTAATCAAAGATGTTTAGGAGTCCCTTCTTCTATGAATGCAATTATTTGTGAATCGTAAAAATTTTTCTTATCCTTGAGAGTGAAATCTTTGATGAAATAGAGCGTTCCTCGACTCTTAGATTTCATTTTGAAAGTTTGTCTTGAAAATTGTTATTTGTTGAAGTGTGATTTGTAGAATTCATGGTTAGCCCTGTCTATAAAATACTTCTTCATGTTCAAATGATGCTTTGAGTCTCCTTGTTGAAGAGTACATATAATTAAGGATTCTTAACTGCCCTTAGTTCTACTTTTCATTCTAAATCCTTGATGTTCATTTCATTTCACCTAAAAAATTTTGTAGGTCCAACAACCAAGATAGATTTTCCCTTTGGTATCCCTAATTCATCTACAAACTTGTTACAAAATTCTACTTGACTCCATTTCCCAATGACTTAGAGATTTCCCCTTTTCTATCTACGATGCCTAGATCATCATGTCCCACAAAACAATCAAACAACCTCATGCTTAATAACTAGCCTAAAATCAATCTTTTCTAAGCAAACAAGTCATATCTTTGCAAACATATTGAGAGATCCCTCTCTGAGACTAGGAGGGCTAGATCCTAGAGCTGTAAAGACTGTTTTATATGTTGCCTTGTCATTTGGTTTTCCAATCGGCCAAATCACAGGATCACAACATTCTGGCGATCATGGTGGGACAGTTTTTGAGTAAAGGTCCCTAAAAAAAACACTCAGTATTCATTTAAGTGAAATATAGCTTCTTCAAGCACTACCAACATAAATGGTATTCATGATAGGATCTATTTGAATCAGTGGCAATCTAAGTAAACCATAGGATTCTAAGAGACCCTTATCAAACCTTGAAGAAATCAGCTAGATAAGCCATAGAGTAGACTCTTTTTGTTTCACCACCTTAGCTAAGTGTTGAATTAGGTATAGGACACTCTCATAACTAGAGAACCACATAAAACTCAGAAAAACCGAAAAATATTTCAGATTGGTTTTCAAATAAACCATTGATGGTGGACCATAAAACATTTTACCTTAAGAAAAGCTACAAATTTCCACCTGGTGACTCCACTAGCCCCAGTAGGCCTATTACCTCACCAGTACTTCAGATTTCCTTAGGATTGTGTTAACCAACCTTGAGGAGGTTTAGAAAACTAGTCCCCTATTATAAAAATCACTGTGAGAGGAAATTTTTTGAGAAAACAGTCCTAAAACTTCAAACCTCTCTAAATTTTGGAAACTGAAATCTGGCTTCACATAGGGTCCATACTAGATCCCATCCCGATCCTCATCCCCCTACCATAGTTGATAATCCATAGAATATTTTGTGGCAAACTTCTAGATCAGAAAAACCAACTACTGATAGGACCATCCTAAGAAAAATATCTATTCCTGAAAACCTTACGGTCTTGGAAGATCCTCACTTTGACTTATCTTACACAAAGAATCTATTCAGAAATAATTCTCAAAGTGATTTAAATCAAGCAGACCTTGAAACCATAAATTTACAATAGAGCTTTAGCAGAGAAGCTTCACCTTCTACTCCACCTGATTCTCATCTTCTCCATCATTTCATCTCTTTCCATAACAAATCTGCTCATCATCAGTTTGCTGGCCCAAATGTTTCTTCCACTCCTATCCATACATCCACTATTAAAAACACTCCATTTCAGCCCACTTTCCCTCTTGTTAATCCACCTCTTGTAAATCCCCCATTATTTCCTATAATGGCATCATGGTATGCTCCATTAGTGTTACCACAACCTCTGGTTCCCCTACCAAATGATTACCAATCCAAAATTTCCCATTTCACTGGAAATGAACCTACTACTACCCAAAAACACATAGATAAAATGAATGATGCCTTTGATTACATGGAAATATAAGAATAGACCATTTAGATGATAATTTTTGCTCAAATTTTAGGAGGAGAAGCCAAGAAATGGTTTAAAAAATTAGCTCCTCACAGCATAAATGATCTCCCTTCTTTATATCAGACATTCATAAACAAATGGAAAATTAGAAAAAACCCCCTCCAAATCCTTTCAGAATATACCAATCTCAAAAGAAACAGTGGGGAAGGTGTCCAAGAATATTGCACTAGATTCAATAGTGTGTATAATTCACTTCCCCCAGACATGAAACCTCCACTAGGCGTAGCCTTAGCAAAATTACCAGAAGGTTTTGATCCTGAAATGGCCTACCAACTAAGAGAAAGAGACCCCTCATCTTTAGAAGATATGTAGAGGGGAGCCTTAAGTGTAGAAGAAAATATGATTGAGAAAAGAGCTAGGTTGAGAGCAGAGAAAAAAGTTACATACAGAGATGACACAATGTCATCAACCTCATCATCAAATACTAAAATCGATAACTTAGTGAAGGTAATGGAGAGAATGCTTGAAAAGATAAATCTGAATGATAGAGTGCCTCCTAGAGAAAACCAAAACAGAAATAGAAAACAAAATCTTAGAAGAGACCCTAATCAAGATAGGCAAAGAGATAATGACCAATAGATTAGGCCTCCCTTTCAACAAAAATATATTGATCAAGAAGAAGAAAGGGAAGTTGAAAGGTTAGAAGAAAACCATGTGAATCTGATAGGATCTGACAGTGAGAAAGATGTTTTTCTCACTAAAGAGGAACAAGGATTCTTCTCTTCAGAACAAATTGAAAACAACCATGAAGATTCCAAAGATTATAGATTGGGGTTTGAAAATGCAATCATGGAGGTACACAAACAATATAATCTTAGAAGCAAAGGAAGCAAAGAGGTTTCTAATGACAAAAACACTATTTCTGTTGTTAAGAAAACTTCATAAAATCAGTCCAAAAAGATAGCCAGTAACATCAACACTTTGGCCAAGAAAACTGATATAAATAAAGACAAAAACAGACAGAAAAGTGTTGAACAAAGTTGCCCTAGTACTTCTGCTAGTGGCCCTAACAAATCTTTCCCAAACAGCAATCCAAATAAAAATTAGCAAATCGGAATTGCTGAAAGAGTTGTAAATGAAAAAACAGATGTAAATATGTCAAGAACAATAGTTCCTTTCAGCCTTTAAGGGGAAATTGCCAAGATTAAAATCAGCATACCCTTAGCTAAACTAGTAACTCAGGATGTATATAAAAACCAAGTTTTGAAAGATTTGAATATAGGCAGTGAAACTGATACTTTAAACTTGACAGATGATAAACCTGAGTTATTGTTTGGTCTTGAAGTTGAAGGAAAATACCAAGAAGGGGTTTTCCCTCCCTTCTAATTCAGCCTGAATATACATGACAAGATCTTGCATAATGCCATGCTAGAGTCAGGTGCTTCACACAGTATTATGCCCAAAGTAGTAATGGAAAGCCTAGGCTTAGAAATTACTAAACCATACATAGACCTTTACTCTTTTGATTAAAGCAGAGTCAAATGCTTTGGCCTAATCAAATCTTTGTGTGTCAACTTGGCACAAATTTCTTCTAAGAGTCTAGTAATGGACATAGTAGTAGCTGACATTCCCCCTAAGTATGGCATGCTTCTATCTAGATCACGGGGAGCCAAACTTCAGGGGAGCCTTCAAATGGACATGTCTTATGCCACCATCCCAATATTTAACCAAACTAGAAGATTATACAGGGAATCCCACATGAAATACATGGTGAGAAACATAGATAGACGAAACAATTCTCCTATCTACTCCATCCATTCAAATTTGGATTCCTTTATCTTATATAATGAAGATGAAATCAGCCAACATGAAAAGGAAAAAAAAGGAGAAATTAGTCTACCAGAATAGTGAAATTTTCCATTAACTCAAGAAATGAACAGTCTATATTTTAGTAGCCTTGAACAGCAGAAAGAAAGTGAAAATGAGAGTGAAATATCTTGGAAAATAAACTTTGATGACTCTTGTAACAAAATAAGTGCAAGGGTCAGTGTATAGATATAGAACACAAACCAAGGATTTTCCTATAAGCTGGATTTTCATGCACAAACAACATTGTTGAATATGAAGCCCTACTTATTGGCCTACACTTACTCAAAGATTTAGGAGCTAAAAGAATATCAGTCCAAGGGGATTCTGAGCTAATTATCAGAAAAATAAAAGGAGAATACTCAACCAAAAACGCAAAACTCAGAGAGTATAGAAATTATGCTTCCGTTGATCTCCTAAAAACCTTTGAAAAATATGAACTCATTTTCATCCCAAGAGCTCAAAATCATCTAGCAAATGAGTTTTCCTTTGCTGCTAGTAATTGCCAAATACCACAGACAAATGAAAAATAGGATATAAAGGTAAAAAAAAGACCTTGAATATCTGACAATGACGATTACTGGCAATTGTTTGAAGGAGAAAAAAACATAGATGATTTTCTGCAATCAAAGAATGACTTTGCCATACCAACATCCATTTGAAGCCATGAGGAAGACTTTTTTAATGAAGAACAAATTCCTGAAATAGAGATGTCTTTTTCTGCTGATATAGACCATTTTGAGCATCCTTTTAGAGAAAAAATAATTGACAATACAGACCAGAAAGACCTGGAATTTTTACAATGTAAAAATGATACAATTCCAAGAGGTCTTACACCATTAGAATAGCTTTTTGATTTTAATGATGTAGCCAAAGAACCAAGAATGGAGCCTACAGAAACAAACATAGAGGAACATAACATAGGCAGCCTTGCAGAACCCAAAATGATTAAGTTATCCAGCACTCTTCTAGCTCATATCAAGCTGCAATACATAGAACTTTTCAAAGAATTTAAAGATGTGTTTGCATGGGGATACAAGGATCTAAAATCATATGATACCAACATCATTCAACACAAAATTCCTCTTAAGGAAAATCAGAAACCTTTCAAAAAAAAAATCAGAAGGATAAACCATGTTTTATTGCCTTTAGTTGAGAAAGAGATTAAGAAAATGTATGATGCTGGGATCATAGTTCCCATCAAGTATTCAAAATGGGTTTCCAACTTAGTATCTGTTAGGAAAAAGATTGGGGAAATTAGAATTTGCATCGATTTCAGAAATATAAATACAACCTCCATTAAAGATAACTATCCCTTGCCAAAAATGGATCATATACTTCAAATGGTGGTTGGGTCTAAAATAATCTCACTACTGGATGGGTTCTCAGGTTATAATCATGTTTTAGTACTCCCAAGTGACCAACATAGAACTGCTTTTACTACACCTTGGGGTACATTCATGTATGTCAAAATGCCATTTGGTTTAATGAATGTAGGGGCCAACTTCCAAAGGGCCATGAACATAGCATTTTCAGAAGACATAGGCTATTTTATACTCATTTACCTTGATGACATTACTGTTTTCTCTAAAACTGATGAAGAAAACTCGATTCATTTAAGAATTTTTTTTGAGAAATGTAGGAAATGTGTCTTATTTTTTAATCCAAAAAAGACACTCTTTGGTCTCCATGAAGGAAATCTTCTTGGCTACATAATTTCTGAAGAGGGAATCAAAATAGACCTTAAAAGGATTGATGGCATATTGAAAATCAGCCATGCTAGAAACCTTAAAGAATTACAATCTTTCACTGGGAAGATAAATTTTTTAAGGAGATGCATCCCCAACCTTGCAGAGCTATTAAGAAATATCACAAACATGCTTAAGAAAGAAGTAGGCATTAAATGGACAATATAGGGCAAACAGTCATTTCAAATAGCTAAACAAGCTTTAACTCAAACACCAGTTCTTATTAGTCCTGATTTCACCAAATATTTTTATATCTTTTCTTTTTGCATCTGAACATACAGTAGCTACAGTATTACTGCAAAAGAATGACATGGGGCATGAACAACCAATATCCTTTTTTAGCAGGGATTTAAGAGATGCTCCACTCAAGTATAACATCATGGAGAAACAAGCCTTAGCCTTGGTAAAAGAAATGAAAGAATTTAGAGTCTATATCTTGCATTCTCACATCATTTCTTTTGTCCCACATATTGTTGTCAAGGATATCCTAAGTCAAGATACTGATGGTAAAAGGGGAAAATGGATTTCTGTTATTTTAGAATATGACTTAGAAATTAGGCATACCAAACTAATCGAAGGGAAAGGATTAGCTAAATTCATGGCCGAGTCAAACTTCCAAGCACTTGATATGAATATGGTTGATGTCTTAGAAGAAATAGAGGAATTCAAAGCTCCATTTATTGAAGAAACATTTGTGAATTCACCTTGGTATGTTGACATCATATATGTGCTGCTTTATCTGAATGCCCCTCCTTCTTTGTCTAAAAATAAAGCTATATTTTTGAAATAGAAGGCTTTAAATTATTTCATATTATATGGGGTTTTATATTGGAAAAATGCTGTTGGAATATTGCTTAAATGTCTACTTGAGGTTGATGCAGGAAAAATCATGCATGAGCTGCATGAGGGAGAATGTGGAGGACATCTGTACTGGAAGACTACAGCAAATAAAATCCTCAGATCTGGTTATTATTGGCCCACCCTTTTCCCAGATACTCAGAAACTTGTCATGACTTGCCATAAGTGTCAAAATTTTGATGGCAAGAGAAAACTCCTACCTTTACCTTTACATCCCATCAATGTTGAGGCTCTCTTTCAACAATGGGGCTTGGAATTCATTGGGGAAATTCACCCATCTTCATCATCCCAACATAAGTGGATCCTCACTGCCACTGATTATTTTACCAAGTGGATAGAAGCCATACCCTCTAGGAATGCTACTAACTCTGTCATTATTAGGTTCTTTGAAACCAACATACTATCTAGATTTGGTTGTCCAAGAAATATTGTCACAGACAATGCTGCTGCCTTAAAATCTAAGAAAATGGTTGACTTCTGCCATAAATATCATATTATCTTGGATCATTCCATTGCCTACTATCCTCAAGGAAATGGATTAGTTGAATCCTCCAGCAAATGCCTTGTCAATATTATCAAAAAACTGTTGGAGCAGAATAAAAAATCGTGGCATATTAAGCTTGTTCATGCTTTATGGGCTAATAGATTAACCACCAAAAAGTTAATAAATATGTCCCCCTATCAGCTGGTTTATGGCATGGATGCAGTCTTCCCAACCTCTTTAGGAGTTCCAGTCATGAAACTCCTCCAAGAAGTACGCTCTGAGGAAAATGATATGCAGAGAAGGATAAATCAGACCATTCATTTACAACAGACTAGAGAGGAAGTGTATAGAAGAACACAAACATTCCAAGAAAGCATCAAGAATTTATTTGACAAAAGGACTAAAGAAAATGATTCCAAGTTGGAAATGTAGTTCTAAATTGGGATTCTAGAAGGGAAGAAAAAGGAAAACATGGTAAGTTTGAAAATCTATGGAAAGGTCCCTACATTATTCACTCCATCAGGGGTCATAATGCATTCTTTCTACAAGAGCTGAATGGAGAAGATTTATTGGGAGGTCCTGTCAATGGCAGGATGCTCAAGAACTATATCTGCCAAGAGTCCTAAATTTCAATTTTTTAATTTTTTCCATTATGTATAACATTTCTGTTTCAATTTGAAAAAAAGAAGAAAAACACAAAAGAAAAAGAAAAAGAAAAGAGGGCAGATTAAAAAAACGTACAACCCCATACCCAAAGAAGAAAATTTTATGAAAGTGAGCAAATCTAAGTGCCACTGCTGATTAAAAGAAAAAATGATATATTATTCAGTCACCTAGCCTTATCATAGCTGAACATTCTTTAAATTTATGTTGATAAGTTAGTAGAAGCATAGATTGATAAGATTTTTTCAGACTTGGCTTATCAGTAGAATAGATTAGGATAGAAAGAAATGGTTCTAAACAGACCAAAATCTGAGCCAAAGAGAAGAAAAAAGAACTGGTTCAATCATGCTTAAAATCTGTACCAATGAAGAATAGAAAAAGAATAAGCTCTAAATAGATCAAAACCAGAGCTGGAAAAAGACTAGAAGGATGTTTATAATTTTCAGATCTTAAGCCTTCACCATTTTGTTTCATTTTTTTGCAAATAAAGTCTATGTGCAGCTTGTACATACAGCCCTAGACACCATAGCAGATTAGATAGTCTAATCCTTATTTGACTATGTTTAAATTTCCTATTTTAGAAATGGAAAATAAAATCTGTCAAAAATCTTAATCTTGACAGATAGTAGCTTAGGTAGAAAATAAAGAGTTCAACAGTTTAATCTAGACTCTTGGAAGAAATAAGGAATAGGATTAGATAGTTTGTTTCTGTTTTCAAAAATAAAATGTCAAAGAGTTTTCTAGTTCAAATGCACCCAAAAAAGGAAGAAAAAAATGCTAGGACAAAGTAAGATTGGGTAGGTAGAGATGCTGTTTTGAAGAAGTCACATGTTGGAGATTGATAAAAGTTGTCATTTTCAGAGAAAAACCGGTAAGAAAATAAGAAATATGACTAATCGATGAGGCACTGGTTTGCTGAAACTCAAAAATTTCTGAGGTTCTAGACACTTAAAAGGACATTTTTCCTCCCCAAGTGGAGCCACTGTTAGTCATCGATAATTCTGATGAGATCCAAAGATGACTAAATTGCCAATCCTAGATTTCTAGAAATAATATTTCAAAGAAGCATTATGAGTTCTAGAAATCTCACTGCCTTCATCATTCTGAGTCTGTCAATTCACCAAAATCTTAATCCATGTCTCCTAAAAAGTTATCCTGTTGTTTCAAAGAAGAAAGCTCATTTTAGGCTATCATCCCTGTTTTTAATTAGTCCATTTCCCTTTGAAAACAGTCCATTTTCCCTTTATCAACTCTTCATTTTCCTCTTTAAAATCCCACTTTTTCCTTCACTAAAATTCCTCATTTACCCATAAAAACCCCTTTAAACCTATAAAATCCCTTTTTTGTGGTTTAATTTTTCTTTTTATACCTATCGGAACTTCTAAATTGGCCTAAAAACCCCATTTTTGGCCTAAAAAGCATTCTTTTACAAATAAGGGTTTAAGCCCCCAAGGGCTTAAAATATTTAGCCCCTTTCCTCCATATGTCTGAGCACCCGAACCAAGCGCTTAAAACCCCCCCCCCCGCCTTGTTTTACCATTTTTTTCCCTTTGATAAAATTTGGCATTAAAGCCCCTTTGGGCTTGAGCCTCAGCCCCTTTCTCCATATAACCTCACTCACGAGACTGCACCTTCTCCTCGCTAAGTCCCTAGCCCCTTCTATTTTTCCCCCCGTCCCCTGCTCCACCCACAGAACCACTTCCCGGCGCTTTCCCTTAAGCCCCTTCCCTTACCTTTATTTTACCCTCGCTCCCTTTGTAAAATACCCTTTTCTTTGTTTTTTCCCCGCCCCTGCTTACCAAATCCTCGAAAAATCTCAGCCGTAGATCAAGGCCTCAAGCCTTGATCTGATGGCCACCGTCCTTCCCCTTTCACCGTCTGTTCCCTCGATTGATGTTTATCCATCCACCCTCCGCATCAAATCTCACCATTGATGTATATGATCCAACGACTCTGATCAAACCCGACGTCCCAACCTCGCCAGGGCCTACCACCCACTATTCAAATGCCCAACCAATCTCCTACTACCACCTGTCTCCCACTAACACTCTCGCCCACACATATTTCCATCGCTCTCCTCTCCGCACCATTGGATCTGTGCCTTCCCATCGTACGACTCATATGCGATATCGGGCGATTTTTCTGTCTAGGTTTAAACCACCCAAGTCACGCAAAATCACTGGTTTCATAAGGGACAAGTGTCACATGATGATTGAATCATATTTGATCAAGAAAAAACCACTTACCACCCATTTTCTGCGGGAAAATCGCCGATGGTTTTCATAAAAACCACTTTTCCCATTTTCACGCCAAATACAGTTTTTAAACCGATTTTCGTGGGTTTTTCTCCATGAAACCTCCTTCGCCCCTCTGCATAAAATCCTTCACCTCCACCAGCTTCCTAATCGGTCGAATCCCTCCCTTACAGGTTTTAATAACATGTTTATTGTTTTTTTACAGGTTTAATGGTGGTTTTAAAGATAAAAACCCTTCCCACAGTCTATAAAGGGACAGGGCCGAAGATAATCATCTCTGAAGCTTAAACAATGCCGAACAGAAGCTTCCAGGGTTAAATTCATGGTTTGATTGGTAATTTGTGAGCACTGGTTATACAATTGAACCCTCCAACGCACTAAAACCCACCTGTACATAGAAAAGAAGAAAAAACAGTGAAGGTAGATGTTAAAGATTAAAGCAATTCTGGTGTCCGAGATGAAGAGTTGAAGATTAAAAGCTTAATCCTATAGTTTAAAGGCTAAAACAAAGGATTAAAGGGAAAGTTAATGAATATTTAAGGATAAAGGGTTAAGTACATAAAGAGGGAAGATTAAGGAGCTTAACCTGACAATTGAAGATCAAAGAAGAATGAAGAAGGCATGATCAACCTTAAAAATGGAAAATCAGAATTAAAACAGAGTATCAAGGTATAAAGATAGAGACATAAGATTTAGAGAAGGTTTAATTTGCAGATCAAGTCTAAAGGGCCTCAAAAACATATTTTTATGGTGAAATCAAGGTAAAATGGGCTTAAAGATAGCCTCGGGTACATCAAAGGGGTAGTTATTCACTTGATAAGTCAAAAGTGACACCTTTCACTAACTTTATAACTCAAAAGACAAATAGACAATTAGTACACTAAAGAAGATATTATAAACTATCAAATAGTTATTGTAAAGATAGAAAAAGGCCTCAAAGTCAATCTTTTCAACTATTTTTTCCTTAGGAAGTAAAGACAGATTTATTACAAAAAGAAGTAGTTGAGAGACATTCTTACTTTATTCCTTGCATGGTTTTTAAGGATAGGAGTCCATTTTCTATGTCATTTATAACATTTTGAACCCTAGATAGTTCCACCTCCTCATTTGCAGCATAAATACTGAATTCAAACTCATTGTATGGGGACATTTTGATAACTCTTTGAAGTAATACATAGTTTTGCTGAGATTGAAAAGAAATTGATGTACTGGAACCTGTGGATGTTTTGAACTGTTTGTTGATGGATAAAGCTTTGTCATTGGATCCCTGAGCTTGGATGTTGGTGAAGTAGTCCAATATTCTTATGTTTTTCCTATTTTTCATTTTGTTTTCATAATTTCTTACTTACAGTAGAGTAAAAGTTTTAGGCTACGAAATGTCTCCTAGAAGCACCTTAGACCTATTTACTCTTCACTGTCTTTATGTTTTCATCTGCTGAAGGTTTTATTGAGTAGTTTGACTGCTTTTCAAACCCTTAAGCTTGTTTATTTCAAGAATAGTTCAATATAGTTAGCCTCGAGATGATTTATGGTTTTCCTTGCTTCTTGTTTGACACTTTGAAAACTGTTTTTTGAAATCTCCCTTTAAAGTACCATTGTCCAAATTCTACCAAAGAGGTATGTTTTGATCATACCATTTGTACTTGCTCAAATAATTGTTTTGAAGGTATATATAGCTGCAATCACATATGTTTAGGAGTTCCCTCTTCTATGAATGCAGTTATTTGTGAATCTTAAAATGTTTTATTATCCCTTAAGAGTGAAATCTTTGATGAAATAGAGCATTCCTCGACTCTTATATTTCATTTTGAAAGTTTTTCTTGAAAATTGTTATTTGCTGAAGTGTGATTTGTAAAATTCATGGTTAGCCCTGCCTATAAAATACTTCTTCATATTAAAATGATGCTTTAAGTCCCTTTGTTGAAGAGTCCATATAATTAAGGATTCTTAACTGCCCTTAGTTCTACTTATCATTCTAAAACCTTGATGTTCATTTCATTTCACTTGAAAACTTTGTAGATCCAACAACGAAGTTAGATTTGACATTTGATATCCCTAATTCATCTACAAACTTGTTACAAACATCTACTTGACTCCATTTCCCAATGACTTAGAGATTTCCCCTTTTTTCTATCTATGTTGCCTAGATCATCATGTCCCACAAAACAATCAAACAAACTCATGCTTAATAACTATCCTAAAATCAACCTTTTTTAAGAAAAAAAGTCATATCTTTGCAAACATATTGAGAGATCCCTCTCTGAGACTAGGAGGGCTAGATCCTAGAGCTCTAAAGACTGGTTTATATGTTGCCTTGTCATTTGGTTTGCCAATCGGCCAAATCACAGGATCATAACAGGTGTGATGGCCAGATAGTCATAGTGCCATTCACTAGGATTGTAATAGAGTGATCAGGTCGACTCGTGATGAGACATCTTGTCCTTCAAGTAGATGAGAAGGTCATTACCCTGGTGTGATGGCCATTGTGGTCATGTCACTTTTTAAACCCTTATAATCATGGTAGGCTGGCTCATGATGAGACCCCCTATCCTCTCTTAAAAATTTGAATGAAAACATGATACTTATTCTTTATACATGAAGGCAGGCTCATTAACTCCTTAAGAGTTAGGGGTGGTGAGAGAAGTAAAAATAATGCCAATGCAATTAGTATTCCTTATTCCTATTTCTTCATATTGGAGGGAAATACTACTCGAAAGTGGAAAAAGATATACCATCATAAGATCATGTATTGTATGATAACATAATTGTGCTAGGAATGACTTAGCCTTTCATTTCATATATATGTAATTTCAGCTTCCAGTTTAGAGATTATAGTGTCAAAGAATCATCATATTGGTAATTTTTACTGCTTCCCTCCTTTCTTCCACTGCCACTTCCTCCCTAGAGATGACTTTTATAACTAGGATGCGGCTTGAGGGGGGGATATCAAAAAAGGAAGGAATAAACACAAAAATAAGGTTGTTCAATCTGATTGAACAACAAGGAAAAACAAAAGTGGATGTTTAATACGATTGAACAAAAGCTGTTCAATTGGACTAAACAACAACCGTTCGAAGAATTTGAACATCAAAAGATAAAAACATAAAAATCACGACTGTTCAATCCGATTGAACAATATTTGTTCAATTAGATTGAACAACAATCGTTCAACAAATTTGAACAACAAGGATAAAAACACAAAAAGCACAGTTGTTCAATCCGATTGAACAACGGTTGTTAAATTGAATTGAACAACATCCATTCAAAGAATCTGAACTAAATGAAAGAGGGTGAAAAAAAATATTAAACTTTCGAGCATGAAAAATGTACAACAAAATATGAACTAGGAATTGTAAAAAAATTATATACATTATTTACAAATGAGGGTAGGAAACACTCATGTACATGAGGTTGTGGGGTTATCACCCCTTGTTGTCACAACTTGGATGGTGGGATTGTTTCGTTTTTGTTGGAAAAATGATTCCTTTGTGAGAGGTTTGCGATATAGGTGTACTCTGTGCCCATTTACTCAAAATGTAGAACCAGACCCATCTATGGTGGTCAAGGTGAGTGCCATTATTGTGTACTTCTTGAATTTTGTATGGACTGAGCTACCTTATTTGTAGTTTTCCCATAAAATCTTGGAAATTGGAGTCATAGAGGAGTGCCCAATCTCCTTTTTGAAATGTCTTTTTCCTGATAAGGTTGTCATGCCACTTAGTTCACCATTGTTGGATGATCGTTGTGCGCTATAGAGGTAGTAGCTGCATTTCATCTAGCTCATCTATTTGTTGGAGTCTTTTAACCTGGGCTTCTGTTAAGTCCAACCCTACCTCTTGGGCTATTCTAAGAGTCTTGATTTCGAACTCAATAGGGAAAATTGGCTCTCTCTCAAATACTAGATGATATGGGGAATATCCATTGGTGTTTCACCAGGTTGTGCGATAAGCTCATAAGGCTTTTGGTAATCTAGTGGCCTAGTCTTGGTGATGTGTTGATACTCTTTTGGTAAAGATTGCCTCCAAAACTTTGTTGGTGCTTTCTACCTACTCGTTTGCCTGCGGGTGGTAAGGAAACGTAACTCTATGGATTATATGGTGATTTTTTAGGGTGGCTGTAATTTTATTACCTACGAACTGTGCCACCCCCATCAGTTATCACTTCTCGTGGCAAACCATATCACCCGAACAAATCAAAAAGGAAATTAATCACAGATTCTTCCATGGCTGTTGATAAGGCCAATGCTTCTACCTATTTTGTTACATAGTCTATGGATTCCAATGTGTAGATTTTCTGGTTTGATGGTGGGTTGAATGGTCCAACGAATTCTAGTGCCCATCGTTCAAATGTTTCTATCACCAATTGTGGTTGTAGTGGCATTTTGTCTACTTGGCCTGGGCGGCCCATTCTTTGGCAGCTATCGCAGGCTTGGACATATTTTTTCACGTCTTGGAAAATCGTAGGCCAATAATATCCTAATTGTAACACTTTGTGCCCCATTCTGTGATCTATGAAATGGACACCACAAGGTTCATCGTGATAGGCCTGTAGGATGTCATAGATCTCATCCTACTTGATGCATCTGCGTATGTGGATGTCGGCCCCAGTATGGAAGAGGTATCCACCAATCCAGGAGAACCTTGTGTTGCATTGTATAATCAGTTTCCGTTCTCTTGATGTTAAATGTCTGGGTAGCTTCCCCACTGCCAAGTAATTTTCCATGTCTGCATACCATGGAATTTTTACCACTACCGAAAACAGATGTTCATCAGGAAACTGATCATCGACTGCTAGCATGTCGTTTGTCTTTGGAACCCTAGACAGGAAGTCTACAACCACGTTTTCTTTTCCTGGACGATCCTTGATAGTTATATCGAATTCCTATAATAGAAGAAACCAACAAGTTATTCTCCCATTCCTGATTGGTTTATTGGCTAAATATCTAATGACCAAGTGATCAGTATACATGATTACTTGATAGCCAATTATATAATGTATATATTTATTAATAGCATAAGTGACAGCCAAGAACTCATTTTCGGTCACTGTATAATTTAATTTGGTAGGAGTGATGTTTTTGCTGATATAATAAATAGCATAGTGTTTTTTGTCTTCTTCTTGGCCAAGAACTGCCCCAATTGCTATGTTAGATGCATCTGAAGAGATGTGAAAAAGAAGCTTGCAGTTAGGCCCTTGTATAGACCAATCTAGTTTTCTATATTAGGCTCAATTTATTGTCAACCAAGGTAGGTAATATTAGAGGCACGTGTCTAATGTTTATAGACCTAAAAGGATCTGTTTGCCTAATTAAATGTTTATTGAGGTAGGCTCCAGCACTCTTTTACAAGAGATTGGTATGTGGTTCCTCACACACTTTAAACAGTTATGTAATTAAATCTGATCTATTGTTCTAAAAACAGAGTGCTAATAATTGTCTGAGTTTTCAATCCTTTTACAAGGTTCTAGTTCACAGAACTCTTTCAAAGTAACACAATAAAGCAAACTAAAAATCTAATTCATTAAAATAGGGATCACAGAAATGATTTGGAATTCAATACTCAATTAAACCTCTTACAAGGATTGTTCATTAATTTTGTAATCGAATTCTCCAATTATAACTATGAATCTTGAAATTAAAAAAATGATGAATAAAATCACAAGCAGATGGTTTTACTCAAAACCATAAAAATGAAATAAAATACTAATCAGATCTGAATACTAAATCTAATAGAAATGTAAAGAAAAGTGTACCGACTTCACATGGGTGCCCTTCCACGCTTTGAAGGCACACTTGAGAAAATTCAAATGATGAAAATGCTAACTCAAAACACCATAAATGATGAAATTATGTATTTGATTAAAATATGGGAATGAGTTACATTAAAATAGAGTTCTGAAGCATGTACACAGTCTCAAGTCTTCTCTTACATTTAATAATATCACTATCATCATTGGCCTATTACATGCTTCCATTCACTTATTTATCAAAAATTAGAATCAAAAGAGGCTATTTTCGTTCCTTATAATCCTAACTGATCTCCAAAACAGATAGAATTAGTTTGGAATTCCTAATCATAGGAAAAATATCAAGCTCATTCATTATAACTTCAGATTTTTCTGCTAGATTGGTTGGGTTTGACCAGTGTTGACTGGCTATTTAGGAACTTCAAATATGATGCTGGATAGATTTTTCATCATGTGTGTACGTTCTAGATCATGTAATTGTCCTTCGTTTTGATCTACTTGCTATGCCACGTGTCAGAACATAAACTATTTACAAGAAGTTATCACATCCTGTAATTTTCTTGAAAAATTTCAAATTTTAACACAAAAATTCCATAAATTAAATTTAATGTAAAAATAACAATTATAATGCTATATTAATCAATTTAAATAAACTATAAGGGATTTATGGAAGAAAATGGTGGATAAATGATGGAATCTTAGGAGAAAACAATATTCATAAAATAATACCAACATTTCCCCCAAACTCAATGATTTAGCATGTCCTCATGCTAACCTGCTGTGCTCCCTTTATGTTATGCTTCTGCTTCTGCTTCTACTTCTGCTGCTTGTAGCAATACATCTACATTCTTCTAGGCTTGAAACTCATTCTTCATGTTCTTGTATTTTTCTTTGAGAGCATTTTTCTGTGTGTACCATTTTGTTGCCCATTTGCATATTTCAATTTGATCAGTTTTGAGTTCTTTGACCTTCCTTTTCAATTTTTCATTTTTCTGTTGAATATTCTTGCTCTGGGCTCTTAACATTTCATTTTCTTTCTTTATGAATTTTTCTAACATATTTTCTTCCATAAGTTCCTCCTTTAACTCTTCGATTTGTTTCTTTAGCTTTCTCTCTTTCTTGTTTGTAGGTACTGGATATTTTCTTTCTCCCTTGTTATATTTAGTTTACATTTCTGCATCTTGTTCTGGCTTTGAATTAGCACTGATTTAAATTTCCATTGGTGTATTTATATCTTGTCCTAGTTTTTCATTTTGTATTTTGTTTCTTTTTATCCTCGATGTTCTTGTGTAAGTAGTGAAAATTTTGTCTTTTGCAATTTTCTTGGCATCTTCTTGCCTCATTCTCCTTTTTTCACACTACTACTGGGCTGAGCAATAGTGCTTGACTTAAATTTAGAGGTTTCCTCATCAACATCAACCATAAACTCTGTGCTTCCTTGTTTCTCCTGTTCATCTTCTTTGGTTTTGATTTTATTGGCAATTAAAAATCCTTCCCATGTTATTCCTCTCTTTTTCAATTCAAATTCAATTAAAATTTTGATCAAACCTAAATGATACAAGCTTCTATCTTCATTACCATTTTTTTTATGGATGGTCTTTGAAATTTTAGTCAAACTATGTAAAAGAAAGTAGGGAAAACTAATAGTGCATTGACCCTTTAAGTGCAGCAAGATTTTTATGTGATACAGGTATAATATGCTGTAACACCCTTCACATGTGACAAATTTTTGGAGATGTATACCATTTCGTCCCATGGGTGGATTAACCAACTTCTAGGAACACCCTTTTTCCAATTGACAGAAGAAACTCTTGACCTAGACGTAAACTAAGTCCATAATTTTTCTCTAAATTGCTTGGTTTTGAAATACTTTTCCCCTTCTGGACTAATGTCTAATGACTGAGCTATTGTAGCCTCTGAGATTCTAAAAGAGAAATTTCCTATCAAAGCTTTTTCTCCATTAAATGAAAATGCAAACTGTTTTGTAACTTTTTCATTGTTTCCATTGAATTTCTCTAGAAAAGATAACCATTGTTTTTCCCTCAAAATTTTAACACAGTCTTCAAGGTATTTTGAGCTATCAAATTTCTCAGGCTTTGCTCTATTTTTCATTTTTAGAAAAATATCCGTTTTAATCCTTTTTTATTATACTCCGTGAAACAAAAATTTAACCAGGGTTTTTCAACTTGTTACCTTTCTTGTTGCGTTCCACTGAGCTGACCTTAAGTTTGTGAACTTCCTTCTTCAAATGTTTGAGCTGGTCGTAAATTTCTGGGCTTACTTCAATTTCTGAGCGGAAGTCACAATTCTAGATAACCCCTCACTCCTATACTTTCTCCTTTTTCAACACCTATTATCTCGGCCTTTTGATTTTAAAACTTAGAGCCTAAATGTTAACCAAATTTTATGAAATCAGAGTTTCATAAAATGAAAACTTAGCGCCTGACCTTGATTTTGCCTACTATCATGAGAGGAAATTGTTATAATTATGGTGCAGAGAATAGGGTTTTATCATGAAAGACCGTAGTCTTATTTACAGAACCTGAAGACGTGTCACATAGAGTTCAAATCATAGATAGAGAAGAATGATAGTGGTTTGCAGAAAATAGAATCATAGTAATTGAGTATACAAGTCATGCTGACAGTGAAATGAAATTATTGGTGGATACACTCTCATAAGCAGATGTGGACTTCTTTTATAACTCATCGAATAATCATTCGATACTTCATAAACTATATATGCACCCCGGCCTTCTAATTAAATCCAAGGTTAAACTATGCATTAACATTCTCCAATCATAAACCTTGGTGTTATATTAAGAATGGGTCCAACCAATTCATGCACTTCTTCAATTGACAACCCCCAGCTCGTCGCGTTGCAAACCCTAATCGGATGATCACCAATGAATATCGCATTGTAAAAGTTTACGAGTGTTAACGCTCTAAATCTACGTGAAATTAGTGGTATTAGAATACCACTACCTCTTTACGTGTCAACAAAAAACACATATCGCGTTCTTTTGGTAAAACTTAAATACAACTTTTCAACTACGCGATACTGCCAGTTTTGTATTTCAAACCCGCTTTTACTTTATTGCTCAAGATTCCACTCCTTATTCTCATGGTTTCACACCTTTCACTTCTACACCATTCTGATTCTGATTTCACTTCTCCTTTCACAAAATGTGTTATCCATTCTAAAGGATAGATTGAGGACAGATGGTTTTACCAACATGTCATCTCGGTGCCTTAACAGATGTCTTCCCTTTGACAGATCTTCTCATTATAAGGCTCGCTGGTACTTTGTTGGTAAAGGTTTATTTGAAACAATGATGATTGTATGAGGGTATGGGTAGGATTGGTTAAAATTGATAATATGGGTATGAATAGGAATGGATATTATGAATATAGAAATGTTCATATAGAAATAGGCAGAGTGGTAATAGATATGAGCGTATAGAAATAGACAGAGGAATATGGGTATGAGGGTTATAAAAAGGCTTATGAAATTGATAATAGGAAATAATAATTATTTATTTAACACTAAAATAATCTAGGAATTTAAATGCTAAAAAAAAAATATTTCAATACATTACACTTGTTGGCTGATAAAATCCTGATTTTGCTTTTTGCAGGTGTAACTGATTTGCTTGTATAGGTGTGACTGATCTGATTGTCTTTGTAACTGATCATTTTCTTCTAAAAAAGGTCCCTTTGAAATTGAGTATAACAGGTCCCTTAAATTCTGAAGAGTCATGTTTGTGAAGCTTCTATTCATCTTTGGTGTTCATACAACCTTGTTTAGAATTCTGATAGGCAACCTTTGAAAATTGTTGAAGTAGCCTTGTGTACCTTTTAATGCAGTCTTTGAGTAGGTCCCTCTGTTGTTTGTAATATTGACATAGCCTTTGAATAGTTCCCTCTGTATAATCATGTTGAAACAGGTCCCACTGCATATTTTGTTGCTTGAATAGATCCCTTTACTGATTAGAACAAAGCAACTCTTATTGAAATATTGAATTACTGAAACAAATTCCTTAAAAAATTGAGAATGAGGAGATGAGATAGGGAAAAAAAACTGTTTCTTCTCCCCCACTAATTCTTTGACTTGTCTTCAAGTAATTATTGAATTTGTGAAAGAAAGGAAATAAATATAAGAATGAATTCTTACCAGCCAAATGATTGGTTTTCCAGTAAGAATTCGGGTTTAGAGTGTGCCAGAGTCCGGTTTTCACATCTAAACCATTATTTTTTATTATTTTTCATTATTTATTTTTTATTTTTTATGTTTTATTATTTTATTATTTTATTATTTTTATAAAATTTAAATGACTAAGGTAGAGATATCACAGCTGAAGGTTTTGATATATCAACCTCCTTTTGCTAATATACAGTTTGAATAAAATATTCTTTGCTGATGGGCTTATGATAGAGTTTCAACCTATGTCCATTTACAATAAAGGTGTTGCCTTCTCCATCAATTGTAGTAAGTTTGAGTGATCCATTTTCAAATACTTGAACTATTTCATATGGACCCATCCAATGTGTTGTGAATTTGGCTTTATGATCTCTGAATTTGGAGTCAAAGAGTAAAGCCTGATCACCTTATTTAAACTATTTCTTCTTTATGTGTGAATCATGCCACTACTTCCTTTGTTTGTGCATTAGTATTGTTCTCTCCTCTGCTCGCTGCCTCATTTCATCTAACTGGTTCAATTACATAATTCTATTTTTTTGTGCTTCATTGAGATCAATGCCTAAATCTGCAGCCATTTTATAAGTATGTATTTGAAATTCAATAGGAAGAATTACTTCTTTTCCATACACCAACTGATATGGTGTAAATCCTGTAGTGTCTTTCCAAGTGATTCTGTAAGCCCAGAGAGCATCCTTGAGCTTTTCCTCCCAGTTCTTTCTGTTCATTGCCACTGTTTTAGTGATAATTCCTTCCAAAGTTTTATTTGTAGATTCCACTTGGCCATTGGCTTGTGGATGGTAAAGTGTAGTTTTCTTGTGCTTGATTTTATATTTTTCTGTGATTTCTTGAACCAGCCTTGAAGTAAACTGAGTACCTTTGTTTGTTACTATCTCTCTAGGTACTCAATACCTTACAAAAATTTCTTCAAAAATGAAATTGACCACTGTTTATTCAGTTGCCCAGACAAGTGCTTTTGCTTCAGCCCATTTAGTCACATAGTCAGTACATACTAAGATGTAATTTTTTCCCTTTGAAGGCGGATTGATAGGTCCTACAAAATCTAGAGCCCATTTTTCAAATGGATCTAAATGTACATGAGGCTGAAGTGACATTTCATCTGAAGCAGTTGGTCTACCCATTCTTTGGAAACTGTCACAACTTCTCACATACTTCTTGGAATCCTTAAAAATTGATGGCCAATAATAGCCAAGACTGAGGATCTTGAATATTGTCCTTTTAGCTGCAAAATGCCCACCACAAGGTTCATCATGGCGAGATTTTAAAATATCAATTATTTCATCATTTCTTACAAATATTCTAATAATCATATCATAACCAGTGTAAAATAAATCTCCATTAACCCATGAATATCTGGCGCTTTTCTTGATGAGTCTTTTCTTCTCCTTTATAATAAAATATGGAGGTGTCTTTCTCGTGGACAGATAATTAGCTAAATCAGCATACCATGGATCCACTACTGAAATTGCAAATAAATTTTCATCAGGAAAAGAATCTTCAACTGGAACAACCTCACTTGAATTCTGGAGTCTCGAAAGAAAATCTGCCACCTGGTTCTCTTTACCTGGTCTATCTAATACTGTAATATTAAATTCCTGCAGCAGTAATAACGATCTGGTAACTCTGCCATTAGTTATTGGTTTTTTCATTAAATACTTAATGGCAGAGTGGTCAGTATGGAAAAAAGCTTCATAGCCAGTTATATAATGTTTGAATTTATTCACAACATGTATGATTGAAAGCATTTATTTTTTAGTAACTGTGTAGTTTAGTTCTGTAGGTGTCAAATTTTTACTAATAAAATAGATGGTATAATTCAAAGACTCTTCTTTTTTGCCTAATGAGGCACCTTCTGCAGTATCAGATGCATCTATAAAGATGTGAAAGGGTAGGGTCCAATTAGCCCTTTTAAAACTGGTGTGGTTGATAACTTTTCTTTGAGTGTTTCAAAAGCTTTTTGACAATTTTCATTCCAGTTGAAAGGTGCATCTTTTGCAAGAAGCTTAAATAGAGGTAAATATATCTTACTAAAATGTTCAATAAACCTTCTATAATAGCTTGCATACCCAAGAAAACTTCTTACCTCTTTTTGAGTCTTCGTAATTGGAAAATTGACAATGATTTGGATTTTTGATGGATCTACTTTAATGCCTTCTGAAGAAATATAATGACCAAGTAATACTCCTTCATTTAGCATCATAAAACACTTTTCATTACTCAAGGATAAATTAGCTTCAATACATCTCTTCAAAACTTTCTCAATATTTTCTAATGAATGCTCAAATGAATTACCATACACTGAAAAATCATCCATATAAACTTCAACACACTCATGAACTAAATCAGCAAAAATAGCTAGTACAACTCTCTGAAATGTAGCTGGAGCATTACAGAGTCCAAATGGTAAAACATTATAGGCATAAGTGCCCAGGGACAAGTAAAAGTGGTTTTTTCTTGGTCCTCTAAGGCTATCCTGATCTGGTTATAGCCACTGAAACCATCAAGAAAAGAAAATGATGATTTCCCAGCTAATGTATCCAAAACTTGGTCAATAAATTGTAGTGGAAAATAATCTTTGAGGGTTTCTTTGTTCAATTGTCTGTAGTCAACACAAATCCTCCACTTACCATTTTTATTTGGCACTACTACCAATGGATATACCCACTGACTATTAGAGATGGGATAAATAAAATTGACTTTCAGTAGTTTTTGTAATTCATCTCTAACAATATCATGAAGGATGGGATTCATTCTTCTCTGTGGTTGCCTCATTGGTATTATATTACTATCTGTGTAAATATGGTGAGTGCATGTTTTTGGGTGGATTCCCTGCATATCGGTGTAGTCCCAAGAAAATTCCTTTTGATATTTTCTCAATAATTGAATCAATTTTTCTTCCTGAGATAATTCTAGGTGTGTGCCAATATTCAATGTTTTTCCTGGACTAATCTCTATGGTCTTACACTGTGTGTTTGTGATAGATTGAATGGGAAAAATGTTTTCAAATAATGTTTGCAAAGAATGAATGGTACATGTTTCTTGAAAATTTTGTGCTAAAAGTTGATCTGCAGCATTGTATTGTTCATTTCTTAATTCTTTAGAAATATCAGGTTGATAAAGGAACAATTCTACCAAATCATCATTATTATGTTCTTGAAAATTATAGATTTGATTGATGCTGAAAATACATTGAACTTATTCTTTATCATTGTATTTGTTATCAATCCATAAGTTCTTTGCTACTACTAGTGATTGTGCTGATGGGTACAGAGTGAGTTGTTTTCTTTCAGTTCCTCGTGAAATAATCATATTACCTGATCTACACCCTATGAATGCATCAACAGTTGCTAACCATGGTCTACCAAGGATGATAGGGTGTCCTCCTAAATTAGATTTTGGCTGAAGGAATAAAAATTCAACTAGATACTCCCAAGAGTCCAGTGAAACAAGTATTTCCTCCAAAATCCCTTCAGGAATCACTTTAGACCTATCAACTAGTTCTAGGACAATTGGTGTGTATTGAAAGTTTGTGATTTGCAGTGTTTTCATTGTTTCAAGGGTCATTACATTTATTGCAGCCCCAAGGTCAATCAAAGTGTTTGGAATAGGTATGTTGTTAATGATTGTAGTGAATCTGGGAATACCAGGATCAACATACTTTTCCATTGAAATGGTGTTTGTCATAAGGCCGACTAGATGTCCAATAACATGAATAGTTTGTGGGTCAAGTCTTTTCTTTGTAGGCTTCTTGAGGCATAGTTCTTTGATTGCTTTAGTATATATTGGAATGTCTTTTATGGCTTGAAGTAGTGGAATTTTTATATAGACATTCTTTAGCTCATCTAAAACATCAAACTAAGGTAAAGACATGGGGAGTTTTGCTTGGATCAATCTATCCGGAAAAGGTGGTGGATGCATTGGTTGCATTTGTTTATTTTGGATATCATCATTTTGTTTCTTCTTAGTTGGAGTTTCATCTTCATTCTCTTTGTTTTATTTTTGTTTGTCAGCTACTAGAGGTTCTTTTTGAAGTATCCTACCAAACCTAAGCTTGATATTTTGTAAAGGTAGAGTGGGGTAAGATGTTCCCTCATATACACTGTAAGCTGGTCTATCTGCTCTATTATTCAGATTAGGTACAGGTTGAGCAGGTATCTGAGTAGTTCTAGGAGGCTGGTTAGATGGAAGTTGTAATTGAGATGGATTTATTGGTGGAGGAGCAGGCAATGTTTGTTGAGTGTATTGAGGTTGATGAACAACTTTCTACTGAGGATATTGCTGATATGTTTGAGGATACTGTTGATATGGCTGAGGATATTATTGGTATGGTTGAGGATATGGTTGGTATGGTTGAGGGTATTGCTGAAATGGTCTCCATTGTTGCTGTGGGTAAGTTTGGTGTTGCCATGGCATGTGAACATTCCAAGAATTCCGAACATACATCTGATCTTGTGCGGAAATTGCAAATTTTGGTTTGGAAACATACCTGGAGGTGGAGGTCGTGGTTGCCATGGTCTCTTAGCACCCATGAAATACAAATTCTCCATATCTGCATTGGCTTCCAAATTACAATTCTGCAAAATATTGATTTTAGAGAAATGAAAGATATCATGATTTTCAGTGCAAAAGGCACAAACTTGAAATTTTTGAACATTTTCTAAAGGGCAGTCTTTTAAAGCATGTCTCTTTCAGCACTTTGGGCAAAAGACAGCCATTAATTGATCTTCCTATTTCTATCTTTTCTTTGCTTTCAAAGTGTCAATTTGGTTTCCTAAGGTACTTAATAGGTCTATTTTGAATTATTCTAATAAGTTTTCTATTTCATCCCTTGTGACACTAGATGAAGTAGATTTAGTGGCTTTGGATGATATGGTTCTTTTTTCATTCCTAGCTTTGCTCCTAGAATACTTTTCACATAAATCGGCAATCTCATCAAAAGGTAAGGTAGAAATATCACCTTTGCCCATCAAATTAAGATCATCTAAATATTCTTCTCAGATACCCTTCAAAAATATTGTTCGGATCAGATCAAGAGACATGGTTCTATGTTTTAATTTTTGTAAATTGTAAACAAATCGTTCCAAATATTCCTCTAAGCTCTCATCCTCTTGTTGATTCATTCTAAAGATATCATCTTTAGAATCTCTTAATCTACAATAAGGTTGGTATTTCTTTAAGAATATTTTTCTCATGCCATCCCAATCAGTTATTGCATCTTCACCAAGTCCCATGAACCACCTAAGTGCTGATGCTTTTAGTGTTTCTGGAAAGAGTCTAAGCCTATGGGCATCATCTGTGTAACCATATGTTCGACATACTATGTCAAATTCAAACAAGAATGAATCTGGGTCTTCTGAAGCCATGCCATAAAAGTTTGGTAGCACAGATGGAGGTATTTTTTTCATTTTTATTTCCTCATCATTGTTTTCTCTTGGTTCTTGAATAGGAAATTTAAAGGTTGACTCTTCCTCTTCTCTTGGTGGATTTCGATCTTGATCTTGCCTTTGTTCTGTTCAGCGTCTCTTTGTCTTCTTATTTCCTCTTGATATCTCTCATATTCTCTAATTTGTTCAGGAGTGGGTCCTCTTGCTGATCCTCCTCCTTCCTCAGTCATTTTGATAAGTTCTTCTGTTGATTTAATGTCTTGTTCAGTGTCACTTGTTTCAAAGAAAGGTTGTTCTGGTGATTTTTCTCCTTCTTGAGATTTTTCAAAATCAGTAGGTTCAAGGAGAGGTTGTTGGGTTGTTTTACTACTCTCTCTTGTTATAGAGGATTCAGGGAGATTTTTCTTCTTTGCTTTGTATGCCAATAAAATTTGTCTTTCAATGAGTGTGAGTCTCTACCGTGATTTTTTTTTGTCCTCTAATTCTTGTAGAGTGAATTTCCCAGCTGGAGTTGTGTGTTCAATCCTCTCTAAAGGGTCTGCTCCTAGTGGTGGATTAGTTCTTGGATGGGGGGTTTTTATGAATCTATCTTTATCATCTCTAGGTATAGACATAAGTAACCATGACTTCTAAAATGTTGAATTAAAACTAAATCTATATTTTTGTTTGTTTTTTTTATTGTTTTTGTTTTTTTTTAAATCCTCTAGTTGCGCCTTCCCGACAACGACGCCAAAATGTATAGACCAATCTAGTGTTCTAGATTAGGCTCAATTTATTGTCAACCAACGTAGGTAATCTTAGAGGCACGTGTCTAATGTTTATAGACCTAAAAGCATATGTTTTCCTAAGTAAATGTTTATTGTGGTAGGCTCCAACACTCTTTTAAAATAGATTGGTATGTGGTTCCTCACACACTTTTAACACTTATGTAATTAAACCTGATCTATTGTTCTAAAAACAGAGTGCTACTAATTTTCTGAGTTTTCAATCCTTTTACAAGGTTCTAGTTCACAAAAACTCTTTCAAAGTAACACACTAAAGCAACTAAAAATATAATTCATTAAAACAAAGATCAAAGAAATGATTTGGAATTCAATACTCAATTAAACCTCTTACAAAGATTGTTCATTAATTTTGTAATCGAATTCTCCAATTATAACTATGAATCATGAAATGAAAAAAATGATGAATAAAATCACAAGCAGATGGTTTTGCTCAAAAGCATAAAAATGAAATAAAATACTAATCAGATCTGAATACTAAATCTAAGAGAAATGTAAAGAAAAGTGTACTGACTTCACATGGGGGCCCTTCCACGCTTTGAAGGCACACTTGAGAAAATTCAAATGATGAAAATGCTAACTCAAAATACCATAAATGATGAAATTCTATCTTTGAGTAAAATCTGGGAATGAGTTACATTAAAACAGAGTTCTGAAGCATGTACATAGCCTCAAGTCTTCTCTTACATTCAATAATATCACTATCATCATTAGCCTATTACATGCTTCCATTCACTTATTTATCAAAAATTACAATCAAAAGAGGCTATTTTCGTTCCTTCTAATCCTAACTGATCTCCAAAATAGATCGAATTAGTTTGAAATTCCTAATCATAGGCAAAATATCAAGCTCATTCATTATAACTTCAGATTTTTCTGCTAGATTGGCTGGGTTTGATCAACGTTAATCGGATATTTAGGAACTTCAAATCTGATGCTGGATAGATTTTTCATCATTTGTGTACGTTCTAGATCATGTCCTTATCCTTCGTTTTGATCTACCTGCTATGCCACGTGTTAGAACATAAACTATTTATAGGAAGTTATCACATCTTGTAATTTTCTTGAGAAATTTCAATTTTTAACACAAAAATTCCATAAATTAAATTTAATGTAAAAATAACAATTATAATGCTATATTAATCAATTTCAATAAACTATAAGGGATTTATGGAAGAAAATGGTGGATAAATGATGGAATTTTAGGAGAAAAAGATAGCCATAAAATAATATCAACAACCCTTGTAGAATTGGTGATGACAAGACTAGTTTCTTTAAATCTGCAAAAGTGGTGTCACATTTATTAGTGCAGTGGAATTCAAAATTTCCAGTTAATGCATACAAAGGTGCAACTATCTGTGATAAAGTCTTTATAAATCTGTGATAATATCCAGTATATCCCAAATAACTGTGTACCTTCGTCTGTGTACAAGGTGTGGCTAATAGAAGGATTACCTCTATTTTTGCTGGATCTACCTGTATTCCAGCAGCAGAGATGTCATGACCTAGAATTACTCCCTTTGTCATCATCATCTGACATTTTTCATTGCTTAAACATAACCTAGTAGCAATAAATTGCGCCAACACTTTTTCTAGCGTTTCTAATTCTTGATCAAAGTCCTCACCATATGGGGTGAAGTCATCCATATAGATTTCAAGTCCCTCATTTATTAAGTCAGAAAAAATGTTGATTATGGCTCTTTGAAATGATGCTGGGGCATTACATAGCCCAAATGGAAAAAATTTATAAGCAAAATTACCCCATGGGCAGGTAAAGGTTGTCTTATCCTAGTCTTCGAGGGATATTTGGATTTGATTGTAACCACTGAACCTGTCAAAAAAGGAAAATAACCGTTTTCCTGCCAGCGTGTCAAGGACCTGGTCAATAAAAGGGAGGGGGAAGTGGTATTTTTGTGTTTCTTTATTCAGTTCTCTATAATACACATAGATTCTCCATTTCCCATTATTTTTAGGGATGACTACCAAAGGGGAGACCCATTTGCTGTCTGAAATAGGATAAATGAAATTCACATCCAGCAGTTTTTTCAGCTTGTATTTTACAATATATTTTAAGTGTGGGTTTAGCCTTTGCTGAGGTTGTCTAATGGGTCAGATTTCCTTATTAGTATAGATGTGATGGGTGCATAGCTGAGGATATAAACCCTTCATGTGTGGGTACTCCCAAGCAAATGCCCATTGATACTTCTGCAGAAATTTTATGAGCCTTTGCTTTTGGTCACCATCCAAATTTCCATTGATATTCAGGATCTTTCGTAGCTCAATATCAATGGGTATTCTGTTACGCATAGTGGTTGTGGGAATATATCAATCCTCAAAGTCTATCAAGGGGTCCTCTTGAACTTCATCTTCAAGGCCTGTTTTCAACATTTGGCATTTTAAATTTCCAGACGTGGGTGGCTCACTCATAAAATTATTGATTACATCGTCTTCAGTTTGATCTTTAAACTCAAGAGCTTCCACTAATGTCAGAGGTGGATGAATGTTTTTCTCCCAATATTTATATGGATGCTTGTGAATTTTTACCGTGGGTAAGATTTGTTTGGTAGGCGGATAAATAATTATATTTTTTATGGAATCTCCTCTAGTGATGGTCATGCTGCATGTTCAATAGCCTATGTAAGCATCGCCTGTCACCAACCAAGGTCGCCCAAGAATCAATGGGTGCTCGTCCATCCTGTTCTTTGGATTAAAAACTAAGAAATCAGCTGGGTATTCGCATGAGTCTACGGAGACCAGGATGTCCTGCACTATTCCTTTTGGTCTGATAACAGATCTGTCAGCAAGCTCCAAGAATGTAGCTATGGGTTCTAAAGCTGATATGCCTAGATTTTTGCAGATTTTGGTAGTTAGGATGCTAAATGCGACCCCTAAGTCGACTAATGTGTTTGGAAAGGAGTGGCCAGATATTTTTATAGTTACTATGGGATTTCCTAGGTCTTCATATTTCACGGGAGGTTCCTTACCTAGTAATAAGTCAGATAGCGCCCCTACCTCATGAACGGTGAGCACAACATTTGTTTTTTTACTTGCTTCTTCCCACACAACTCCTTAATTGTTTTTTTCATAGATGAGAATGTCTTGTATGGCGTGGAGAAGAGGAATTTTGATACAAAGGTTTCTTATCTCCCTCAGGATGTCAAAATCTGGAGAGAATATTGGTCTAGGCAGAGTTAATCTTTTAGGGAATGGACGTGGAGACACCGTAAGCTCTTCAGGCCCTCCTTGGTCAACTGTTTCATTTTCTTGTCCTACCTTTGTTTCCATTATTTTTTATTGGCTAGGTTCCATTGAAGTTCCAGGTTTAGATTGAGGTGAGGTTGTGACATTTGCTGGTGAGATAATACGTCCTAATCTCAGCCTTAGTTCATTTCATTTCCTATGCTTACTATTAGGGTTTGGATCTTCTATAATCTAGATTAGCTGAACAGGTATATTTTTGGGATTAGGATTGGGTTGAGATATAATTGAGTACGTATGATAGGCTAGGGTTGTGCTGGACTGGGTATGGAGCTAGAAGTGTAGGCTGATTATGTACCCTTGCTCCCATTTGTAGGTTGGTCATTCCCAGGGGTCGATGCCAACTACGAGGAAAATTAGTGGTTTGAGAAGGGGATGCTGGCCACTGGGCCTGATATAGAGCATTTTTCCACTAAGGAGGAGAACAAGGAAATCTTGGAAAATTATTCCTTGGTAAGGGTTTTGTTGGCCAGGGTGGTATAGGAAACGACTGGGTTGGCCAAGTGAAAAAAGGGTTTTGATTCTTCCAAGCTACTGAATTTTTTTGCTGGTTAAACTGTAAAGAAGAGAACTAAGGTAGGTCTTGAGGCATATCGGATCATGCTTGCTCTTTTCGATGCTAGTTCATTAGGTAGAGTGGTTATGTCTCTTCCTCTGCTTCCCTATAAAATGCTTTCAGCTTCAAGAGTGAAGGGAAATGGTCTGTGGTATAGTCCTTAGTGCAAATGGCACAGGTCTGAACCGTGTCTAAGGGGCATTCCCTTTGGCTGTGCTTCTTCCGACAGCGTGGGAAAAAGATGGCCAAGCTCTGTTCTGCTATAACTTGCTTCTTCTTGGCTTGTAAGACATCAAGCTGCATTGTCAAGGTACCCAAAATGTCAGTTTTAAAATTTTCCAAGAGATTACCAAACTCTGCTCTAGTTACGTTTCCACCAGGTTGCTTAAGTTCCTTTTTTATTGAGTCACATTCACTTGGCTTATTACACATACTACCTCGAGAGCACCTAATACATAGGGAAATAATATCATCATATTATTCATGGGAAATGTCCCCTTTTCGCATTATGTTAAGTGTTTTAGCCCACTCTTCTTTCATTCCCTTAATCATTGTAGCTTTTAAGATGTCTTTGGATAGTGTAGTATATGGAGACCTTTGTAAATTGTATTGAAATATTTCTACATATTCTTCTAATGTTTCATTGTCCCTTGCAGACATATTGAAGATTTCATTTTTTTAGTTCTCGAGTCCAACAATAGTCTTGATATTTATTAAGGAAAATGTTCTTCATTTGGTCCCAGTTCTTGATGGTTTCCCCACCTAGTCCCATGAACCAGCGTAATGTTGTTCCCTTTAAAGTAGAGGGAAATAGGTTAAGTTTTTGAGGGTCGATGGTGTAGTCATACCCCTTACGTAGGACATCGAATTCAAATAAGAATTCATCATGATCTTCCGTGGTCAACCCATGGAAGGTGGAGATGTTTTGTAAGGGAACGACTTTCATAGGGGCATTTACAGCATGATCAACAATGGGGTACTCCAATGCTAATGTCTGCCTCTGACTCTGGTTTTGATTGTTTTCCATTTGATTAAATATGTGCCAGTAATCTTCGGGAATTTCTTGTTTTGGAGGAGTAATCCTAGGGGGATTGGGAGGTGAGTGTGGAGGAAACTTTACATCGCTTCCCTGGTCTGGGATACCGAGTATCTCTGTCTCAATCAATATTTTAGGGGATTTAGGCTCTGAAGCTTCTATTTGTATTGCACCGCTAGTTTGTCCTTCTCCTTCCTGTATGTTTCAAGAACCTCCCTCTCTTGAAGGGTCAGTACCTATATGATCGGAAGTTTGGAGGCTTAATTCAGATCCGTATGTCTCACTATGAATCTCAACGTGGGCTGTAGATGGTGAGGCTGCTGGTTGAGGGAGAGTAGTGGGACTTTGAGTCAGAGTGATTCTGGGTCCTACAGATGCCTGGGATTCATATTTCTTAATGATTTTGTCTATATATGTTTTTCTTCCAAGGATCACCAGTCCCGTGGATTTTTTGGATTTTTGTAGATGATTTCAATTTATTTTTATATTTTTCTTCCTAGTCATAAAACAAGAGCACCTAATCTACCGATCTTTGCACAATTTTCTGAGAAGGGGGCTAGGGAGAAAGCTTTTTTCTTTCCCGTACGCAGGTTCCCAACTCTCGTTTTTAATACCCAATTCCTCATAGCAATGGAGAAAGATAAATAAAGGATATCACTCTTAACACTCTCCCTAGCAACGACGCCAAAAATGTCGGATCGCAAAGTTGGATTATTATAGGAAACCTCTAAGCTCCTCATTCATTTGTCAACCCAGGGTAAGTCCTCTTATTTCAAGTGTAAGCATAGTATATGCAAGTGAGACTGAACGAAAGTTACTCTATATTGCTTCTGAAAAGGATTATCTAATTCTTGAATTTCAATCAACTCAAAGAGAATTGAAATGGTATAAATCCGCTAACTACTCTTTCTAGCTCAGAAGGAGAGAAACCTATAATTGAACAACATAATAATGAATTGAAAAGCAATATGAATGAATTGAACAAAAAACTGAATGATTTGAACATCAATTAATTATATAATTTTTGCAATGGAATTCTCTTTGAAAACTAACTAATTGACATATTTTTGTAATTAATCAACAATTGGATGCCTTATTGTACTGAGGGAACTATCTAATTCTTAGAAATAGATAAAATTGAACAATAATTACTATGTGATTCATAAAGCGACTATAAAGGTGTTGGGAGAAAATGAAAACATGTAACAATGATAAAGCATTAGTATAAACTAGAAAGCATGAATGCTAAACTATTATGATGACAGAGAAACTATAACCTCATGCGTTTCAATTTTATCAAGTGAAAAGGTAATTCACAAACTACATCAGATAACTGGGCATCAATTTTGTAACTAACGCACAACACAGAAATTGGTGAGGAAACTCTCACGGGCTAGGCCAAAACCACCAGAATTTCTAACATGATGAAAAACTCAAAAGATGAGCATTCAAAACATCAAGACACTTTATTAAATTGAAGGATAATATAGGGATACAACTGAACAGTTATGTCATGATACATTGATTACAAAAGGAAATTCCTATTCAAATCCTTTATCTAATTCATTCTTGGTCCTTTTAAAGGTGTTTTAATGCAGTGGTATGGTATTTTCCAACGAGAGCCCGTTGCTCGTGGCTGTCATTTGGGTTCTCGAGCTTGGATCTGTCTTTTTGCCTTCTATCGGTTTCTGGGAGTTACTGAGATTTTGTGAGTCTCTGTCTGTCAGTCGTCTCTTGTTAATAGTCGGTTCAGTGGCTCAGCTTTCCTGTACACAGAGATACAATAAGTCAAATTTATGTTATAAAACATTCCTTTTGTCGTTAGCCCAATTGTCCTTATTTCATAAATCTTATTTTTCTTTATTGTTAAGATGAGGAAGAATTCCTAAAAATGTATCACAATTCAAAGTAAACATAGGGTGAAAACATACCTTAATTCAAGCCCAACAAAAGCCTCCTACTCTAGATCCTAATATCTCACTATCGTCGATAGTAAGGGCTCACCTGCCATCATGAGTGGGTTCTCAACCAACTTAAGAGCCCCATATCTAGAAAGCACTTCTCGTACCACCTAACCCCCCTAGATCTTAGCCTGAGGAGCATCCAAATCTCTCTCACACCAATCGATCCTAAAATTTTCCATACCTACATAACACCATCATGTTTACAAGCTCAGAAAGAAGGAAACTACATAAAAAATGTGCTAACCATGGCCCCGAGCTTATCAATAGAGAAAAAACACACCCCCACCTCAAATTCACATTTTCCTGAGCGTGAACTACAATATCGTAGTTTTTCCCACTTAAAATTGGGATCTAGGTCAGATTTTAGGGCCTAAAAAGTGCAAGCCGACGATGAGGATGGGCAGGGGTCTCCCACGAAGCCCTGGGGACCTAATTTAAAAAACTAAACTAACAAAAATGAAGTGTAGGGTTAGGCTACTTACCTACGATTAAAAAAACCTGATTCCAATGGTTGGTTTGTCCACTATGATAGACAAATGATTTATGGCCTTCTCCTCCTCTCCAAATTTACCACAGGTCAATTAGAAAATGAATTAAATTAGAGGGAAATCACCCTTTTAAAGGAAAAAACCTAAAATTTCCTTCACTAATTGCGACCAAATCGTAGCTCGTTTTGAAAAACTATTAGCACCATTGGAAATCTATGATTGAGAAATATAATCGGTCTTCCTTTTTTTTTGGTAATTTGACACTTCATCAGGAAGCCATTTTTCCAAGAAGGGTCACTCTACTGCCTCTTAAAATCTAATTTCTTCACATGTGTTTCTTATACTTGGGGCACCACTTTGCCTTCATACTTGTCAAATTGTGTGTTGATTTTCTTCATGAGTAACAATTTTTTTCTTGTTGGGTGTGGAGCCTGATTATCTTGTTTATTTTGTATCACAATGTTGGACCCCTGTACCTTAATGGGGCGGCAACGCCACCCGTAATTAAATGCTACTTGTGGGGTCCAGGGGTGGGCAACTACGACTTTATGGAGCCCCCCTTGGTGGGGGGTTTCGGGGGTAGTGCCCATGAAGCTAAAAACATATGTAAAATTTCCTTGTAAAAGTATAGTAATTTCTAGTCAATATGGGCCATTCATTAGGTAGATGATCTGACGGTAGAAGTTATGTTTAGTTTAGGGTTTTTTTCCCTAGAAAGCAACCCCTCTCTTTGTATGAGGGTATTGTATTGTGGCTGTGTATGGTATGTGTATTCTCAGAGCGAGAATTATATAGGGAGACTGTGAGAGAGAATAGTGGATATTACAGTGGATCTACTGTAGGTTGTGTCTCTTCATTTTGCTGGATAATAGAAAGGAAGGACTGGCTGTTTGGGGTGGACATAGGCGAAACAGGGTGAACCACGTATATCTGTGTCTCTCTGATTTTATGTGTTTTGCGTGCTTGTTTTTTTTTTCACATATTTTATGTGTTTCATTGCTCTGTAATATATAATTTTCTAACAACTGGTATCAAAGCCGAAGGTCTATTTGGCTAATAAACTTGCAGGAAAGAAGGGTTCATGGTTCGAGTGGAAGAAATGGCGGAAGACGGTAAGTTTAGGGTCGAGAAATTTAACGGCCAAAACTTCCTGCTGTGGAAGATGCAGATGGAAGATTATCTGTATCAGAAAGACTTGTACCTACCATTGATCGGAAAAATAAAGAAGCTGACGGCTATGACAGACGCAGAATGAGAGATTCTCGATAGAAAGGCACTCGGAACAGTACGGTTGTGCCTCGCGGCGTCGGTAGCCTTCAATATTTCGAAGGAAACAACGATAGAGGGTTTGATTAAGGAATTGGAGAAATTATATGAAAAACCCTTGGCCTCAAACATTCTATTTCTTATGAAATGTTTAGTTAATAGGAAGATGTCGGAAGGTGGATTTGTCGCAGACCATTTAAATGATTTTAATACAGTTACCAGTCAAGTTCTGTAGGTGTAAACTTTGATGATGAAGTTAGGGCTCTTTTATTTCTATTCTCATTGCCAGAAAGTTGGAACGGTTCAATTATGGCCACTAGTAACTTTGTCTTTGGATCTAGTACTTTAAATTTTGATGATGTTGTCGGTGCTATCCTTAGCGAGGAAATGCGATAGAAAATATCTGGCGAGACGTCGGTTAATGCTTTGAGTGCAGAGTCTAGGGGAAGAAGAATGGAAAGAGGAGAGAGCTCGGGATATCTCTATAAATCAAGGAAAGGCAGATCCAAGTCCAAATCGGGGATAATGTGCTAGAAATGCAGAAAAAGAGGACACCTGAAGAAAGAATGTAGATCTTAGAAGGGAACAGAAGGAGACACACAACAAGAAAACAATCATGAAGCAAATGTGACAGGTGATGTGTTACAAGATTCTTTGATTCCTTCTTTCGAAAATATTACTGATTCTGGGGTTGTAGATTCAGGGGCCTCATTCCATGCCACACCTGATAAGAAATATTTTCATGACTATGTTCAAGGAGATTTTGGAAAAGTCTGTTTGGGTGATGATAAACCCTGTAAAATTGTTGGAATGGGTAAATTTCCTGTAAAACAACAGAATGGAAACCAATGGCTATTAAAGGAGGTAAGGAATGTTCCAGATCTGAAGAAAAATCTGATTTCAACAGGGCAGTTAGGTGGTGAAGGTTGTGTGACAACTTTCAGAGATAAAACTTGGAATGTCACCAAAGGAGCCTCGATAATAGAAAAAGGAGAAAAGGTTGGTACATTGTATTTGTGCAATGGTATTTCTAACTCTGCTAATATTTTAACTTCCAAAGGAGTAGATGCAACATTATGGCATCATAGGCTCAGACACATGAGTGAGAATGGGATGAAGATTATTCACTCAAGAAATTTGTTGCCGTGTTTGAAGAATGTTGATTTGGATTTCTGTGAGAATTGCATTTATGGAAAATAGAAGAGAATCAAATTTCTCAGAGTTGGGAGAGAAAATAAGAGCGAAAAATTAGAGCTTGTGCATAGAGATGTATGGGGACTTGCTCAAGTATCATCTCTTGGTGGCTCTCATTATTATGTTACTTTTATTGATGATGCAACTAGAAAAACTTGGATTTATTGTATTCATAAATCTGATGTATTTGATATTTTCAAGGAATGGAAAGCTTTGGTTGAGATTGAGACAGGAAAGAAGTTGAAGTGTCTCAGATTAGAAAATGGAGGTGAATATTGCAGCAAAGAGTTTGATAGGTATTGTTCAGAGCATGGAATTTGCAGAGAGAAGACAGTTCAAAAACACCACAAGAAAATGGCGTGTTAGAAAGGATGAACAAAAAAATCATGGAGCATGTAAGGTGCATGAGATTGCATGCAGGATTGCCTTTAAAATTTTGGGCAGATGTTGTAGATACTGCTGTTTATATAATAAACAAAGGGCCTTCAAATTGCTTGGATGGTGGTATTCCAGAGGAAGCATGGACAGGTAAAAAGGTAAACTACTCTTTTTTAAAACCTTTTGGCTGTGAGGCCTTTGTCCATATTAATAAAGAAAACAGAACAAAGCTTGAGGCAAAATAAAAGAAATGTACCTTTATTGGATATGGTGTTAATGATTTTGGTTATCGCTTATATGATTATGAAAATCACAAAATCATTAGGAGCAGAGATGTAATATTCAATGAAAAAGTATTGTATAAGAATCAGTTACAGGAAAAGAAACAAGAAAAATAAAACAAAGAATACACAGTTCTTGATGAGATCACAGAAAAGGTAAACGTGCCTAAAAATAATAATAATAAAGAGCCAAAACAACACGAACCACCACAACAGCAACAGGCACCTCAAACACATGAAAGTTGTGTTAGAATATCTACCAGGATAAGTGGACCCCCTGCTCGATACTCTCCTTCATTATATTATTTATTGTTGACAGATTCTGGTGAACCTGAATGCTATGAAGAAACAATGTAGGTTGAAAGTAGGAAGAAGTGGGAGCTAGCCATGGAAGAAGAGATGGACTCCTTAATGCATAACCAGACATAGGACTTAGTCAAGTTTCCTGCAGGTGAAACTACATTGCAAAATAAATGGGTTTACAGGCTGAAGGAAGAAGATGGAGGAAAATAGAGGTACAAAGCTAGAGTTGTGGTGAAGGGGTTTGCACATAAGAAAGGGATTGATTTTGATGAAATATTTTCTCCTGTTGTTAAGATGACTTCAATCAGAACTATTTAAAGTATTGTAGCAGTGGAAGATTTACATCTTGAATAGTTAGATGTAAAGACAACATTTATCCATGGTGATTTGGAGGAGGAGATCTATATGGAGCAACCAGAAGGATATGAGGTCAAAGGGATGGAAAAATTAGTGTGCAGGTTAAAGAAGAAATTGTATGGCTTAAAACAGGCTCCAAGGCAGTGGTATCTAAAATTTGACAGGTTTATGTCTGAACAAGGTTATACTAGATGTCACTCTGATCATTGTGTTTATATGAAAAAGAAAAATGATGACAGCTATATTATATTGTTACTGTATGTAGATGACATGCTCTTTGCAGGATCTAGCATGCAGGAAATAAATGTTATCAAAAGAAAATTGGCAAATTCATTTACAATGAAGGATTTGGGAGCTGCAAAACAAATTCTTGGTATGAGAATAAATAGAGATAGGGAAAATCATAAATTAACATTGTCTCAGAATGAGTACATACAAAAGGTTTTGAAAAGATTTAATATGAAGAATGCAAAACCAGTTAGTAGACCTTTTGCTAGCCATTTCAAACTTAGTAAGGAGATGTGTCCCAAGACCCAACAAGAAATGGAATGTATGTCTAAAGTTCCATATGCATCAACAGTTGGAAGCTTAATGTATGTAATGGTCTGCACAAGGCCTGATATTGCACATGCAGTGGGAGTTGTAAGCAGGTACATGAAAAATCCAGGAAAAGAACATTGGATGGCAGCGAAATGGATTCTCAGATATTTGAGAGGTACCACAAATCAAGCATTATGCTTTGGTGGTGCAAACATTGCTCTAGAGGGATATGTTGATGCAGATATGGCAGGTGACAGAGATAATAGGAGGAGCATTATAGGATATGTATTTACTGTAGGTGGAATAGCTGTCAGTTGGGTTTCAAAAATCCAAAGTGTTTTTGCACTTTCAACAACAGAAGCAAAGTATGTTGCTGCTATAGAGGCTAGTAAAGAAATGATTTGGTTATAAAGTTTTATTGATGAATTGGGTATGAAGCATGATATGGGCACGTTATACAGTGATATCCAAAGTGCCATTCATCTTGCAAATAACTGAGCATTTCATTCCAGGACTAAACACAATAGCTCAAGTACCATTTCATATGGTCAATATTAGAAGATGGATAGTCGAAGCTGGAAAAGATACACACTAGCCAGAATCCTACAGATATGCTAATAAAAGTTGTAACCAGGGAGAAACTAAGAATATGCTCAGTTTAAATTGGTCTTCAAGGATGACTATGAAGATGAGAAACAACTAGGTCTAAAGAGGTGTCATTGTCCAGCAAATGAAGTAGCGGTGGAGTTGCTACAATCAGTCTCCAAGTGGGAGATTGTTGGGTGTGGAGCCTAATTATCTTGTTTATTTTGTATCACAGCATTGGACCCTTATACCTTAATGGGGTGGCAACACCACCCATAATTAAACACTTCCTGGGGGGTCCAGGGGGGGCATTTCTGACTTTATGGAGCCCCAATGGCATGGGGTTTTGGGAGCGATGCCCCCGAAGCTAAAAACATATGTAAAATTGCCTTGTAAAAGTATAGTAATTTCTAGTCAATTTGGATTGTTCATTAGGCGGATGATCTGACGGTAGAATTTATGTTTAGTTTAGGGTTTTTTTCCCTAGAAGGTAGCCCCTCTCTTTCTATGAGGGTATTGTATTGTGGCTGTGTATGGTATGTGTATTCTTAGAGCGAGAGACATATAGGGAGACTGTGAGAGAGAACAGAGGATATTACAACAGATTTGTTGTAGGTTGTGTCTCTTCATTTTGATGGATAATAGAAAGGAATGACTAGCTATTCGGGGTGTACGTAGCCCAAACTAGGTGAATCACACATATATGTGTCTCTCTAATTTTATGTGTTTTGCGTGCTTGTTTTTTTCACATATTTTATGTGTTGCATTTCTCTGTAATATATAATTTTCTAACATTTCTCATGTTTTTATGGTCCCCAATGGGGCTATTATTTCTGGCATAATCACCGAGTCACCCTTGCTCATAACATCCGAGTTGAGTCATCATCACATTCATGGAGTCTGTCTCGAGTCCGTTTCCTCCTGTTGCAGTTCCATCCATTTTTTCCTTGTATTCCTCTCATGTTGCCCATTTTTTCCTCTAATCATACTGTCCCCCATTGTCTCCGTAGTTAATTCAGTCACTAACAGGTCATCCATGATTTTTATGCTGTGACAAGAGAATTCATCCGTCTGCTAATCAATATCCCTCATTCTATCATCATCCCTGGTGTCAGTCCATTAGTCACTTTACTATGATCCCTCATGCCTTAGTTGAGGATTCATCACTGCCTCACCTATGGTAGCCCTCCTTCTATGAACATCAACATGTTCATTATAGAAGATAGGTATAGAGCGTGATGTACCTTGGCTCCAGCTTACATTCTTTTTCAGTGCCTCGAACCAAGAAAAGGGAATCATCATTGCCCTTTGACTTGGTTATTTCTCATCCGCTCTGCCTCAACTCATTATTTCATGATTGAGATTTGTATACTTGATTTTCTAGTGATCCCACATATTGTACCAGTGATTACCAAGTGTGTATGAGGTGTTTCAGACCTCATGAGTGGGTGGCCCTTCAGGTATCCCCCAACATTCCCTGATGACCTCATATTATGCTACAACCTCAGATGCTACTCCATATATTTGATGGGTTTGGTTTCATGCACTTTCACTACCCATATCATGCATGTACCATTCATATGACCCATTTATATGTTCATATCCCTTTCCTTCTTAGCAGGGCTTCTTTGGTTGTTATTATATGTCATGTACTTAGATATTATTGTATTCAGTCCTAGCTCATGTTTCTCTAGGTGCAGTATGTATGTGGGATTCATTATATTTTTGTTTGGCCCATTTTATTCTAGCATGTCATGTACCATTTATCATGTAATTTATTTCTCAGTCTCATATTGATGAGCCCATTATCATTATTTTTACTTTGTCATCTCAGTGGGAATAGCTATGCCTCCCCTGCCCGATTGAGAACATGTAACCCACCATTAAAGGAGACTTATATCATGATCCAGGTGGATATTGGTGGCCACCCGCCTATTCCACTTGGGCCCCCACCATTGTCTCTTTCAGTTTTTCAGTTTTGGCATAACTTACTATTTTTAGCAGTTTTTCGGGTCCTGAACTTCCGGAGCCGTTTTGAGGCCCTAAACGACGTTTTTCGGTATGAAAAATTGTTGCGATTTTGATCATCAAAATCGTCACAAAAGTTGTAGTCCTCGGATAGAGCTTTCTAATGATGTATCATGTGCGTCAAACGGAGATAGTATGCCAAAGTTACGTCCCTGGGAAGTTGAAACACCAATTTCCCCAAACGGGGCCCATAGTTTTGGCGCTTCATCTCCTAGGGTTAGGTTTTTGGGATGTTGAGGGCTCTCCATTGTTTCTCAATAATAAATAGGCCCTAGAGCCTCATTGTAACTCAGTTCAGAGGTCTGTAGCCACCACATCTTTTCTCAGAGATTCGCTACCAGCACCCTAGCTATTTTATTTCCATTATGTCTGTAAGCATCTTTCTGTTATTTGATATTAATGAAATGAAGTGTTATTTCCGCTGCATCTCTGTATTTATGGTTATGTGTTTATTCTGTTGCGTTCTTGCATAAATCCGGATCAGTGGTATCAGAGCGGTCTGCTTTTTCTCGATCCTTCTTTGCATGTCCCCAACGAGGTCGGGGTATAAGGAGCTAGGGCTTGATCTGGTGGAACCTTTGCAAGATCGGCCTCGCAAACCTCGACGGACGCCCATGGGGGACGAAAAGAAAGATGAGGGAGCAGGAGATCCTATCAAAATATTGCTCGAGGAGGCCCTCGAAAAACAAAGGAACGCGATGATGGATAGATTTGCTCAGATCCTTCAACGGCTGCCCACCGGCGGCGCATCTGCATCCAGTAGCCACTCTGGAGTTGCGACTCCCTTTAAGGTACAAGTAAATTTTGACATTCCCATATTTGAGGGTCAAATAGACGCAGATGCCGTAGATAGATGGTTGAATCTATTAGAAGGAAATTTCTCTGTTCATGACTTTTCAGACCGGGAGAAGATTATTTTTGCACTCCTCAAAGCTACCCCCCATGTTAAGGACTGGTGGGAAACCTACTGTGAGAACAAGGACCAGACAGAACCCTCTCTGTTCTCGGCGGTACCAACTTGGAATTCTTTCCGAGACGCCGTCAAGGAACAGTACTATCCCGTGGGGAGCTATGAGGACAAGTACATACAATGGACCACGCTGCGACAACAAAGGGATCAAGATGTGCAGGAGCTGACGAATCTGTTCCATACCCTGCGCACAAAGTTGGGTATCAAAGATTCAGAGAAACATTTGGTGCTAAAGTATCGCAGTTGTCTGCACAGATACATTCGGGAGGAAATGGAGTTCCTCGACATCTCCTCGCTTGGTACGGCATACCGGTATGCTGCCAAGATTGAGCAGAAATTCAAACAGAAGAAGCGAGACTTTGGATCTGCGAATCAAAAGCAAGGAAAAGGTGCTTCCAAACCACAGAACAAAGGACAGAGCATGGCGGCTAAGGAAAACCCGTCAAAGCCACAAGACAAGAACAACACCGTAAAGCCAAAGAAGGACACGGGAAAGTGGTGTGAGTTCCATAAGAGCTCCACTCACAACACAAGTGAGTGTCGGGCCAAGCAGTCGCTAGTGGCCGAGATGAGGGCTTCTGAGTCAGATGCATGCTCTGACTCCGAATCAGAACCTGAAAAGGGGAATGAAAAAGGAAAACATATTATTGATGCGGAGCCCAACGCCACTGTTGCCACTACAAAGGTCCAGAAGGAGGAACCGGAAGATCCAGAGGAGGAGGAACGTCTCTTCCACTCCCGGATGTGGGTAAAGGGCTCCCCTGTACAGTTCATTGTCGACAATGGGAGCCAAAAGAACCTCATTTCAGCAGACGCCGTGAAGCGGTTGGGCTTGCCGACCACAGCTCACCCACATCCATACACCATCGGGTGGCTTCACCAAGGACGAGATCTCCGCGTCAGCCAGCAGTGCCGCCTTCCCTATAGCATCGAGCCCTTCGCGGATGAGGTATTATGTGACGTTGCTCCTATTGATGTTTCTGATGTATTATTAGGACAACCATACTTGTGGAAGTGTCATGCTATGTATGAGTCTCGACCTCGTGCTGTTATTATTACTTTGGGAAATAAGTTGTACAGGATACCAGAGGTATCACCTCCTACGACTATCTCTTTGGTTACTGCAAAACAATGTAGTAAGCTCATTTCCCAAAACAGGACCGATCTATCGACGCTCTGTTCTGGAAAATGATGAAATCAAGAGGCAGATTCAGGAGTTGTTGCAGAAAGGTCACATCAGACCAAGTTCATCACCCTGTGGGAGCCCGATCGTGTTGGTACAGAAGAAGGATGGGACGTGGAGACTCTGTATTGACTATCAGGCGCTGAACAAGATCACTGTCCGGAATAGGTACCCAATCCCACGGATTGATGACCTTCTGGACCAACTCCAAGGTGAAAAATATTTCAGTAAGATCGACCTGAAGTCTGGGTATCACCAGGTACCAATTGAACCCTCTGATGTGTGGAAGACTGCCTTCAAAGCTAAGGAAGGCCTTTTTGAATGGCTGGTCATGCCTTTCGGGTTGACGAATGCTCCCGCAACCTTCATGAGGATGATGGACGACATCTTGCGGCCATTCACCAACTCATTCGTAGTGGTGTACTTGGATGACATTCTGATCTTCAGCAAGACTTTGGAAGAGCACCTTCATCACATCCGACAAGTCCTCCAAACACTGCGGCAACACAAGTTGTGTGCCAATTTGGAGAAGTGCACGTTTGGCATGACCCAGGTTCAATATCTCGGATACATTATTGATGAAAGGGGGGTGCATGTGGATCCAGCCAAGATCCAAGTCATTCGGGATTGGCCAGCCCCGACTACTATAACAGAGCTTCGCAGCTTTCTGGGTCTTGCTAATTTCTATCGTAGATTCGTGTTGGGATTCTCTCATATCACTTGGCCCTTGAGTCAAGTCACCAAAGGAGGAGCGAGAGAACAATTCTTTTGGTCGGAACCTCAACAGAAGGCGTTCAAAGAATTGAAAAATCGCCTCTGTTCTGCCCCAGTGCTCACCTTACCAGACTTGCAGCAGCCATTTGAGATCGAGACAGATGCCTCCGACTATGCTATTGGGGCAGTTCTTACTCAACAGGGACATCCAGTGGCATATCACAGTGAGACATTGTCTGAGACAGTTCGCAAGTATCCCACCTATGACAAAGAAATGTATTCCATTGTGCAAGCCTGTCGACAATGAAAGCATTACATTTTGGGGAAGGAAACAATCATCCACACAGACCACCGGCCCCTGCAGTTCATACAGACACAAGGGAAGTTGCAGAATGATCGCCATCAGAAGTGGTCCACATATCTGCAACAATTTTATTTGAACATCAAGTACAAGAAGGGTAGCACCAATAATGTTGCAGACTGCCTCAGCCGACCACCGATCGTGGCGCTCACCACCGTGCTCAACTCTTGTGGGCACGAGACTTCTGATTGGCCGCTTCTCTATGAGATTGACCCAGAATTCGGCCACACTTACAAGGCACTCTTGGGGGGTACGCAAGTTCCAAATTTTCACCTCCAAGATGCACTTTATGTCACCTGGGACACCTTTGTGTTCCTTCAAGCGAGCGTGCCAAGATGATATGGGAAGCACACTACAGTCGAGTCGCTGGGCATTTCGGGGTCGAGAAAACAGTAGCAATACTACAGAAGTATTTCTATTGGCCGAACCTTCGAAAGGATGTCGAGAAGCACATCAGATCCTGCATTGCTTGTGCCATTGCCAAACCGACCATCAAGAAGCAAGGCCTATATACTCCTCTACCTACCCCTAGTCGACCTTGGGAATCCATCTCCATGGATTACATGTCGGCCCTGCCTTCTACTAAGCAGGGAAATGACTGTGTTTTTGTGGTCGTCGACAGATTCTCGAAGATGGCCATTATGGCGGCCTGCAAGAAGAATATCACAGCAGAAGCCACTGCTAAACTCTTCTTTGAACGAGTGTGGGTGCACTTTGGGATCCTACAGTCTATCATATCAGATCGAGATAGCAGGTTCCTCAGCACATTTTGGTCCAGCCTCTGGTCAATGTTGGACACAAAGCTCACCAAGTCCACAGCTTTCCATCCCCAAACAGATGGCCAGACAGAGGTCGTCAACAGAATGATTGTACACATTCTACGCATGTACAACTCAAAGCATCCACGCACATGGGATGAGAGCCTCCCCTATGTACAACACAGTTATAACCGGGCTCTCCACAGTTCAATTGGCCATAGCCTCTTTCAGGTGGGCTTGGGATTCCAGCCACTATGTCCCATCGACATAGCCATGCCGTTTGCAGCTGCTCAGGTCGATTCAGCTCATGTCCAGTCTGAAGTTGACAAAGAAAGTAGCTTCATCGAGCGCATTCAACACATCCGCCAACAGGTTCATGAGATATTGGACAGAGCCAATGCGAAGTACAAACAACGCCATGATAAACACCGGGTGCCACACCACTTCCAGGTGGGCGACAAAGTATGGCTACATTTGCAGAAGGAGCGCCTCACTGGACCTCACCGCAAGCTTCGCCCGCTACGATACGGGCCGTACACCATCACCAAGGCCGTAGGTAACAATGCCTTCGAGCTTAGTATTCCACCATTCCTTGGTCTGCACCCAGTCTTCAATGTGGATCGCCTTCGTCCTTACTTTCCACCTCTACTGGACACCTCGGACATTGCAGAACAACTCACACCAACAGAGTTAAACCCAGACTGCATGGAACAGGCCACCACAGATTGTATCATGGACATGCAACTCAAGAACACTCGTCAACAGCAGATCCAACTGTATCGGGTTGTCAAAGCTGGCCAACTCCTGCACCAAGGAAAGTGGTTCACCAGGGACCAAGTTCAGCAGAAATTTCCTCATCTCATGGAGGAACTTAACGCAATGGGGACCATTGCTTCCTAAAGGGGGAGGAATGATCCAGGTGGATATTGGTGGCCACCCGCCTATTCCACTTGGGCCCCCACCATTGTCTCTTTCAGTTTTTCAGTTTTGGCATAACTTACTATTTTTAGCAGTTTTTCGGGTCCTGAACTTCCGGAGCCGTTTTGAGGCCCTAAACGACGTTTTTTGGTATGAAAATTTGTTGCGATTTTGATCATTAAAATCGTCACAAAAGTTGTAGTCCTCGGATAGAGATTTCTAATGATGTATCATGTGCGTCAAACGGAGATAGTATGCCAAAGTTACGTCCCTGGGAAGTTGAAACACCAATTTACCCAAACAGGCCCCATAGTTTTGGCGCTTCATCTCCTAGGGTTAGGTTTTTGGGATGTTGAGGGCTCTCTATTGTTTCTCAATAATAAATAGGCCCTCGAGCCTCATTGTAACTCAGTTTAGAGGTCTGTAGCCACCACATCTCTTCTCAGAGATTCGCTACCAGCACCCTAGCTATTTTATTTCCATTATGTCTGTAAGCATCTTTCTGTTATTTTGATATTAATGAAATGAAGTGTTATTTCCGCTGCATATCTGTATTTATGGTTATATGTTTATTCTTTTGCGTTCCTGCATAAATCCGGATCATCTCATTTCTAGGTTTCTCCCCCTCAATCATTGTCCTCTCTTTCTTTTTTCCGTCTATGTATCTCTCTCTCTCTCTCTGACTCCCCTTTAGTGTCTAGTGATTTTGTTCTTACAATGTACTTCAGTCATACAATTAGCTCCTAATGCTCACATGTTGGGGGGCAATATGTTATCACCAAAATTTGGTCATCTAACAATTTACAATTAGATGGATCGAAGTACACCATGTAAGACCAACTTTACCATAAGAAAACTCCTTTCAATATAATAAATAATTTAATAAACCATATTTTATTAAGTTATTTATGGTTTAAACAAGAAACCCCATGAGAAATAATTAAATAAATCCTTATTTATTTGATTTTCCTCTAGGAAAAATTAAAACCACTTTTCAAATAATATTCCTGGTCATATTTAACCCAATTATGAGAAATAATTAGTTAAATCATTATTTATCTTATTTTTCTTTAGGAATAATTAATTAAATCATTATTTAGTTATTATTTCTTGTTCAATATGACTAAATCATCTCGGAATAATTAAAAAAAATCATTATTTGTTTATTATTATTTAACCACATTATCCAAATGATAAATAAATCATTTATTTGTTTATTATCTCTAAATAAAGGTATTTAACCAATTTAAAATATTTTCACTGGAAGAAAAATATAATAAAATTTTCCAAGTTGTTAGATCTAGATCTTGGTTAATAATATTCTATTATTCACCATAATCGAGGATAACTGAATATTTTTTTATAAATAGAAGGTTTTTTTCATTCATTGTGGACTTTAATCACTTTTATTGTCTCACCTTCATTATTCTCATTGTTGTTACTATTTTCTTTTGCTTCTTTAGCTCCCATAAAGTTCAATACATTATGGGTTTTATGCACCATTGAGAGAGAGAAGCTTCTGGAACTGAAGCATTGAGGACAACCAAGAACCCATCCTATTGAGGGGGACTAGTAACACCTATTTTTTTCCTTCGCCAAGTGTAAATATATTATATAGAACATTTATTAAATCTCTTATTGTCTATTGGATCCATGGACTAACTTACTATATGATTTTATTGTTTAACTAGTTTTACTACATAGATATAGTTTTTTACAACATTTGTTCTAAGTATCGATTACAAATATAAAGCGTTAAGTAGTCATTTCTATTGTTAGGGTTGTTTGTCACAAATAGATAAAGTAAGATCTTTTCGCACACTTGTGTTAATAATTTATGCTAACAGATTCCATGATCATTATTTCTATAAATATATATTCTATTTCAGTATACTGCTTCTAGAATAATCCCTAACAAAGAATATATTTCATCCTCATCTCTATTTAGGGTATTTGTGTTAACTAGAGTAGCTAAAAATTCCATTGCAGTGGGTGTTTGTCCAATAACATGTAGGACATAAGAAAAAAATCGAAATTATATCTCCATGATCTTACTATATACTCTACGCATTACGAAATCCATCCCTTTAGCTAGAATTTTTGTACCTTCATCAGGCAAGGCGGTGTTTTAGAATTTTTATACCTTCTTTCAATCAGTGCTTTAGAAGTATCTGAAAAAAATTCTACATCATAGCCATCTTTCTTTAGTTCTTGTAATACATTGAAAATTGACGATAATACATTGAGGTAGGATGTAGTACCAACATTTACTTTGTTAAGTAGGAAGCTAAATACATTTATGGCTATTTCGTTTTCCTCCTGTGGACATGTAAGAAATAATATATTGCATTATGGAAGACTATCATTATAACTAACTTTAATTATCTTAATCAGGTTGTAAGATGGAAAACAAATTGAAATGGAATTTTCACATGATCATCTTTGTTATTCTCTTTAGCTAAGCCCACTTGAAATCCCTTGTAAAAAGTTATTAAACACACTTATGAAGTGGATGGGACTTGCCTACATATCAATATAAAGTAGTTAGAAGTTTTTCTTTAAAGCCACTTCAAAGAACCTTGCAACGACTCGAGAGAACTTTGATCCTATATATATGTATGGTTCCATGCCCCTATTTTGGTATTATGACATCGATGTAATGATAATATGATTTTCAAAAAAAGGTTAACAAATTTAGATAGATTATATTTTTAAAATATTATCTAATTGATTTGTCAAAATGTGAAGTTGGCTTACACTTTTTTCCCTTTGTTGAGAAAAAAATATCATTTTTATAAGTTATTCAACACTCTGCAAGCCGAAAGAATTTTTCTATTTATAATTTCATTTTATGATAAAAATAAAACTTGTAAAAAAAATTATTAGATTTTTATTATTTATTTTTTGGAATTTTTCTATTCACATTGGATATGTCAACTTAACAATTCCTTGAGTCTGTGTTCTTTGACAATCAAGGGATTCATAAAAAGTCATGTTGTTTAGTGTTAGTGTATTCTTTGTTAACTTGGTTTTCTTGAGAAAAAAAATGTGTTACAACAATATAGATATACTCTACTTCGATATCATTATATTTACAAAACCAACTCATGCATATTATAATTACTAAATTTTTTTGAGCTGAACCAATATGAAAAAACTACATATTTTGAATATGTTTAGTGCAACATCAAATTTATCAACATATTAGTTATAAACTAAAAATGTAACAACCACGCATTATAGACGACAAACCAATGTAATGCACCATAAGTTTCTAAAAGAAATTTACAGTGTATTTTGGAAGATAGATAATTTTGATTTCACTGAATCTTATTGTTCTTCAAAAAAATTTTGTTCCCGTTTTATTAGAAAATTAATTAAAATTAGGAAATATCTATAGAATTTCATAAAAGTTATATCTGCTAAAATTAGATTAAATTATTCAAATACTAGTTTTGGTTTCGAAATTTAATTCGTCAAATTTGGAGTTTAACGATTCCAAAGTTCAATATATGTCCTCCGAGCTAAGTTGCAGTGTAGTTGCAGACATTTTAGTTTGGTTGAAATTTTGTAGTAGTTCGAATGAACTATTATCGGTGCCTCCTCCCATTAATTTTAACCAAAAAAAATTTTGGCAGAACTTTTAGAAAAATTTCGGGTGAAATTTTCATTGCACATTCCATCGGCCGCGAAAAAATTGATAAATTCCCTCCAAAAAAAAATTGTAACTCTATAAATATATGAAAATGTTAACATTATTTTCACACATGTCTTCATAAAATTTTTGCAACACTGTTCATAGAATAAACGAAACCAACATGTTCTTACATCATGACCTGAGAAAGAAATCATGTCCAAACCACCATCAAGCTTAGGAAGAGAAACCAACATTGCAAATTAAATTGGGTGCAATCCCAAAGTGTTGATAATTCATTCCTCTATAGTATAGAACACTAGTGGCAAGCCCACAATGTATGAAAAATAAAGCTCGGACAAAGCTTATGTAGCACAAGGATGATCTTATCTATCAGTTCCACACATAAATGAAAACCAAGTCAAGGAAACCAAAACATCAATAAGAGATTTCTTTGTTATTATACCATACAGGAAACTCTCCAAAGGGGTGAAAAAATATAATCCACATGAAAAATATTGGCACAATATTTTCACCTCTCACTTAAAATTCCATCATCGCATACACATAGTGAATATAAACACTAGTAATAATGTGGCTTCTTTGGAAGGCAACGGAAAGGCTCCTTCATTCCAAATCCAAGAAATTAACTAATCATCTCTGCAACATTGACCACTTGACCTCTCTTGTTTGTTTTCATGTCAACAATTGTAGAGATGGCCACTTGGGATGCTTCTGTTATTTGCTCTAATAACTCTACATTTTTAAGGATTCCAGTATCATTATTTCTATAAATATATTCTATATTTTAGTATAGTACTTCTGCAAGAATCCCTAGCAAAGAATATATTTCATCCTCGGGTCTATTTAGGGTAGTTGTGTGAACTAGAGTAGGTAAAATTTCCATCGCAGTAGGTGGTTATTGAATACCATGAAGGCCACATGGCAACAATCAAGATTTTATCCCCACGATCTTATTGTTTACTTTACCCACTACAAAATCCCTCTCTTTAGCTACAACTATTTTACCTTCCTTAGGAAAGGCAACATCTTTGTCAAGGTTGCATTGTTTAGCAGTACTTATAAAGTGCTGACTATCTATGTGCCTCTTCCACTGTTGTTTAGTGACTAGTATGAAGTTATTAGTTCATTTCGTTGCTTTAAACCTTTATATAATCTAGCATTCTATGTTGGAGGTGTTAGGTGAATTATTTTATTGTCATAACTACGGCGTTTGGATATAGTAGGCCCAGAAGGATTGTTTGCAGCATAGTAGTATACGTTGTGTATATTTCCTATAAAACTATCTGAGTAAAAAACATCACCCATCCCCACTTTCTTTCCAGTCATAAATTCTAGGGATCAATGAGTTCGAAAATGTCAGACAACATAAACCTTAAATATTTTATCCCAAAATGAGTAGTAAGCAGCAAATACATGGTGTGGACATGTTGATTATACAAAAAGAAGCCTCATTGTATTTTATTCATACATAAAGCTTGGTTTCACTCCAATGAAAAGTTTTCCAAACTGTTTTCCATATATAAGTAGGCTCCCCCAATCAAAATTAAGGTTCCCTAGAGACTTTCCCGAAATTTCTTCCAAATCCTTAGCATAAGATGTGAGTTGTTGGTATTCTCTCACATTAATTTTTTAAGAAATATTAATATTTGGGCTATTGAAATTTTCTTCTTCATAATTAATTATGTATTTATTCAGTTCTTTAGAAGTATCTCCCAAACCTTATGCATTATAGCCATCTTTCTTTAGTTCATGTAATGCACTGAAAATTGAGGAGAATACATTGAGGTAGAATGCAGTGCCAACATTTCCTTTATCAAGTAGGAAGGTAAACATAGTTATGGCTATTTTTTTCTCCTCATGAAAACATGTAATTACTAATATATTGCATTAGTGAATATTATCATTATAACTAACTTCAATAATCTCAATCAGGTTGTAACATGTAAAACAAATTGAAATGACATTTTTACATGATCACCTTTGTTATCTTCTTAAGTTAAGCCCACTTGGTAGCCCATGTACAAATTTGTTCAACATGATTATGAATTGCATGGGGATTCCCTATACATCAATATAGAGTAGTTAGAAACAAATTTGTAGAGCCACTTGAAAATAACCCTGCAATGGCTTGATATGAACATTGATCTTGTATATATGTATTGTCCTATGGCCCTGTTTTTCTATTCTGACATCAAAATAATGATAATATGAGTTTGAAAATAGGGTTAAAATTTTTAGATATATTAGGTTGTTAATAAATTATCTAATTGATGAACTTTTTGAAACAATTTTTAGAAAAGAAATGAAACATACGTATTCTTGCATCATGGCCTGAGAAAAAAATCAACTCAATACCACCATTAGGCTCAGGAAGAGAGACTTGCAATGCAACTTCAATTGGGTGCAACCCCATAGTGGTGTTAATCCATTCCTCTATAGTATGGAGCACTAGTGGTGAGGCCACAACGTAGGGAACATCAAGCTTGGACATAGATTTTGTAGCATGAGGATGATTATATATTAAGTCCACTCTCAAGGGAATATCCATTCAAGAAAACACAAACATGAATAATATATTTATATGCTATTGGATCATATAAGACACGCTCCATAGGGGTGGAAAAATATAATCCACCTGAAAATATTGGCACAACCTTTGCACCGTTGGCTTCATATTACCTCACAAGAACCACATAGTGACCATAATTACTAGTAATAATGTGGCTTCTTTGGAAGTCGATGCCAAGGATCCTTTCCTCCAAATCCAAGAAATGAACCAATTGTCTCTGCAACATTGACCACTTGAACTTTATTGTTTTTTTTCCTATAAACAAATGTAGATATGGTCCCTCCATTTTCTTCTGTTATATGGTCTAACAACTATACATCTTTAAGGATTCCACTACCATTATTTTTGTAAATATATTGGATATTTAGGTATACTTCTTCTACAGGAATCCCTAGAAAAGAATAAAATTCATCCTCATGTCTATTTAGGGTAGTTGTGTTAACTATACTAGCTACAAATTCCATTTCCATAGGTGGTTATACAATGACATGCAGGCCGTAGGCTAACAATCGAGATTCTATCTCTGCGATCTTACCATATACTGTTCCCACTACAAAAAACCTCTCTTTAGCTAGAAGTTTTGTACCTTCCTCAGGAAAGGCATCGTATTTGTCAATGTTGCATTGTTTAGTAGTATTGATGATATTGTTAACTATCTTTGTGCCTCTTCCACTCTCCTTTAGTGATTGGTATCAAGCTATGAGTTCACTCAGTTATTTTAAATCTTTTTATAAGCTATCATTTTCTGTTGGAGGTGTTAGGTGACTTATTATATTGGCATAACTAAGGAATTTATCTATAATAGTTGTTTAGTAACTTAATTGATCTTAAATTAGATACATTAATTATCGACTAGGGCTAGTAAGCTAATGAAATGTATGTGCATAGTATGTGCTAGGAGTTTCTTTCCCTCACAAAATTTTCTAAGTTAATTTGAGTTATGGAAATTTACATGTGTAATAAAAATGATTTTTTATACAAAATGAAATTAACTCTATAAATAATGATCACACTCTTCTCGAAAGGAAACTTGACACTCACACTTTTCTTGAAATAAAATCACTTGCTTCTTTTGAAAGAAATCACACTAGCCTATAAAAACTCATACTTGTTGAAATGAAAATCACTCTTTGCTATAATGGAAATCACACACTTGCATAAATGAAAATAACTCTTTGCTAGAATGGAAATCACAGGCTTGCCTAATTGTAAATCACTCTTGTCTGGAATGGAAATAAAAAAAATTGCATAAATGGAAATCACTCTTTGTTGGAATATAAATCACTGTGACATCTCACAAACTTGAATAAATGATTTTTTTAATATTTAAATTGAAACCGCACTATAAAATGGATCTGCTTTAAGAAGAATAATTAACTATGCAAAAGAGAATGTTATCTATCTTATCATTGTGTTAAAATCTACTCAATGCATGTGCATCTGAAAGATCTGTGATAAAAATTATTAGAATAATAATTTCAAGCTCTTATATAAAAGGAATAAAAAACACAAATGCTTAACCAATTTGTAGTATTCCCAATTAGCCATGAGCTAGTTGGAATGTTAATTTTTGTTTTTCTACTTTGTTTTATGAATAAGTGGACAATGAAGGTCCATAAGTCTCCTTAATAATGAATAAATCAATGCCAATGTGAGAAGGATATATCTTGACAGCTTAATTGAGCACCCTTAGGTGTGAAAAGGGGCTGGAACACCTTGACTAGGTCAACTTTGACCAAATCAACAACATTGTCATGGAGGAGTGGCCATCAATGAAAGACATCGTAATTTTAGATGGAGATGCGTTGCATGAAAGTAGGTCATAAATGAATGGGGCTTAGGGTTTGGAAGCTCATATATTATAAAAGGAAGAGGATAGAAACCATATTTATTATGTTGATGTATTTGATGTTTCTGAATATACAGTCTATTTAGACACATATCTTTCTCTAGCTGTTTAGCTGAGATTGTGTATTGTTTAGCACTGGGTGATCCTAATCGGGAATCCCACATCTTCCATTGAGAAGCTCTTGGAGGAGTCTTCTACTACATTTCCAATTTCATGCTTAAGGCCAAGCTTCATCTTTCATTTACAATGTAGATCATGTTGAGGGTTGAGCTGTTTTGCAGGTTGCAGTAGTGGAGACCATTTTGGGTCATTTCATTGCTTATTTTTAGTGGAAAAGGGTTCCTTTCCATTGGGAGGACAGTAAGGAAGGCCCTTGTGCTTATTTTCATATCTTGGATTCAGGCCATTGATTTATTTGCCCCTATAGTGCAGTTTATTTCCAGATCTACATTATTTTGAGGGAGGAGTTGCATGGTGGTTTTGGCACACCATATGGAGAGGAGGTTTTCTAGAGAAGTGATCAGCCCTTGATCTAGAGAGGCTAATGGAGGAGGCTTCATTATTTATTATATTAGATCAGCCACACTTTCTAGATCTATATTTTACAGTGGATCTTTAGCCCTAGGGCTTAGATTCTCATCTTGTACATGGTGTTTTGCTGAAAACCCTTAAGGGGTTCTTCAAAGGAGGTTTTATAATGCCTATTTTTGTATTAGATCTATCTTTTGTGGAATATATCAGCCCTAGATATCTTTTGTAATAATTTTCTATATAAGTGCCTTTTAAATAGCCCTATATCTATCTTCCAACTCTTTAAATATAGTAGCAACACCTCTTTTGAGGGATTTTTTCCATTGGAGGCTTGTTATTTCTTATGTACATCTTATGGCCCATTTACTATGCATATTTTGTTGTTGTTATAATGAATATAAGGTCTCCATATTAGCCTCTTGCTTTTATATGATTTTTAACACTATTGTTCCAACATTTTGCACTATATTCCTGCTTTTCCCATTTAGGAATATTATAGTGGTATCAGAGCATAATCTTAGCACATCATGTGCATCTTGAAAAGCCAATATGTCATCTAAAGAAGGAGATCCTCTTGTTGATAGAGAGAAGAGGTATCAAATAATAAGACACCAGAAGTTTTTTTATACAAATGAAAAAGAAGGAAATGGTAGAACCCCTTTATCTAGAGGAGAAGATGAAGATAAAGAGTTTCTGTAATATCCCAAAATAGGGGAAATCAACACTATTGGGAATATCTTAAGATATTCCAAGAGTGGAGCTACAAAAATTCATGAACATAGTAGTGTAAATCAGCTCGTAAGATGTAAATAAACATCTAACCAACAAATGAATGATCAACAACAAGAATATCGCCTATACACTCCTTCCAAAGTGAGGAAATGCAACAATATAGGGCATAAAAAGGTTGTCTTCAGAAAGTAACACTAAAAATGTGATAAATGGGACTTAGATCCCTTAAAATATATAGTATACATCTCACATCCATAATTGGAGCAAAAAAAAATGCTTCTAGCCAAGTTAAATAGGTCTCCCCAAACCCATATACCTCAACTAAGCCCAAACCCCATGACTTTTGCTGACAGAAAGTACTGAAGCATGTAACATCATTATTTTTATGAGGGTTTATGCAGAAAATAATGCGAAATAGCATATATTGATTTTACATTCATGAATGGCTGATAAAATGGAGATTTCTTCCCTTTTTATACAAATAAGAATCACCCGGCAAGGGCTGCATGAAAGTACAAGTAAAAAAATGGCAGATCTGCAGATCTAGATCTGAAAAAATGTCATTATATTTCATCTATGAATAAATATAGCTGAAATGTACAAGAAAATAAGGATATTCTCTATGCAAGCCTTCCAGGAGAAGGGTTGGCCCTCTCCCAGAGAATAAGCTCACAAACAAGTGTCTTGACCCCGCTACAACAAAAATGAGTAAAATGAAACAGTTCCTGCAAGGGAATACACTGTAGGAGCTATAAAGTACATTGGCCACATGCCAAGATTTGAAATGAAGCTCAAAGACTCCCTCACTGATCTCACAGAGAAAGGAAGGCTTCCTCCTCTGAAATACAAGCTCTAGAAGTGGTGTTGTTGGTTTCCACAACAACAACCTGCAACACAACCTAGCTCTCAACAGATCCTATGTTGTAGCCAAAGGAGGATGCTTGGCCTGAAGCCTAGATGTGGAAAACTGAAGTGCAATAATCCTCCAAGAGGCTTCTCAAGGTAGGAGAAGGAATTCCTAAACATGAATGCCTTGTGCTAAAAAACACTGCAACTCTGCTAAACAGAAAGAGGATGCCAAATAGTCATGCATACCAAAATCAATAATCATCAAGCTAACCTCAAATAGCAGCCATCCCCTTCCTTATAAGCTATGTGAGGCTCCTCACCTTGGGTCCCACCCATTAGGGTTTCCACATGCACATGATCAATCTCCCTCCAAAACTGGGTTGTGTCTTCATGAAGGCTCTCCTCCAAAATCACGCTATTTGATTTGGTCAAGGTTGACCTCTTCAACATGTGTCATCCCCTTTCACACTCAAGTTTCTCCAAGCTATCTCTCATATGTTTGTTTAAGCTGAACCTTATTCACATTGAGCTATTTGCAATGATGATCCACTCCTCTTCATGCATGCTGTTGACTTGGTCAAAATTGACTTTGTCCACAAGAAAAAAGTCCCTTTTCACACATGAGGGTGTGAAATCTAGCTACTATAATGATCCCCTTTCACACCAAGAGGGTTTTTATTCTTATTTTAATTAATTATGGGTCTCCTCCCCCATTTATTCATCTACAAAGTGAAAAATAAAAGATTAATATTCCTATTAGCTACTTACTAAATTAGGAATATTACAGTCCTCCCCTCCCAAATGTTGCTTTTCCTCAAGCAACTGCAAGGATAGAACTAAAGTTCCTCCTCTCTTCCTCCTGTAGCATCCTCATATGATAATCTCCTCCAAGGTACAAGATGCTGGCGCATCAATAAATCTCCAAATTTCTCCTCCCAAGTATGCAGGTTAGCTTTCGGGTGACAATCCCAAATAGTTATCATCATGAAAAAGTGAAATACCCATGGAGGCAAAAATATGCTATCTAAAGGCCTTATTGAGGCATGGAATCTGAAATATATTGGGAACCATCATTCGCATGTGAAACTCCCATCCCCAGGCTATCATCCATACAAAATGAGTCACCCTCCAAAATGGTAACTCATAGAAATACTCCTCCACCTTTGGCTCTTGCAATGTAGGTGGACTTCATAACTGAACATGGTCGACCAAATGGCCTACCCCGTGCTGTCTCTCTCTCCACTTATGGAAAGTGTAGAGCTTCTGATGATATTGGGCTTCAATAATGTTTCCCTCAAGATACAAAATGGAAACTGGATCTCCAAAGACCTCTCCTCTAGTTTCATGAGCCCAATCCATCCCATACAAAGTGAATGGTACATCATCACCATGTGGTATCCAAATCAGAAAAATGTTGAAGGTTATGTGAAAATTTGGATGGTACCAATGGTTTCTCCAGTGGTTACAGTGCATTTTTACCAACTTCTATTTTAGAACATCATGTGGCAAGTTGTCTCCCAACAAGTTGCTAGCTGTGCATGTTTGCTAATCTACTAGGAGGTAGTAAATGGCATTATAAATCAGCTGAGCATAAAAAAAATAAAACCAAATTTTCCCAAAGTCATGCAAATAAGGGCTATCTCCATCATACATCTTGGTCCTAGAATGACCATGAAACCCAAAGATAATCTTCCCCCCATGTGGAACATTGCACTGTACATAGATGGTGAGAAGATGCAAATACTTTATGAAATGATCAATAAGTACAGAAATACATTTCTTACCATGAATTGTGAGTAGGCTTAAAATTAGGTCCATAGATGAGCCCTCCCATGAGAATCTCCTCATAAAGGTCTGCAAAATGAAGGGATGCATACTCCCCTTGGAAAAATCCATCAATAGATGCATACTCCCAAGTGACAATGCTGTTGGCATTAGTCATAAGGCTCTTGCCACTCCATGACCCCATTATTTGACATGCCATGTGCCAAAGTCATCCACCATCATGCTGCTATGTGTGGGAGTCTCCTTCCTATGTGGAAGTACCTCTTGATCCTCCAGTGTTCAAGGGAAACCTCTTTGCACTTTTATTTTTCCAAACATTCCTCCTAAAATATCATGATGAGTATGGAGAAATTTCAGCCCATACTCTCCCAATAGTAACCACAACAACAAGGACTCTTGCTGCCTTCTTTCATTATGATCAAAATGAAAATCATGGAGCAATAATACAATGATGGACATGTGAGATGTCTCATCAACATAGTACAAACCAGCTCCCTTATACATCATGTGGGAGTTATCCTTCCTCCCAATCCAAGGTACATACATGAGATCATCTCAATCATAAATGCATGTGAACACATGAGACATACCTCAAAAAAATGTAAATACATGGACATAAGATTTGACATATGATGTCCAAACTCTTTTCTTAATAGCCACAACAACCATGCCTTCTTCTTATGTGTCCTATCATTGAGACTTAAGGCATGAGATAAGGAAATAGAAATTTTTGGGCAGTGACCATACTCACCCAAAAACAACCAGTGCAGCCATGCTTCTTGCTGGCCTATATCATAGATCTGCAAAGGGTTCGGAAACCTCTTACTCCATACTATTATCCACTCATCCCAATGTGGGTGAAGGATCTCATTTTGCAAATACTTGGTATCCTCCCATGGTAGGACACCAACCTCCTCAAATATTTGAAGAACCTTGCACTTCATGAAATGTTGAAGTGCACCTCCAATGGGATCTCCTAATGAGATCTCCTCCTCATGCATGGCCATCCAAAACGAATGAGGTCTTGGGTCTGCTACAAGTAGAAGTATCTCTTTGAGATGTGGCATGCTCATTGAGAAAGTGTCATCTAGATAGGAGAAAATACTTCTTATCTCAATATGTCTACTCCGTCTTACTGCTTCCTTCATTGCTTCTAGAATGAAACTGACTTCTGTATGATCCCATGAGGAATGGGTCCTTATTTATTGACTACTACTCCTGGATAGTGCAGTGAAATCCTACTTCTCTAGATTAGCAGTAAGTGATGATCCTTGATGGGCTTTGGGAACACCTTTCATGGCTGCAAGAGTTCTTTCTTCCACTGTGTTGGCTCCCCCAACTGCTGATGTTGAAGGCTGCTCCTCCAAGGTTGTGACAACGCTGATACAAATCTTCTCAAGAGGTGATGATGGCTCCTCCCTCTCTAATTGTTCTTCATCAAATCTCTTGATCACCCTCTGAGTGAAATATACAAGAGTAGATACTCTTGCATGACTTATGTGACTGAACCACCAAGTGCTTGCTTTGCCCTTCATGTGCAATGCTGCAATCTCTACTGCTTCTCTTTCTACCACTAGATGTAGTAGGAAGAATGCTTCAAGTATTCTTGTCCAAGCCTTTGTTGTAGTTGTCCCATAAAAATTGGACAATAGAAACCTATTGCCCTTGATTTATCCCTTGCTGCAGGGTCTCCTCTCTTCCTCTGGTTGAATAAACTGTGGGAAGGCTACAGTCTCCTTCAAGGCTCTAGGTTGAGACTTGTACTCAATAAGGCATTCACATAGAATCTGATGATCTAAGTGCCTTCCATGCTTCTATTATTCTTCTTCATGAGAATAGGAAGTGCATGGTTATTCCTCTTCTTGAAACCCTCTAGGAGTTTCTTGGCATCTCTTCTCCTTCAGCAGCTTAACCTCCTGGGAGAGGTTCTTCCTGGATCTAAAAAGTGATGAGAGTAAAATCATCCTCTCAATCATTCTGATCTTGCTGCTTCTGATAGCTGGAACTCACATGCCGAGCCAAAGATCATGCTCTGATACCACTGTAATATCCCAAAATAGGGAAAATTAGCACTATTGGGAATATCTTAAGATATTCCAAGGGTGGAGCTATAGAAATTCATGAACATAGTAGTGTGAATCATCTCATGAGATTTAAATAAAAATATAACCAGCAAATGAATGATTAGCAACAAGAATATGGCCTATACACTCCTTCCAAAGTGAGGAAATGCAGCAATATTGGGCATAAAAAGGCTGTCTTCAGAAAATAATTCTACAAATGTGAGAAATGGGACTTAGAACCCTTATAATATGTAGTATGCATCTCACATCCAGAATTGGAGCAAAAAAAAATTCTTCTAGCCAAATTAAACAGGTCTCCCCAAACCCATACAAATCAAATAAGCCCAAACACCATGAATTTTGCTGACAGAAAGTACTGAAGCATGTAAAAACATTATTTTTATGAGTTTTTATGCAGAAAAATATGAGAAATAGAATATCTAGAGTTTACATTCATGAATGGCTGAGAAAATGGATATTTCTTCCCTTTTTATACAAATAAGAATCACTCGGCAAGGGCTGCATGAAAGTACAACTACAAAAATGGCAGATCTACAGATCTAGATCTGAAAAACATAGTTATATTGTAGCTATGAATAAAAATATCTGAAATTTACAAGAACAGAAGGAGATTCTCTATGCAAGCCTTCTGGGAGAAGGGTTGGCCCTATCCCTAGGGAACAAGGTCACAAACAAGGGTCTTGACCCCGCTACAACAACACTGAGTAAAATGACGTAGTTCTTGCAAGGGACTCTGCTGTAGGAGATAGAAATTACATTGGACACATGCCAAGTTCTAAAATGAAGCTCAAGGACTGCCTCACTGATCTCCAAGAGAAATGAAGGCTTCCTCCTCTGAAATACAAGCTCTAGAAGTGGTGTTATGGGTTTCCACTGCAACATGCTGCAACAAAACCCAGATCTCAACAGAGAATGCACTATAGCTGAAGGAGGATGCTTGGAATCAAGCCTGGATGTGGAAAACTGAAGTGCAATACTCCTCCAAGAGGCCTCTCAAGGTAGGAGAAGGAATTCCTAAATAGGAATGCCTTGTGCTAAACAACACCGTAATTCTGCTAAACAACAAGAGGATGCCAAATAGACATGTAGACCAAAATCAATAATCATCAAGCTAAACTCAAATAGCTGCATCCCCTTCCTTATAAGCTATGTGATGCTTCTCACCTTGGGTCCCACCCATTAGGGTTTCCACATGCACATGATCAATCTCCCTCCAAAACTGCATTGTGTCTTCATGAAGGCTATTGTGGATCATAGTCGTATCCTTTTATTTTTCAAATATTTGAAAAAATAAAAATACAAAATGTGGGAAAATATGTTATAGTATTGAAGTCTCATACTTTAGCATAAAAAATATTTGTGTTCATTAAAGTTTAATTTTAAATATTTAGAACTTTATAACTGTGGGCCCATATTAAAGGTTAAATAGTGATTGGTTTGAATGGTGGAAAGCGTCGACCATCAAAATATTTATGGAAAAGCCCAAACCGTGGGCACAATTAGTGTGACAGATACCATTAAGATTGCCTCCGCAGTTGACCGGGTTGACTGTGGGGACAATGGAGATCAACGGCGGAGATCGAATCCGGGGGCAGCAGCCAAAATTTTCCTTCGTACCCCGAGTGCCCCTGCAGTGACGTAGGACGCTGAGTTGGTCCCAGCTGTCTTCCATGTCAAGAAGAGTTAACGGTTTGCTAGTGCATCTTGTCAGCATTTAATTCAAAACCCGTGCCACCTGTTTAAAGAATTTTTTTCCTATTTTTCAAAATTACTTGTGAATTACTGCGCTGCACCCGGTTTGAACTCTTCGCTACCTACAAAATTTGACAACCATGTATAATATTTTATACGTAAGCTTTTAACCATGGCTAAAAGGTCATCCCTTTCAGGTTCAACCAGCCATATCCCTCTCATGGATACTGAGAGGGATATTCAAGATACCCTTTGTTCATTAATTCACTTCCCATTTTACTAGCAAGTTATCTTGAATGCTAATGCCTCTCCTATATATTTTTCCATGATCAAGAATTGAAGAATATTATTATAAAAATTGGAGTAGACCCTAGTGACAAGACTGTTGTGCAGAAATTCATGCAAAGTGCTGAGGTAGATATATCTACATTAAGGAAGAAATTGAAGTTACCTACTAGTGAACATTCAATGGCTACAGAAGTTGCAGAGGTAGAGAAGGAAAAGGAAAATTTGTTGCAGCAACTCATGCAGAAGGATGAAGAACTTTCCAAAGTAAAGCAGACTGCAATTTCATTACAAAATCATATTGATTATCATAACTATACTTTTTTTTTCCCTACAGGTGATGAAGACCCTCAAACACAAATTATTTAATTAAATAGTGAGTTTCAGATGGCTGAAAGAGATAGAAAGAAGGCTCAAATAGATCTCGAGACTGTAAAAAAATTGATGAAGGTCATAGAAAATGAAGCAGATAAATACAAAATGGATTTCCGAAATTATGAAGCTGACATTAAGAATCTCAAAGAAAGAATGAAAGGTAATCTGTCACTAATACAAGCTAAAGATATCATTTGGACTGATATCATTTCATAAATGAAATCCAATTGGTGCTTCCTAATGATAATTGCAAAAGAAAAAAGCCTTATTGTGGAGTGTGAAGAACCAATTATGTCTGATAAGAAAAAAGAGATTAACAGAGCCATTTGGGCCAGAATATTTGTTGATTTTATCAATTCCAAATGAGATCAGGAGTTAGAGGAGAATGATATGCAGGACATAATGTTATAAGCAATGGAAATTAACAAAATGATTATTAGGAATGATCTCAGAAAGACTGCAGAAAAGAAACTAATGGAAATCAAAGAAGAAATAATTCAATTTGATAAACCTTTTGATAAAATGACAAGGGTAGGCTTGCCATCATGTTGGGGAGCTGAAGGAAACCTTTTTCCATGGAGCTCTTATGAGAATTTACTGGCGATGACAAAAAGAAATATTGATAATAGGCATGAAAAGAATCAGGTGCTTAAAGGAGAGACAATGGTCAACTTCTTGCAGAGACATTTTCAACTCTTGTGGATGGTAAAAACTCTTTTCTCTGAAAGGCCTTCTTATGACCAAATTAATGCATTCAGATTGGAATATCACAATATGACACATTCATCTAGAACGAAGGTAGAAATATGGAAAAAGTACAGAGTTTGGACAATTGACCTGCCAAAAGGATCAGCAGCAAAGAAAGACAAATTAGTTGACCGAGGAAAATAAGTCACATCATCAACAATTCCTATAGATTAGGATATTTATTTTATGTTATTTTATAAAGACAATGTAATTGTCATAAGACATTTTCAAGGCATGTAATAGACGTCCTTCGAAGTCTTTAAGTATTTTTGGTAGTTAGGATTGGTTACAGTAGTTCCAAACTTCTTTTTACTGTATTTAATGTAATTTTCAAGAGGAAGAAAGGTTCTGAGTTTTGGACCTCCAGACAATTATTTTTGTACTCAAAGATTCAAAGATTAATGAATGAGTAAGAAAGTTTCTGGCATTTTTTTTATGTTGAAATGTATTCCAATTTTCGTTATGTATTTCAATCTATGAATAAAACAAGGTTATGCGCAGCAGGTCTCTTCTTACTTCTGTGTATAAGAGTTCAAAAACCTTAATTGGTGCTCCTTTTTTTAACTATTTCTTTCACATATTTCTTCTGGGGTTTGTAATGATATTTTTTGTATAAAACAAAATATCAGTTTGGACTTCTTCTTACATTTTCTTCTAGTCACTTAATTCAACATCAATAGATGGTAGCATTGTGAAGCATTCATAATATTTTATATTTAAGGGTTTGATTATAAATACTTGAGGGTTAATAAAATAGAGACATAAAAATTTGTGACATAATCATAAAATGTCTTAAGCACTGATTCCTTATCACAACTAAGGGATTTTCTGTTAAGGTACAACAAAGGCTCTCCTCCAAAATCACATTGTTTGATTTGTTCAAGGTTGACCTCTTCAACCTGCTTCATCCCCTTTCACACTCAAGTGTCTCCAAGATAACTCTCATATGTTTGTTTAAGCTGAACCTTGTTCACATTGATCTATTTGGAATGATGATCCACTCCTCTTCATGCATGCTGTTGACTTGGTCAAACTTGACTTTGTTGAAAAGAAAAAAGTCCCTTTTCACACATGAGGGTGTGAAATTCAGCTACTATAATGATTCCCTTTCACATAAAGAGGGTTTTTATGCTGATTTTAGTTAAGTATGGGAATCCTCCCCCATTTATTCATTTACTAAGTGCAAAAATAAAAAATTAATATTCCCATTAGCTCCTTGCTAAAGTAGGAATATTATAGTTTCCTAAAATTCTTCTCAAAGCCTTGCAAGACATTGCTAGAAAAACAAAGGAGATGAGGATGGATAGATACAAGGATTCCCTTAAAGGATTTCAACATGGTGAAGGATCCGAAATTTCTCATCACATGAGTGATCAACTAGTGCAACAACAACAAGTTTCCCAACACTCTACAATGCCTACATCCTTGGAAGTGGGAAATGAAGGGTTCAAGAACAATAATTCCTTGAAGACTATTTCATGGAGTGTGAGTCTCAAACTCAAAGATTTAAGGATCACTTGAGTTTTCAAGAATTTTGTCAAATCAAGGACAATAGGAGACCCAAGAATCACAATAGAAGTGGTGGATTCATTCAGAATCATGGTTTACACTGCACTATGGGTAGATTTTTCTTACCCAAGTTTAATGAGTCATCTAAATGCACTGCCAAATCATGGGTAGAGAAGATTGACATCTACTTCCAGTTGAACAAAGTTCTAGAAATGGAGGCCATTAAGATAGCAGTGCTACACCTTGAGGGTGAAGCACATGATTGGTGGTTCCATGGCTTGTCTACATTGGGTCATGCCAATGTGACTGCATATTCAGATTTCACAAGGAGGCTCGTGGAGAGGTTTGATAGAAGAGATCTCGAAGCACCATTCATGGGGTTTGAAAAGCTAAAACAATAAGGTAATCCATAAACATATATTTCTGATTTTTTAAGAATTTCTATTATGGTTCCTGATTTATCTGCAAAAAGAAGGGTCTATATGTTCATTTATGGGTTAGATGAACCTCTTCATGGGTTGGTTAAGTATACCAAGTCCACTACCCTTCAATATTCCATTGAAAGGGATATATATCTTCAAGATGCCTTGCCAGAAGCAAAGGCAACATTTCAGCATAATCCATCTTTTGCATAAAAGGGAAAAGATGAGAAGGATCCTCCTTCAAAGGAGAGGCAATACAAAAAACCTCTTGATGATGATGTCCAAAGAGATTTTAGGAGGAGGAAGCTTTGCTTCTCATGCCAAGAATTTTGGGCACCCGGACACAAATGTGCAGAAGAAAGGCACACTACATAGAGGTCTTCTCATATGATGAGGAGGAGGAAGAAGAAGAAGAAGAGAGGGATCACAACGCTGGAATAGTAGGAGATGATCCACCACCACCAAGGGGTCTGGATGGAGAAATTTATCCAATTAGAGGAACTCTTGCACCATTAAGAGTGGTTCAAAACTATCATAAGACATCCACAAAAGAAACAGAGTTGAATTTGCACAGTGGAATCAGGGACATGATAGTCCCATTTATGATGCATATGACATTGGTCCATGAGACATCAATATCTTGTCGTAAACCACCTGGAAGGCCACTTGATCCAGGTTTGGTGAGAGATGTCTCACATCAAGATGCAACATTCATATATCCAGGAGGAATGGGAGCATTAGAATACCATGATACAATGTTGAGAGTCTTGGGTAGGCTCAGGAAGGAGAGATACATTCTCCCACTATCATCATTACCCACTCTCGCATATCATACTGCACTGAGAGGAAGACACCATCATGGGGAAAGGAAACCATTCCTTAGCTATGGGGACTCAGAAGATGTTCTCACTTGAAGATAAATCTTCCATATATGGTAGAATATGGTGGCCACACATGCATGCTTTCGCTAAACTCAGGAAGTTTTGGATGGATGATAGATTCCCATGGGAGACTAACCTCCAAAATCTTCAACCTTTACTTGATCAAAAGAATATACAAGAAGAGCAACAAGGAGGGGATAAAAAGATCCCAATGAGTACCTTTGGCATGGGATATGTCAAGGAAAAGGGCAGCCATATGACAGATGTTCTTTATGATATATCATCAACGCTGTTACTATGGAAGATTGATCCATATTGGAAATCCCAACTGTTGGTGGATTATTTGAAGGATATTTTCACATGAATGATACTTGATGACTAGCTACATGAAGAGGGATATTTATTCCAAGAATAAGTCATCTAGTATCATGGTAGGATATTCTTATCTAGAGCCTCCAAGCTGAATGATAAGTTGCTACAAAGAGCTCATGAAGAATTCCTTTTTAGCCATACTTATTCCAAGAGAGCCTACAACACTATCATGGAGAGCTACACTTGGGAAGTCTTTGAAGAGGAACTATATTAGAATTTTCAAAGATGCATGAACCATGTGGAGCTGGAAGAGAGACATGAATCAAGGAAGGAGTTATCACAACCACCTCTTTGCTCTTTTTGAATGAGAGGGGATCTATCTATGGACGACTCCATTTGTATGAGAAGAAATTTTGGTAAAGAACATGCTTATGTACATGATGTTTCATTTGATGATTACTTGCTTTAATTTACCATGTATATGTAGGCCATAACTCCAAGGAGGAGCATTCTTCCATATAAACCTCATGGACAACTTTGGGCCATAAATATTTTTGAACATGGCCACTCCTTAGGAGGATATAGGGAGATGTTGTATCATTGTGGGTGCACTCCAAAAGCTGCAAACATGTCTCACACATTCAACCATTGTGAGAAGACTTGGGAAGCAAGTAAGTGGTAGGGAAACCACTTACCATATCACTATCTAATGCATTCAGGAGATTTACAGTGCTGGTTCCACATGGGACTATGATCCACCTCCATTTTTGAATATTTCTGTTTGTATGTACTTGGTTTTGATCCCATACATTAATGATGTACTTATTATTTTTATGGGAATGATTGGAGGGAGGATGGGAGCAATGTATGTGCCATATGGGAGATATATTCTCCATGTTAATTATGTTACATGTTTCAGGGAGAAAATTGGGAAAACCATGTTTGTTTCATTGGAGCTATTGTTTCCTTGTGGGATGAATTATTTGCATCTCATAAGAACTTTGGAGGAGCATTTCATGGAGGGATGGATTGGGAGACACTTAGATTATGAGGGAATCTTATCACATGATACTGTCACCAATGATGGAGGAGAAGAGTTTCAGCGCTCACCTTGTTAGTTTCTTGAGGAGAATCAACATTTGGGAAGGGAGGGTTGTAATATTTCCAATTAGCCATGAGCTAGTTGGAATATTAATTTTTGTTGTGTTGCTTTGTTTTATGAATAAGAGGAAAATGGAGGTCCATAAGTCTCCTTAATAATGAGAACCATTGCCAATGTGAAAATAATATATCTTAGCATCTTAATTGAGCACCATTAGGTGTGAAAAGGGGCTGGACACCTTGACTGGGTCAACTTTGACCAAATCAACAATGATGTCATGGAGGAGTGGCCATCAATGAAAGACAACGTATTTTTAGATGGATATGCTTTGCATGAAAGTAGGGTCATAAATGAATGGGGCTTAGGGTTTGGAAGCTCATATCTTATAAGAGGAAGAGGATGGAAGCCATATTTATTATGTTGATGTATTTGATATTTCTGAATATATGGTCTATGTACACATATATATTTCTCTAGCTATTTAGGTGAGATTGTGTGCTATTTAGAACTGGGTGTTCTTGATCGGGAATCCCACCTCTTCCATTGAGAAGCTCTTGGAGGAATATTGTACTACATTTTCCACTTTCAAGCTTAAGTTCAAGCTTCATCTTTCATTTAAAGCACATATCCTATTGAGGGTTGAGTTATTTTGCTAGTTGCAGCATTAGAGACCATATTTGGGTCATTTCACTACTTATTTTTAGTGGATAAGGGTTCCTTTCCATTGGGAGGACAGTAAGGAAGGCCCTTGTGCTTATTGTCATATCTTTCCTTCAGGTGATTGATTTATTTTCCCCTACAACGTGGTTTATTTCCATATCTATGTTATTTTGAGGGAGGAGTTGCAGGTTGGTTTTGGCACACCATTTGGAGATAAGGTTTTCTAGAGAAGGGATCAACCCTTGATCTAGAGATTCTATTGGAGGAGGCTGAATTATTTATTTTATCATATCAGCCATAGTTTCCAGATCTATATTTTCCAGTGGATCTTCAGTCCTAGGGCTTAGATTCCCATCTTGTACATGGTGTTTTGCTGAAACCCTTAAGGGGTTCTTCAAAGGAGGTTGTATAGTGCCTAGATCTGTATTAGATATATATTTTGTGTCACATATCAGCCCTAGATCTATTGTGTAATAATTTTATGTAGCAATGCCTTTTAAACAACGTTGTAGTAGTCTTCCAGCTCGTTATATATAGTAGCAACACCTCTTTTGAGGGATTTTGTCCATTGGAGGCTTGTTCTTTCTTATTGTACATATTATGGCCAATTTATTATGTATATTTTGCTACTATTATAATGAATAGAAGGTCTCCATATTGACCTCTTGCTTTTATATGATGTTTAATGCTATTGTTCCAACATTTTGTAGTATATTCTTGTTTTTCCCATTTGGGAATATTACACTATTTTACAAAACCTACAATAAATAATTAAAATTCAAATTGTTAATAAAGGACCATATTGTCTCGAGCGGGCCCTCCACAAGAAGTAGGTAATGCTCGATAATATCAACCAAGAACTAACAACACATTCAACACCTATGGAGGAACAAAACTTTAATTATGAAACAGAGTATCAATAGCACAACATTCAATATTATTGTAACTATTTTTACTTTTTTTGAGAGGCATATATATAGAGCTCATTCAGATTAACTAGTCAGAGCTATATGCCTAAACTTACTCAACATAATATTATTTTTAGCTTAAAAATATAACATGATATGATTTTCTCATGATTTACTATTATCAAAGAAAATTGTCAAGCACAAATCTCATTCTCGCTCGCCTGTTGCTGACTATGGAAGTTGAACTTGCCTTTAACCAGATTACCAAGACCTGTTTCCATGGATATGGCCCATGAGAGTAGAATAAAATCATTATATGCATCAATTTCCACCTACACATATATTTCTCTCTCCAACTTGCATATTGGAACCTCTCAAACCATGGACAAGGCTACAAAATCATATGTTAGCTACAGAATCATTATAATTTTGTAGTTGAAGTAAGAATTGAACTAAATAATAAAGGAAATTATCATCTTATAAAAAAAGAAACAATTGTATGCCTTCAATGTCATAATTCCTATAACTTGATGCCCAATATGTTTTTTATGAAGATAAAAAATAAAAAAGGGTGTCAAAAAGATTCAATTGTGGGATTCAACATTCCCTGACACTGAGGTAATTTCATGTCCTCATGCAAAATTCAATATTTCCAAAAATGATAAATTTCTTCAGATGATTGAGCCATAAAATCCATATTTTTCCTTGTTTCCTTCTTCTTGGTAACTGCCATTCTTGGTTTCCTCGCCAAAATTTTATACTTTAGGCTTATGACTTTTCTCTTAAGGGATTTTTTCTTTGTTGTCATATTCTTATATTATTCATACCATAGACCAATATGTAGAATAAGGTTGTCATTCTTGGTTCTTTGTACTTCATTTTGTGCTTTCAATATTTCATGTTCTTCCTTTAAGTACTTGCTCACAATAAGCGATATACTAGGATCTTGTTGCAAATTTTGAATGAGTGTCCACACTTCTTCGTCCTTCTTCCATTCATCCCTTGCTTCGGTTATCCAATCTGGTTGGATAATAGAAACGGCACAAAGCAATGCTTCCACCTCTTCATTATTTCTTGAGAGTGCATCTACAAAAACGTTTAGCTTCCCCTTTTTGTATATTATTTCAAAGTTATAACCGAGCATCTTTCTGACCCATTTTTGTTGCTCTTCTGAAGATAATATTTGTTCCAAAAGGTGTTTAATACTATCATGATCAATTTTTACCTTGGAGTGTCTTCCCATTAGGTAAGGTTTCCATTTATTTAGTGCATGTAGTATTTCTAACTTTTCCTTCACATAAACAGCTTTCTGTAAATACTTTCCTTTGATTGGACGAATTTCAAAAGCAATGGATCTTCCTTCTTGCATTAAAACAACATCAATTCCATTTCATGAGGCATCACATTCCACAATAAAGGTTTTTTTGAAGTCTGACGCAGTTAAGACCAGTGCTAGGCACATTGTCTGTTTAATATGTTCAAAGGCCTTAATTGCTTCAAGAGTCCATAAAAATGTATCTTTATTCAATAATGTTGTTATAGGTGCTACCATTCTCCCATAATTCTTAACAAACTTTAGATAATACCCTGTTAACTCGAGAAATCCTCGCAACTTCTTTATGGTTGTGGGGACTTTCCATTCCTTAACGGCTTTAATTTTGTTAGGATCTACCTTAAAACCCTTGTGAGATACAATATGACCCAGATATTCCACCTCTTGTACTCCAAAGAAAAATTTGGATGTTTTTTCATATAAATGTTTCTCCTGCAATAGTTTGAGCACCCTGTCAACATGTTGAACATGATCCTTCCAAGACCTGCTATAGATTAGTATATCATCAAAAATTACTAGCACATTTTTTCTAAGGAAGGGTTTGAAAATGGAATTCATCAACCCTTGAAATGTAGAAGGTGCATTGGTAAGGCCAAAATTCATGACCAAAAATTCATAATGACCCTCTTGAGTTTGAAATGCTATTTTCAGAATATCTTCAGTCTTCATTCTAATTTGATGATATCCTGAACGAATATCCAACTTGGTAAAATAAATTTCTCCACTTAATTCATCTAATAATTCATCAATCACAAGAACGAGAAATTTATCTTTAATGTTGAGCTTATTGAGCTCCCTATAATATGGACACATGCACCATGATCCATCCTTCTTGTGAACCAATACTACTGGAGCAGAGAAAGATCTTTGACTAGGTTGAATTATACTAGTCTCTAACATTTCTACAATCATACGTTCAATTTCGCTCTTTTGGACATAAGGATATCTATAAGGCTTGATGTTTGGAGGAACACTTCCTGGAATCAAATGAATAGTATGATCATGATAATGAATAGGTGGGAGTCCTCTGGGAGTTTCAAACACCTTGGAATGATTGTCCAAGACTTTTTGGAGATCTACAAAGATAGATGATTTTGAGTTTGGAACTTCTAGTGAGCATAATTTTGCAATTACGCCTCATTTTTCTTTCTTCAGAAGCTTTGTCATGACATTAGAGCTTATTATATTTCCTTGATTCCCTGTGATACCCTGTAATTCAACTTCCTTTCCTTTTGAAAAAAAATTAAAGAAAATTTCTTGAAAATTAAAAGCTACTGTCCCCAAAGATTGTAACCATTGTACTCCTAGTACAACATCAATACCTCTCATAGGAATGGAAAGAATTGTACTATTGAACACATATTACCTCATATTTAGCTTGATATTTGGCATTTTCTAGAGCAATTTATAGTTCCTCCATTTTCAACCATCACTTGACATTATGGTGCTAGGTATAGGAAACAATTCAATTCCTTGGATACCATACAATGAATAAAATTATGGGTACTACCCGAATCAATCAACACTATTACCTTTTTCTTCTTCATATTTCCTTCTATCTTGAGAGTTTGAGGAGTGGTAATTCCTACCAATGCATTACACGATATGGTCAGACTCATTTCTTACTCTTCTAGGGTTGGTTCCCAATGTATATCCTCTTCTTTTGAATATTCTTTTTCATTTTCTTCTTCCTCTTCACAATCTATGTAAAATAATTTCTTCTCAACACACTTATGAATTTTAGTGTATTTTCTATCACAACTGTAGCAAAGCCCTTTTGATATTTTTTCTTCCAATTTTTGTGGTGTAAACCTTGTAGGTTGTGGAATTCTAGGAGTAGCAACACTTCCATATTATATATGTGAGTGGTAGGCTTCCTTGTCGCCATAATTTTACATTCAATTTTTCTTGCCAACCTGAATGTCTTTTCCAATGAATCTGGTTCCCAAATGTGAACTTCATGTTGGATGTTATCCTTTAAAGTCCCTATGAACACATCAATCATGTGTTCCTTTGTATTACCAGTGAAATTTGTATTTCATTTTTTGAAGTCCTCAATGTGCTCCACCACTGAACCCTTTTGTTTGAGATTTATCAATTGGCTAAAGAAGGTGTTGCTTTTTGTATCCTCATAATGTGCTATCATTTCCTCCATAAAAATTGACCAAGTGAATTTTTTTTATGGGAGAAAAGCCATAGATACCATAAAAATGTATTTTGTTCTAAATTTAAAGTTTCAATTCGTACCTTTTATGTGTTTTGCACATTATTGAGATCAAAATATTACTCCATTTGTAGTATCCATGTTATGGGATCCTTGCCATAAAACTTCCTCATATCCATCTTTGGAATATGGTGGTTCTTCCATCCAACATTAGAGTTTATGAAATCACTATTAACATTTTTTTTTCTCATCATGAGTTTCCTCTACTATCTTTTCGCCATTAGGAAACATTTCTTGTATCAAATTTTTCAAACCTTCGATGTCTACTTTTAGATCATTGTTCATGTTTTCCATGCCGTCTTTAATTTTTTCATCAATTTTAGCTTCCATGTCATCCATATTAGCTTCCAAAAAATTCATCTTAGCTTCCACGCCTTTCTTCAAACCATCCATCTTAGTTTCCATGCCTTTCTTTAAAATGTCCATTTCATTTTTTGTTGCTCTTTGCGATAGTGAAATTTGGTGCACTTGCTCTTGTAATTTTGATATCTCATGTTGTGTTTCTTCATCTTCATGAGTCATAGTAGAGTCTTCTGAAGGCTTCATGGGTCTTGAATTATTTTTAGGGGGAATTTTAGAACCCAATAATGATATCTATTCTTCAATATGCCCTTGGAATAAATTCAAACTATTTTTTTTTCAAACGAGACTGATGTAATTCAAAAAAAATGCACACCTTTCTCTTTCTTTTGAGGAGCTCGATATTGAAAATGAATTATCTTTGTGATTTCTGATCTTCAATATCTAAAATTTGGTATTTTAGTATCCCTTTGAATCTTCTTTTGAATTCCATAGGTCTGACCTGATTTGGATTCTTCAAGACAAAGTTATGACCAATCTCCCACGATGACCTAATTATGGACTGGTTTGGTAGAGCGAACTTGTACGAATTTCCCCATGTCACTGTTTCCTCCATAAGCTCTGAAATTGATATAAAAAAACTACAGTCCGTGTACTTATAGTCACTTCTTACAGAATCCCAATCCGACGCTCAGAGAGAGAGTTATGATGTTTTTCCCACGGTCACCTCTTTGAGATGAAATTCAGGAGCCTAAAACAATCCTAACTTCTATAGATCATATCTCTAAAAATATTGTGAAAAAAAAATTGAAATTGTTATAGGAGGTTCCTCAGGAATTTCGCTTCACACTGCAAAAATTTCAGCTTATGAAAATTCTTATAAAAAACGTTATATGAAAAATTCCACGATTACCCGTTTTAGTTGAAATTATGGAGCCCGAAAAAACCCTAACTACCCCAGATCACATCTCCAAAAATATTGCGAACCAAGATTTGAAATTTTTATAGGAGGTTCATTAAGATTTTGGCTTTGTAGTATACAAATTTTAGCTTCTGAACCTTCATAGAAATTTTTTTATTGTGAACATTCCATGATGACCTGTTTGGAGTAGCGAAACCCTAGAATTCAAAGTTGTGATACCAAATGTTATGAAACCAACTCCAAAAATAGAAGAAAAGAGAGATCAACACCTTATAAATCAGCCACTTCAAGGGGTATACCTCCAATACATTACATAAATGAACAATTCTTGGATGATACAAATGACCAAAACCTCCCTCTATATATAGGAGTCCATGGGCCCACAATATAATCCGAGCCGACCTAACAATAACAATTTAAGGGCATAATAATAATATTGGGGTTACAAATGTACGACAATAAAAATAATGGGGCTAAATTAATGATAATAAGGGACTAAAATAGTAATAGAGGGACCTAACAGGTTCAATATCGGGTGTTATTCTTGATGGAATAGAGACTAGTGACAAAATTGTAGATGATGGAACCTTTGGGGATAATATCTCAAATTCCATTTCTTCCTCTTCTAAATTTTCCAATTCTGGGGATTGTCATGACTGCTACTATGTGATTTTATTACATATTGTACTCTTTATTACAATAGATGGTGTTTTAGAAGATGATTTAGTAATATGAACTCTTTTTGGATTTTCTCTTACTTTCCCTTATCTTTCTCTAATTTCTCTATTTCCTTTTTGTATTATTTTTCTTCCTTATCACTCACTTGATTTATTCTAACATTTCTTTCCCTAATATTTTCTAATACAACCATAAGAGGAATGTCATATTCTGAGGGTTTCTATTTTTATGGAGGTATATCATCACTAGGGTTTGTAGGTAACTTTCTTCTACTCCCCTTGATTTTTCTGTTAGATTCTTCCTGTTCTTCTTCTTTGCAGTGGTTTCTAACTAAGAATATTTCCCAGTCATCTCCTATGTTTTTGAGGTAGCATTTAATTAACATATTTAAGAAATTGTGATGATATATGGTATTCTCAAAAAACTGTATTTTTCTTTGAGTGTTATTAGTCATTTTTTAAGACTATGGAGCAAGAAATAAGGAAAATTGATCTCATTCCCCTCAAGGAAATGCATCATTAAAATTACATGACATTAAAACATGTTTCCAAATCTACCCTCACGAGTAATACATTTTTGAATGAACAACAATAATTTCTCCATTTTTTTAAGAGATGAAACTATAATTCCTTTCTTAAATATAGAAATGTCCTTGCCTCGATTTTTCAGAAATTCTTTCCATCCACTTTCTTTAATTCCTCTATTCTTGAACCACTTTTTACCAACGTTGGGTAGCTCTGTCACCTCTGATCCAAAGGATTACGTTAATACCATATTTACATCCCCAATTGCCACCTAAAATCCATCTAATGTTGGAGAAAAATACCTGGTAACTCCTTTCTCGTGGTTGCTAAATTTCTCTATAAACTTTAACCATTGTGCCTCCTCTAGAAGATGTGCAACTTTTGGATAACCCTCCATGAATTTCTTCCCATCTAGTTATGTTATCATAATAACCCCCATGTTAGCAATGTTTTAACCTACAACTTATTCCTTTTAACAAGGTTATGGAGAAAAAATGGCTTTGCCAAACAGAGTATGAATGAGGGTGGAATTGCCAATGGAATAGGGATTATGGAGTGAAAAAGGGTTTTGGGATAATAGAGTATGAGTGAGGGTGAAATTAGTAATGCAAGATGGTTTATGAAATGGAGTGACTACATAATGATGAATGGTGAATTTCAAATTTTGATAGGATTATGGCCGACTTTGTTGAAAATAAAAGGTCAAATACAAAGTTGGAGTAATGATTATTTGAGATGGCGGTAGCAACGTCTATTTTAATTTATAATCTATTTTTTTCTTACGTTTATTATTTAATCTAGCATTTACATACCTTTGGATTCATGTTTCTAATATTTTGATTCGTATTTTGTAGGTTGTCCATGGATGTCTTCAACTCCAAACTTGATCAATTTCTTCTTGTGCCAAGATCTTCAATTCTCTTGATTGAACATTGTTAAGTCAGTTGCATTATTTTCTTAAAGATGTAGTTTTTTATCAATTATGTAGCTACTTTTTTCAAAATAAAAATAGGGTAACCAATAATATGGGATTTGAATATGTTTTTTAGAAAGAAAATTTAGGGTGCCGAGAGTACTTGGTTTTCATCCTAAACTTTTGTATAAACATGCCAATAATGTTGGTTTTCATGCTTATATGATTATTGTATTTTTTTTCGATATATATATAGTTACAGAATTTTCTTAAAGCTATAGATTTTTATCAATTCTATAGCTACTTATTTTCAAAATAAAAATAAGGTAACAAGTAAGATGGGATTTGAATATTTTTTTAGAAAGAAAATTTAGGGTGCGAAGAATACTTGTTTTTCATCATAAAATTTTGTATAAACATGAAAATAATGTTGGTTTTCATGCTTATACATTTACTATATATTTTTTTCGATATCTATATATATATATATATATATATATATATATATATATATAATAGATGTTAAGTTAAGTTTCAGAGGAAGGAGAATCCTTCCTAATTGGCTTCAAATCAATGTTATCTTGTTGATGTTTAATAAACTCCTCCCTTGTCAATGGCTTGTGTTAAATTCTCAATCGATGACCACTTGCAAGGAAGGTCTTTGTTTCTTCATCGGTGGTTCTAATTCTAACCACGGCATTATGAAATATATTTTCTATCTCATAAGGCCCAAGCCAATGAAGTTGAAATTTTCGTTGAAAAATTTTAAACTTTAAGTCGAAAGGTAATGCCCAATCTGTTGGCTGAAATTTCCTTTCTTTTATGAACTTTTCATGCCATATGGATCTTTCTTGTTGAAATATGTAAGTTATTTGAATATCATCCTGTCTCATCTCATCAGGTTCATTTAGTTATTTCACCCTTTTTTGTTTTCCTTTAGATGGATCAATACCTAATTAGATTGCTATCTTGAAAGTCTTTATCTAGAACTCAATAGGAAATAGGACTTGATTCTTATAAAAAAGTTCATAAGGAGTATGTCCTGTGGTGTTTCTCCATGTGCTATAGTATGCCCATAAATATTCTGGAATATTTTCTTCCCAATCTCTTCTATGCAGGTGAACAGTCTTGGTAAGAATTGATTCAATTTCTTTATTGGTGGATTCCACCTATCCATTTGCACGTGGATGATATGAAGTGGAATTTCAATGCTTGATTTGGTATTCCTAAATTATCTTCTATACCAAAATGGATGTAAATTGAGTACCTTCTTCTATCACAATTTCCCTTGGGACACAAAACTAGGTAGAAATATCCTCGAAAATAAATGAGAATACAACATTTTCAATAGCAAAAGAAAGAACTTTAGCTTTTATCCATTTTGTAACATAATCAATGCAAACAATAATGTACCATTTTTATGGTGGATTGATTGGACCAAAAAAATCCACAGCCCATTTATCAAAAGGTTCAATGAGTACCTGAGGTTGTAGAGGCATTTCATCTGAAAGAATAGGTTTCTGATTCTTTGACAACTATCACATATCTTTACATATTATTTGGATTTCTTAAAAATGGAAGGCGAATAATATCCTCAGAGAAGGAATTTGTAAGGAGTTCTCTTATCAGAAAAATGTATTCCACATGGTTCATCATGACAATATTTCAATATTTTAGTACTTCATATTCTCTAACACATCTCTGAATGATTAGTTTAGGTCCTATTTTGTACAATTCTTCATCTATCTAGGAGTAATATGCACTAGTTTGAATTACCTTTCTCTTTTAGCGAGGAGATAAATATGATGGTAACTTCCTTGTAGCTAATTAATCAAGAATATCTGCAAAACAAGGAGATTTAATAGACATTAAAAAAATATATTCATCAAAAAAGTCATCCTCTATAGGAGTATCATTATTATCATTTTTGATTGTAGATAAGAAATCAATAACTGCGTTTTATTTTCTAGGTCTATCCAAAACAATAATATTTTATTATTGCAACAATAGTAACCATATTGTAATTATGCAATTAGTGATTGATTTATTCATTAAATATATAATTGAAGAATGATATGTGTGAATTAAGGTTTCACAACCAATGATATAATGTCTAAATTATTTATCGCATGTACAACAACTAAAAAATCCTTTTTAGTAACGGTCTAATTTAACTTTGCAGGAGTCAAATTTTTACTTGTATAGTAAATGGCATAAGGAGTTAAGTATTTTTTCCTAACACAACTCCCAAATATGTATCTAAGTCATCAGTTAAGATGTGAAAAGGTAGTTTCCAATTTGGTACTCTCAATATGGGTGCTTTGGAAAACTTTTCTTTCAGTTTTTCAAAATCTTTCTAACTAACTTGAAAAATTTAGAGGAAATTTTTGTAAATTTTTCTCTGAATCTTCTATACTAACGAGGAAATCCAAGAAAAATTCTAACATCCTTTTGAGAAGTAGGAATTGATATCTTAGAAATGAATTCTACCTTAGATGCATCCACCTTAATTTCAATCCCTAAAATATGGTTTACTAAATCAATGCCATCAGTAAAAATCATCAAACATTTTACATGGATTACTGAGATATTTTTTTCTTTACACATAATGAGAAATTTTTCCATATTTGTAAGAGCTTATTCAAAACAGTTTCCATAGATAGTAAAATTATCCATATACACTTCCACACAATCATGAGTTAGATCATAGAAAATGTATATAATGGTCCTTTGGAATGTTGTAGGTGTATTACATAACCCAAAAGGAATTATTCGATAATAATAAGTTCCCCATGGGCAGGTAAAAGTTGTTTTATCTTGATCCTTTGGAGCTACGTGGATCTTGTTATATTCACTAAAACCATCCAAGAATGAAAAATACTTCTTTCCTGCTAAAATATCAAGTACTTGAGCTATAAAAGGGAGTGCAATGTATTCCTTTAATGTAGCTTTATTCAATTCCCTATAATCAATGCATACTCTCCATTTTCCATTATTTTTCGAAACAATGACTAATTTTGATACCTATTGAATTTCAGTTACCTTAGATGCATCCACCTTAATTTCAATCCCTAAAATATGGTTTCCTAAAACAATGCCTTCAGTAAAAATATTCAAACATTTTTCATGATTTAATGAGAAATTTTTTTCTTTACACATAATGAGAAAATTTTCCATATTTTTAAGAGCTTCTTCAAAAGAGTTTCCATAGACAGTAAAATAATCCATGTACACTTCCACAAAATCATGAGTTAGATCATATAAAATGCATACAATGACCCTTTGGAATGTTGTAGGTGCATTAGATAACCCAAAAGGAAGTATTTGATAATAATAATTTCCCCAGGGGTAGGTAAAAGTTGTTTTATCTTGATCCTTTGGAGCTACCTGGATCTGGTTATATTCACTAAAAGCATCCAAGAATGAAAAATACTTCTTACCTGCTAATATATCAAAGACTTGAGCTACAAAAGGGAGTGAAATGTATTCCTTTAATGTAGCTTTATTCAATTCCATATAATCAACGCATACTCTCCATTTTCCATTATTTTTTGAAACAGTGACTAATTGTGATACCTATTGAATATTAGATATAGAATAAATGAAGTTCACATTTCACAATTACTGCAGCTCTTCCATCACAATTTCCATTAAATTTGAATTCATCTTCCTTTAGGGTCATCGAATTGGTCTAGAATTTTCTTCAATATAGATATGAGGCATACAAGTATTGGGATAAATTCCTTTCATATCAGTGTATTCCCATGCATATGCAGAGGAATTTTTTGTAGCACCTTTACTATTTCTTTATTTTGAGATTCTTCCAAATTATCATTAATATTCAAATTTCTCCCTGGAAAGTTCTCTATTAAAGAACTACCAAATTTCAACATTGAATATAAAGACGTTTGACGAGATGATAGATATTCAACATTACATTACTCTTGAAAATTTTGACTAGATTCACAATATGAGAAAGATTCATTATTTTCCATTAGATTCAAAATATGATCTTCTTCATCTATTTGTGAAGTAGAAAATATTGGTTGTATATCAATATCATAATCTATCCATTCGTCACTTTCTACCTCTATTTTTTTTTTTTACAGGAGAATATAATGTGAATTTATTTGTTGTTTTTTAATAAGAAATAAACATATCACCATATGTACAGAGTATAAAATCATCAATTGTAGCTAACCATGCTCTACCTAGTGTTAATTGATGCCCCCCTAGATTATTATTGGGTGTTAAAATCATAAAATCAACAACATATTCCTAATAATATAACAATACAAACACATATTCTAATACACCATCAATTTTTATAACAAATATGTCCGCCAGTTGCAATAGTGTAGGTGTATATTGAACATTAAGAAGTTTCAGTTGATCCATTGTTTGTTTACACATGATGTTTATGGTTGCTCCTATGCTAGTAAATGTGTTTTGGATCTCAATGTCATTGATGTGTGTTTTCACAATGGGACTTCCTGGATCAAAATATTTCAGAACTGTTGTTTTTTCCATCATGATATCTACAATCTTTCCAACCAAATGAATTCTTTTAAATTCTTTCATTTTTCTTGCAGGTCTTTTAATTATTTACTCCCTAATTACCCTTGAAAATATTGGTATTTATTTTATAGCTTGTAACAAGGGAATATTTATGCAAACATTCTTTGGCTCATCTGTTATATCATAATTAGGCAACATAACATGTTTTTCTATCCCCTTATCAATTTTCAATCTTTTAGGAAAACATGGATTTTTTACAGAAACTGAAAGTTGTTTTAGAATAGGAATTGATTTTAATGGAATATAATTGGTATGTACATGGGTATTTTTTTTTTTTGGAATTTTTTCTTGAAAAAGAGGTGTTTCTTCCTCGAAGAGGTTTTCTTTTCCAATTTTATGAATAACAACGAATGGTGACTTATATTGCAATATTTTACAATATGTATGTTGAATATTGTTTATATCTAATGGATTTATGATGTAAATTTCAAAATTTTGTCCTTCCACATTGTAGACATGCTGTTTATTGTTTGGTATTTGTAGAAATGGTAATGAAAGCTGTTGATTTGGATTTTTAGATTGAACATGAGGTGGTTGACTAGGATAAGGGAAATTTTTTGGTGGAAAAGTAGGGTAATTTTGAGGATATTGAGGGTACTAAAGGTATTTTCCATAAGGATTTTTCCACCATTGTGCCCAAGGTTGAGACCAAGGTTTCCAAGGCATGGGTGTATTCCAATTGTTTTGTGATGGTTGTGCATATGTTTGGGTGTTGAAACCTTGAGGTTGTGAATTTTTCCATGGTATTTTAACATTAAAACAAAGAGGATTTTCCGTATTTGGTAATGCTTCCTCTTGGTAGACAACTTTGAGACTTGGTATTGAAGGAAATTATTTGGTATCATGATTCTCTACACATGCGACACATATTTCTATGCTTTTTAAATCAAGAGGACAGTCTCTCAATGCATGTTTATTTCTACATTTCGGACAAAAATAGATAATGAAACATTTTCAAATTTTTCTTGTTTTTTATTTTAAGGGTGTCTATTTTTTCATTAAATCTCCCTCAATGTTTGTTTTAAAGTTATCAAGAAATTTTCCTATTTCAGCTATACTTACTATCCCTGCTACAAATTTATTAATCCTAAACATAACAAAATCTTTTGGATTTTTACCAGTTCTTTCTTTACCTATTGAAATATGTATGCACAACTCACAAATTTCTCCAAATGATAATTGAAAAATATTTCCTTTACTCATCAAATTCAGAATATCAATCCACTCATCTATGATAGATTTTAGTAAGAGAGATTTGAATTTGTCTTCATCTAGATTATGTATTTTAGCGCTTTTGATATTGTAAGCAAACCTTTCAATGAAAAATTCAATATTTTCAACTTCTTTTTGCATCATTTCTAACAATTCATCTTTAAGGTTATAGGTCATACAATAATCCTTGTATTTTCCTAAGAATGCATTTTTCATTTGTTCCCATGTTCTAATAGAATTTTTTCCTAAGCTTGTAAGCTATTTTAATGTTGAATCTTTAAGAGTGGTGGGAAAAAATTTCAATTTTATAGAATGGAGCATATAGTTATAATATCTACATAAGAATTCGAACTCAAAGAGAAATATATCAGGATCCTCACTAGGCTTAATACATGGAAACTAAGAAGGATGGAGGTTGAGATATTTTTCATCGTTGTTGTGCTATCCTCATCGAGGATGGGAAATCCAAAAGGTTATGGATCTCCTCTACCACCTCCTCTTCCTCTTCCTCCACCACTTCCACCTCCAAACCTACCACCTCTTCCACCTCCAACCCTAGGTTTTTCATCATTCACATTGTGTACTTACCCTTCCCCTTCTCCAGCCATTGTAGATTCCTTAGAGCTAATGTAACATGCCAAAATTGGATTTTATAGTACCTCTTCTAGTTCCTCTAGTTCTTCTATCAAAGTAATATTAAAGTATATTTATTCTTCTTATTATTAAATAGGTACTTCTAGTTCTTGTCCTAGAAGTTTTCCTATAGCTGAAGATAAAAAAATTACTCCTTATGTTGGGGATGTAGGATTTTCTTATAATATGGCTTCAGTTGATGAAGTTGGAAAATATCTATGTTCGATTTCAGATCCAAGAACCTCAAGAATTCTATGTCTCCCTACAATGGATGGAATACGATTTTGGGTGGATGGTGTGGCACTACGAGGTCGTGATGGTGTGAGTAGTGATGTTGGAATCAAACTTATATCTCTACCTATAAATATACCTATAAAGTATCTTTTCCAATTCATATCATTTTATTTTTTTTATGAATGAAAAATAAAAAGAACTCCTATATACGCTTCCCTAAAAACAAAGCTAAAATGTTTGGTAATTTAATTTGTCTTAAATTACTTACATCGATTATCGACCAAGGCTAGTAAGCTCATGAAATGTATGAGAAAAGTATGTGCTAGGAGTTTTTTTCACTCACACAAATTTCTAAGTTAAATTGAGTTATTGAAATTCACGTGTAAGAAAAAATAATTATTTACACAAAATGAAATTAAGTCTAGAAATAATGATCACAGTCTTCTTGAAAGAAAACTTCACACTCAAACTTTTCTTGAAATAAAATCACTTATTTCTTTTCATTGAAATCACACTACCTTGTAAAAACTCATACTTGTTTAAATGAAAATCACTCTTTTCTAGAATGGAAATCACATACTCGCATAAATGAAAATCACTCTTTGTTGGAATGGTAACCACATACTTGCATAAATGAAAATCACTCTTTGATGGAATGGAAATAACAAACTTTGCATATATGGAAATCACTCATTGTTGGAATATAAATCACCTTGAGATTTCACACACTTCCATAAATTAAATTTTTCATATTTAAATGAAAATCACTTTATAAAATGGACCTACATTAAGAAGAATAATTAATTATGCAAAAGAGAATCATGTCTACCTTATCACTGTGTTAAAATATACCGTATCCATGTGCACTGAAAAGATTCGAGATAGAAATGATTAAAAGAATAATTTCAAACTCTCATATAAAAGGAATATAAAATGCAAATGCTTAACCAAATTGACAAAACCTATAGGAAACAATTAAAATTCATACTGTAAATAAAGAACCTTACTATCTCGAGGGGGCACTCCAAGAGAAGCAGGTAACGTTGAATGATCTGAAACAAACACTAACCATGCATTGAACACTTATGGAGGAATAAAATTTCAATTATGAAACAGAGTATCAATAGCATGAAATCCAGTCTTACCGTCAGTGTTTTTACTACTGCCGAGAGGCATATTCATGGAGCTTATGGAAATTAATTGTTCAGAGCTATACGCTTAAACCTACTTAATAGAAAACTATTTTTAGCTTAAAAACATAACATCATATAATTTTCTCACAATTTTCTATTATCAAAGAAAATCATGGGGCATCAATCTCATTCTCGCTCACCTATTGTTGACTATGGAAGTTCACCTTTCTTTTGATTTCATTACTAGGACCTGTATTTGTCGATATGGTCCATGAGAGTACGAGGAAATAATTATATGAATCAATTTACACTAACATATATATTTCTCTCTCCAAGTAGCATATTGGAACCTCTCAAACCATGGACTTGGCTGTGGAATCGCATGCTAGCTGCAAAATCATTAGAATTTGGTAGTTTAAGTAAACATTAAACTAAATAATAAAGGAAATTATCATCTTATAAAATAAGAGGCAATTTTATACCTACGATGTCATAAGTGCTATAACTTGATGCCCAATATGTTGTTTATGAAGATGAAAAAGAAAAATATGGAATGAAAAAGGGTGTAAAAAAGAAGCAATTGTGGGGTTCAACAGTAGCTTGAAAAGGATTGTTTGCAACATAGTAGTATATTTTGTGGATATTTCCGACCAAAATAACTGGGTAAGACATATCACTCATCCCCACTTTCTCTCTAGGCATAAATTCCATGGATCCATGAGTTCCAAAATTAAAGATAACATCGGTGTTATAGATTTTGTCCAAAAATGAGTAACAAGAAACAAATCCAAGGTTTATACTTGCTAATTTTGTGAAAGAAAGCCTAATTAGATTTCCATCATATGTGAAACTCTATTTCATTCTAATGAAAACATTTTCAAACTGTATTCCATATACAGGTAAATTCCCCCTTTTAGAATTAAGGTTACTCAGAGGCTTTCCCCGATTTTCTTACAGATACTTAGCCTAAGGTTTGAGCTATTAGTATTGTCTCACATTCATTTTTTAAGGAATATTAAGATTTGGGCTATTGAAATTGGATTATTTGTCATGAATTATTCCTTTAATTAGTGCTTCATAAGTATTGGGCAAGCCTTCTACGTTACAACCAACTTTCTTTAGTTCCTGCAATGCACTTAAAATTGAAGAGAGTATATTGAGGTAGGATGCAGTGCCAAAATTTCCTTTGTCAAGTGGGAAGCTAAATAAAATTAAGCTATTATATTTTCCTCCTGTAGACATGTAAGTAATAATATATTGAATTAGTGAAGAATTTTTTTATAACTACAATTATCTCAATCAGGTTGTAACATGCAAAACAAATTAAAATGCCATTTTGACATTATCACCTTTGCTATTTTCTTTAGCTGAGTCCACTTTATAACCCTTTCAAAATGTTGTTAAAAACGCTTGTGAAGTGCATGGTACTTGCATACACATCAATATAAATTAGTTAGAAATATTTTTTTATAGCCACTTCTAAATAACCATACAATGGATCTAGAAAAGATTTGATCCTACATATCTATATGGTACCATTTCTGTATTTTGGTATTCCAACATCGATGTAATGATAATATGAGTTTCAAGAAAAGGTTAAAAATTTTAAAGGGATTGGATTCTTAACAAGTTATATAATTGATTAAATTTGTGAAATAGTGTTTAGAAAAACAATCAAACCTACCTATTTTTGTAGCATGGCCTAGGAAAAAAATCAAATCCAAACCACCATCAACCTCAGGAAGAGGAACCAACAATGAAACTTGAATCGGGTGCAATACCAAAGTGATGATAATCCATTCCATTTTATTTTTAAGCACTAGTGTCAAGGCCACAATGTAGGGAACATCAACCTTGGGAAAACCCTATGTAGCAGAAGAACGATATTATCTAGCAGGTCCACCCCTAAGTGCAAACCTAGTCAAGAAAACCAAAACGTAAATAATATATTTATTTTATACTGATTCATAAAAAAAAATATTATGGAACCAACTCCAAAAATAGAACAAAAGAGATATCACTGCCTTAGAAATCAACCACTTCAAAGGGGAAACCTCCTTTACATTACATAAATGAAAAATTCTTGGATGATTCAAATGAAAAAAAATCCTTTCTATATATAGGAGTCCATGGGGTCACAATATAATCCTATCCGTCCAAACAATAATTGTGTAATGGCACAATAATAGCAATAATGGAGTTTTATGGGGCATGGTAATAACAATATGGGGACTATAGGGGTAAAACAATAAAAATAAGGGATATACAATAAAACCAATAAGTGTTAGGTCCCTATATTACTAGTATAGTCCATTATTATTGTTAGTGTAACCCCCTTATTGTTATTTTTGTACCCCTGTAACCCCAATATTGTTATTATTGTGCCCTTACATTATTATTGTTAGGTCGTCTAGGATTATAATGTGATCCAATGCGCTCCTATGTATAAAAGAGGTTTTTTCATTTGTATCATCGAAGAATTGTCCATTTATGTAATGTATTGGAGGTTTCCCGTCGAAGTGGGTGATTTATAAGGCGTTGATCTCTCCTTTATTCTATTTTTGGAGCTGGTTTTAGAACATTTGGTATGAGAGTTTTGGATTCTAGGGTTTCACTACTCCAAACAGTTCATCATGGAATTTTCGCTATAAATTGACTTATATGAAGGGTAAGAAGCTAAAATTGTTACATAACGTAGCCAAATTACCGAGGAAAGTTGTCTAAAAATTCATATCTTAGTTCGCAATATTTTTGGAGATATGATCTATGGAAGTTAGGGTTTCTTCAGGATTTTATTTTTCACCTAAAACAGGTCATTGTGGAAGTTTCGATATAAAGTTTTTTATAATAATTTTCAGAGGATGAAATGTTTACAGAGTGAAGCTGAAATCCCTAGGAATTTCATGGAAAAATTTCAAATTTTTGTTCACAATATTTTTGGAGGTATGATATGTGGAAGTTAGGGTTTTTTCGAGCTCCCAAATTCCATCTCAAAGAGGTTACCGTGGGAAAATCATCATAAATCTCTCTCTGAGCATCAGATTAGAATTCTGTAAAAAGTGGCTATATGTAAATGAAATGTAGTTTCCTATGTATCAATTTCAGAGCTGAAGGAGGAAACAGTGACATGTGGCATGTCGTACAAGTTCTCTTTACTGAACCAGTCCATAATTACGTCATTGTGGGAGATTAGTCCTAAATTTTCCTTGAAGAGTTGAAATTAGCTCTAACCCATGGAATTTGAGACAAGCTTAAGAGGGCTACTATAACGCTAAATTTAAGATATTGAAGATCTACAATTACAGAGATAATTCAGTTTTGTTATCAAGCTCCTTAAAAGAAAGAAAAAGGTGTGTATTTCCTTCAAATTACATAAGTCTTGGGTGAGTCTCATATGTAAGTCACCTATTTGAGATGAAATTCAGGAATTTGCAACAATCCTAACTTCCATAAGTTATATGTTTGAAGCTATTGTGAAATAAGACCTGAAAATTTTACATGTAACTCCTCAGTCTTTCCACAGAAATGGGTTTTTTTTGAGCTTCTGAACCTTCGTAGAAAAACAGTTATAGAGAAAACTCCATGATGACCTGTTTGAAGTTATCAAACCCTATAATCCAAAGCTCTTATACCAAATCTTATGAAACCAGCTCCAAAAACAAAATAAAAGAGAGATCAACACCTTATAAATCATCCACTTCGAGGGGGAAACCTCCTTTACATTACATAAATGAAAAATTGATGGGTGATTCAAATGAAAAAACCTCCTTTCTATATGTAGGAGTCCATGGGGTCATAGTATAATCCTAGCTGACCTAATAATAATAATGTAAGGGCATATCAATAATAATAGTGGGGTTTTATGGGGCAACATAATAACAATATGGGGACTAAAGGGGTACAAAAATAACAACAAGTGGGCTACACTAATAAAAATAAGGGACTACACTAGTAATATAAGGACCTAACATGCCCCTCTCCTTGAAACAAGTGTTGTTCTCAATGCTTAATTATTTCTTGATGATTTTGTATAAAATTATCATCCTCCCATGTGGAATATTCAATGGGTAAGTTCTTCCACTTGTTGAGATACTCTGAAATTGTTCGATTTCGTAGTTTTCAAATTCTTGTTTCTGTGGCTGCTTCAAAACTTCTTTCACTGCAATGTTAACCTTCATGTTGTTTCATTCAATTCCGCACCAAAGTTAGGTTATCGTTTGAGAGTTGGAGAACATGTTATTGATGCTCGATGTGTTATTCCACTACTTTATCATCCATATTAGCTTTCATTTGATCCTTCAAACTATCTAACTTAGCTGTCATTTATGCTTTTAAACCATCTATGTTGTCTTTGGTTTCTCTTTGTAAGATCACAATTTGTTGCACTTGGTACTGTAATTTCGATATATGATACTGCAATTATTCCTCTTCATGTGTCATATTAGAGTTTATGAGGGCTGAATGGGTGTGGAATTATTTTTGGAAGGTATTATATAACTCAATACTAATATACATACTTCAATATGCCCTTGGAATCACCTCTAATTGATTTTTCAAACAAATCTTATGTAAACTAGTTTAAAAAGTAGACACCTTTTTCTTGGTTTTTAGGAAGCCTATATTGAACCTGATTTATATCTCTTATTTCAAATCTTCAAGATCTAAATTTATATCTTGCATTAGCCCTCTGAGTCCTCTTTCCAATATCATAAGTCAAACCTAATGTGGATTATTCAAGGCAAATTTATTCCCAATCTCCCGCAATGACCTAATTATGGACTCGTTCAAAAGAGAAAACTTGTATGACATGCCATCTATCACTCTTTCCTCCTTCAGCTCTCAAATTGATACACAAGAAACTACAGTCTATGTTCTTTTGGTCACTTTTACAGAATTTCAATCCGTTGCTCAGAGAGATAGTTATGATGATTTTACCAAGGTCACCTATTTTAGGTGAAATTTGGGAGGTTGTAAAAAACCTAAGTTCCACAGATCATATCTCTAAAACTGTTGTGAAAAATATTTGAAATTTTTACATGCATTTCCTTTGTATTTCCAAGCAAATGACTTGTTTGAAACTGTGAAGCCCTAAAATCCAAATCTTTGATACCAAATGTTATGAAACCAGCTGAAAAAATAGAATAAAAGAGAGATAAACGCCTTAGAAATCAACCACTTTGAGGGAGAAACCTTCTTTACATTACTTAAATGAACAATTATTGGATGATTCGAATGAAAAAGCCTCCTTTCTATATATAGGAGTCCATGGGGTCATAATATAAACCTAGCTGACCTAACAATAATAATGTAAGGGAGGAACAATAACAATAGTGGGGTTTTATGGGGCACAATAATAACAATATGGGGACTACAGCGGTACAAAAATAACAAGAAGGGGGTTACACTAACAACAATAAGGGACTACACTAGTAATAGTGTTTAGAAAAACAATGAAGCCTACCTATTTTTGTAGCATGGCCTAGGAAAACAATCAAACCCAAACCATCATCAACCTCAGGAAGAGGAACAAACAATGAAGCTTGAATTGGGTGCAATACCAAAGTAATGATAATCCATTCCATTTTATTTTTAAGCACTAGTGTCAAGGCCACAATGTAGGGAACATCAACCTTGGACAAAACCTATGTAGCAGAAGGACGATATTATCTAGCAGGTCCACCCCAAGCGCAAACCTAGTCAAGAAAACCAAAACGTCAATGATATATTTATTTTATACTAATTCATCCAAAAAACTATTATGAAACCAACTCCAAAAATAGAACAAAATAGATATCACCGCCTTAGAAATCAACCACTTCAAAGGGGAGACCTCCTTTACATTACATAAATGAAAAATTATTGGATGATTCAAATGAAAAAAACTCCTTTCTATATATAGGAGTCCATGGGGTCACAATATAATCCTATCCGGCCTAACAATAATTGTGTAAGGGAAGAACAATAGCAACAGTGGAGTTTTATGGGGCATAGTAAATACAATATGGGGACTACAGGGGTAAAACAGTAAAAATAAGGGGTCTACAATAAAACCAATAAGTGTTAGGTCCCTATATTACTAGTATAGTCCCTTATTTTTGTTAGTGTAACCCCCTTATTGTTATTTTTGTACCCTTGTAGCCCCAATATTGTTATTATTGTTCCCTTACATTATTATTGTTAGGTCGTCTAGGATTATATTGTGATCCCATGGACTCCTTATATAGACGGAGGTTTTTTAATTTGTATCATCAAATAATTTTTCATTTATGTAATGTATTGGAGGTTTCCCCATCAAAGTGGGTGATTTCTAAGGCGTTCATCTCTCTGTTCATCCATTTTTGGAGCTGGTTTCATAACATTTGGTATGAGAGTTTTGGATTCTAGGGTTTCACTGCTCCAAACTGGTGATCATGGAATTTTCACTATAAATTGTTTTATAGGAAGGGTAAGAAGCTAAAATTGTTACATAACGTAGCCAAATGCCTGAGAACATTGTCTAAAAATTCAAATCTTGGTTCACAATATTTTTGGAGATATGATCTATGGAAGTTAGGGTTTTTTCAGGATTTTGATTTTCACCTAAAACAGGTCATTGTGGATGTTTCGATATAAATTTTTTTATAATAAGGTTCCGAAGATGAAATGTTTACAGAGTGAAGCCGAAATCCCTAGGGATTGCATGGAAAAATTTCAAATCTTGGTTCACAATATTTTCGGAGGTATGATATGTGGAAGTTAGGGTTTTTTCAGACTCCCGAATTTCATCTCAAAGAGGTTACCATGGGAAAATCGTCATAAATATCTCTCTGAGCATCAGATTGGAATTCTATAAAAACTGGCTATATGTACGTGAACTATAGTTTCTTGTGTATCAATTTTAGAGCTGAAGGAGGAAACAGTGACACGTGGCACTTCGTACAAGTTCTCTTTACTGAACCAGTCAATAATTACGTCATTGTGGGAGATTAGGCCTAACTTTGCCTTGAAGAATCCAAATCAGGTCTGACCCATGGAATTTGAGATAAGCTTAAGAGGGATACTACAACGCCAAATTTAAGATATTGAAGATCTACAATTACAAAGATAATTCAGTTTTGTTATCAAGCTCCTTAAAATCAAGAAAAGGTGTGTATTTCTTTCAAATTGCATAAGTCTTGTGTGAGTCTAATATGTAAGTCACATATTTGAGATGAAATTCAGGAATCTGCAACAATCCTAACTTCCACAGGTTATATTTTTGAAGCTATTGCGAAAGAAGACTTGAAACTTTTACATGCAGTTCCTTAGTCTTTCCACACAAATGGGTTTTTTTTAGCTTCTGAACCTTCATAGAAAAATAGTTATAGCGAAAATTCCATGACGACCTATTTGAAGTTATTAGAACCTAGAATCCAAAGCTCTTATACCAAATCTTATGAAACCAACTCCAAAAATAGAATAAAAGAGAGATCAACACCTTAGAAATCAGCCACTTCGAGGGGGAAACGTCCTTTACATTACATAAATGAAAAATTGTTGGGTGATTCAAATGAAAAAAACGTCCTTTCTATATATAGGAGTCCATGGGGTCATAGTATAATCCTAGCCGACCTAACAATAATAATGTAAGGGCATAAAAATAACAATAGTGGGGTTCTATGGGGCACCATAATAAAAATATGGGGATAAAAGGGGTACAAAAATAACAATAAGGAGGTTACAATAATAAAAATAAGGGACTACACTAGTAATATAAGGACCTAACATGCCCCTCTCCTTGAAACAAGTGTTGTTCTCAACGCTTGATTATTTCTTGATGCTTCTGTATAAAATTCTCATGCTCCCATGTTGAATATTCAATGGGTAAGTTCTTCCACTTGTTGAGATACTCTGAGATTGATCGATTTCATAGTTGCCAAATTCTTGTTTCTGTGATTGCTTCAGAAATTATTTCGCTACAATGTTAATCTTCCTGTTGTTTCATTCGATTCTGCACCAATGTTAGGTTATCGTTTGAGAGTTGGAGAACATGTTTTTGATGCTCGATGTGTTAGTCCACTACTTTATCATCCATATTAGCTTTCATTTGATCCTTCAAAATGTCTAACTTAGCTGTCATTTATGCTTTTAAACCATCTATGTCATCTTTGATTTCTCTTTGTAAGATCGAAATTTGTTGCACTTGGTACTGTAATTTCGATATATGATACTGCAATTATTCCTCTTCATGCGTCATATTAGAGTTTATGAGGGGTTAATGGGTGTGGAATTATTTTTGGACGGCATTATATAACTCAATACGGATATATATACTTCAATATGCCCTTGGAATCACCTCGAACTAATTTTTCAAACAAATCTTATGTAAACTTGTTTAAAACGTACACACCTTTTTCTTGCTTTCTAGGAACCCTATATTGAACCTGATTTATATCTCTTATTTTAGATCTTCAAGATCTAAATTTATATCCTTCATTAGCCCTCTGAGTCCTCTTTCCAATATCATAGGTCAGACCTGATGTGGATTCTTCAAGACAAAGTTATTCCCAATCTCCCGCAATGACCTAATTATGGACTGGTTCAAAAGAGAAAACTTGTATGGCATGCCATGTGTCACTCTTTCCTACTTCAGCTCTCAAATTGATACACAAGAAACTACAATCCGTGTTCTTTCAGTCACCTTTACAGAATTTCAATCAGTTGCTCAGAGAGATAGTTATGATGATTTTACCAAGGTCAACTATTTTAGATGAAATTTGGGAGGCTGCAAAAAACTTAAGTTCCACAGATCATATCTCTGAAACTGTTGTGAAAAAATATTTGAAATTTTTGCACACAATTCCTCTATATTTCCAGGAAAATGACCTGTTTAGAGCTGTGAAACCCTAAAATACAAAGCTTTTATACCAAATGTAATGAAACCAGCTGCAAAAATAGAATAAAAGAGAGATAAACGCCTTAGAAATCAGTCACTTTGAGGGGGAAACCTTCTTTACATTACGTAAATGAAAAATTCTTGGATGATTCGAATGAAAAAACCTCCTTTCTATATATAGGAGTCCATGGGGTCATAATATAAACCTAGCTGACCTAAAAATAATAATTTAAGGGAGGAACAATAACAATAGTGGGGTTTTATGGGGCACAATAATAACAATATGGGGACTACAGGGGTACAAAAATAATAATAAGGGGGTTAAATTAACAACAATAAGGGACTACACTAGTAATATAGGGACTAAGCATGCCACTCCCATTCATACTAGTTTTGTCCTCAACGCCTGATTATTTCTTGATGCTTCTGCATAAAATACTCATCCTCCCATGTGGAATATTCAACAGGTAAGTTCTTCCACTTTATGAGATACTCTGAAATTGATTGATTTTGTAGTTGTCGAGTTCTTTCTTTTGTGACTACTTCAGAAATTCTTTCGCTGCAATGTTGATATTCCTATTGTTTCATTCAATTCTACACCAAATTTAGGTTATCCTTTAAGAGTTGGAGAACTTGTTGTTGATTCTCGATGTGATATTCCACTACTTTATCATCTATATTATATTTAATTTCATCCTTCAAACCATCCAAATTAGCCTTCATTTCTTCCTTTAAACCATCTATATCATCTTTTATTTCTCTTTATAAGATCGACATTTGTTGCACTTGGTACTGTAATTTTGATATATCATACTAGAATTCTTCCTCTTAATGTATCATAGTAGAGTTTAAAAGGGCTTAATGGGTTTGGAATTATTTTTGGGAGGTGTTATATAACTCAATGTTGATATATATGCTTCAATATTCCCTTGGAATCACTTGAAACTGGTTTTTCAAACAAATGTTATGCATACTTGCTTAAAAAATACACACCTTTTTCTTTCTTTTTAGGAGGTCTATTTTGAACTTGATCTATCTCTGTTATTTCAGATATTCAATATCTAAATTTTTATCCTGTATTAGCTCTATGAGTCCTCTTTCCAATGCCACATGCTAGACCTAATTTGGATTCTTCAAGGAAAAGTTATGCCCAATCTCCCGCAATGACCTAATTATGGACTCGTTCAGCATAACGAACTTGTACGGCGTGCCACGTGTCACTATTTCCTCCTTCGGCTTTGAAATTGATACACAGGAAACTATAGTTTGTTTTCTTTTATCCACTTGTAGAGAATTCCATTCTGATGCTTAGAGAGATAGTTATGATGATTTTCCCAAGGTCACCTCTTTGAGATGAAATTTGGGAGCATGCAACAATCCTAACTTCCACAAGTCATATCTCTAAAACTATTGCGAACCAAGATCTGATATTTTCACATGTAGTTCCTCAGGATTTCTAGGTAAATGAGGTTTTTCTTAGCTTCTGAGCCTTCATAGAAAAACAGTGATAGAGAAAATTCCATGATGACATGTTTGAAGCAGTGAAACACTAGAATCCAAAGCTCTAATACTAAATGTTATGAACCAGCTCAAAAAATGGAAAAAGGAGAGATGAACGCCTTAGAAATCAACCACTTTGAGGGGGAAAACTTCTTTAAATTATGTAAATGAAAAATTCTTGGATGATTCGAATGAAAAAACCTCCTTTCTATATATAGGAGTCCATGGGGTCATAATATAAACCTACCTGACCTAACAATAATAATTTAAGGGAGGAAAAATAACAATAGTGGAGTTTTATGGGGCACAATAATAACAATATGGGGACTACAGGGGTACAAAAATAATAAGAAGGGGGCTACACTAACAACAATAAGGGACTGCACTAGTAATATAGGGACCTAGCATGACGCTCTCGTTCAAACTAGTTTTGTCCTTAATGCTTGATTATTTCTTGATGCTTCTGCATAAAATACTCATCCTCTCATATGGAATATTCAACAGGTAAGTTATTCCACTTTATGAGATACTATGAAATTGATTGATTTTGTAGTTGTCGAGTTCTTGTTTCTATGACTACTTCAGAAATTCTTTCACTACGATGTTGATCTTCCTATTGTTTCATTCATTTCTACACCAAATTTAGGTTATCCTTTAAGATTTGGAGAACTTGTTGTTGATTCTCAATGTGATATTCCACTACTCTGTCATTTATATAATATTTCATTTGATCCTTCAAACCATCAAAATTAGCCTTCATTTCTTCCTTTAAACCATCTATATCATCTTTGATTTCTCTTTATAAGATCGACATTTGTTGCACTTGGTACTGTAATTTTGATATATCATACTGGAATTATTCCTCTTAATGCATCATAGTAGAGTTTAAAATGGATTAATTGGTTTGGAAATATTTTTGGGAGGCATTATATAACTTAATGCTGATATATATATGCTTCAATATTCCCTTGGAATAACTTCAAACTGGTTTTTCAAACAAATGTTATGAAAACTTGTTTAAAAAATACACACCATTTTCTTTCTTTTTAGGAGGTCTATATTGAACCTGATCTATCTCTATTATTTAGATCTTCAAAATCTAAATTTCTATCCTATATTAGCTCTATGAGTCCTCTTTCCAATGCCACATGCTAGACCTAATTTGGATTCTTTAAGGAAAAGTTATGCCCAATCTCCCGAAATGACCTAATTATGGACTCATTTAGTAGATCGAACTTGTACGGCGTGCCATGTGTCACTATTTCCTCCTTTGGTTCTGAAATTGACACATAAGAAACTATAGTTTGTTTTCTTTCATCCACTTGTAGAGAATTCCATTCCGATGCTCAGAGAGATAGTTATGATGATTTTCCCAAGGTCACCTCTTTGAGATGAAATTTGGGAGCATGCAACAATCCTAACTTCCACAAATCATATCTCTGAAACTATTTTGAACCAAGATCTGATATTTTCACACATAGTTCCTCAGGCTTTCCAGGTAAATGGGGTTTTTTTTAGCTTTTTATCCTTCATAGAAAAACAATTATAGCAAAAATTCCATGATGACATGTTTGAAGCAGCGAAACCCTAGAATCCAAAGCTCTGATACTAAATTTTATGAAACCAGCTCAAAAAATAGAAAAAAAGAGAGATGAACGCCTTAGAAATCAACAACTTCGAGGGGGGGATCTCCTTTACATTACATAAATGAACAATTCTTGGATTATTCAAATGAAAAAACTTCCTTTCTATATATAGGATTCCATGGGGTCAAAATATAATCGTAGCTGACCTAAAAATAATAATGTAAGTGCACAACAATAACAATAGTGGCGTTTTATTGGGAACAATAAAAACAATATGGGTACTATATGGGTACAACAATAACAATAAGGGGACTACAATAACAACAATAAGGGTCTACACTAGTAATAGAGGGACCTAACAGAAACACTCGACACGGGTGGAAAAATCCAATCAACCTAAAACTTTTGGCACAAACTTTGCACATATGGCTTCCAATTCCATCGCAACAGCCACATAGTAACCATAATCACTAGTAATATTGAGGCTTCTTTGTAACATGATTCCAATTAGTAGCACATTTGTCTTTTTGATTTTCTCAATGCAGCCTTTCTTGTGTCATGCCAATTCAAATATAATCTAATATCATTATACATATAAGGAGCCAAAGGGTGCCATATTCCTATTTCCAAATAGACAATTGTATAAAAAAACCGAAATGTGCTTTATTGAGAGAAAATAGATACAAACCAACAATCATGTTCAAGAAATTTTCAAGCTTCTCTAGGGATCCACCAAACCAAAAATAGAAACTTATAATATAGGCTCTAGCATCTCGAGCCTTTTCGCTTGGAAAATAGTTGAGGAATTTGGGTAGGGTCCTAAAAAGCTTACACATGCTTTCCTAAAATATCGTTGACTTATTCTTTATTTTAAACATTTGAAGGAAAGGTATTTTGTATTGGACCAAATAAGACATATTAAAAGAAACCAGTTTATTTAGTCTCATTACCTTTGGCATTAAAGGGAAAATGAAGACAATATTCAATCTTTCTATTTTAGTCTCCATTGTAGCCTTTACCTTTTGAGTGAGGTCCTCAACAAGTATCAGATATCAAATGAATGTATTGGCATTACAGAAATATTTTAGAACATGCTGTAGGTATTTTGGTCCCTTAGATCCTTTATAAGGTACCCAACTATCTCAACTAATTTTTTTTTTCTTTTCTGGTTAAGATTCTAGATTGTTGCACTTACAAAAGCCTAGTATTGAGCTTCAAGAACCACATAAAATATTTTCACACTTGGAAAATTTTGATTTCTTTCTGGATTAATTCGTTTCACCTGTGGTGTGCCTTGTGTGTATGAGATATTTCCAACAAGTGCAGAGGTCACCTAGTATGAATTTATATTGAAATGAAACCTACTGAGAATTCTGATATGGAATGGAAATATGAGAATTTAGTTTGGATATTATGTTAGTCGAAGGGATGATTTCTCATTTTAATCTTGAACTATCAGTTTTTCTAGGACTAATATATTTCCTTGGGTATTTTTATACCTCTTATTTTATTTACAAATATTTTCAATCTATGTTATAGATAGCTATAAACTCATATTACTCCACAAGCATTCTACTTTGCAGAAAATTTATACCCACAAACCTGCATGAAATAGTTACATTTAAACTATTAAAGGACAAATGCAATCTATAGAGTTTGATCACCCTAAAGTCTAACGAAAATACAGTTCACAGTGAGATTATCCCAAGGAAAATGTCCTTAGAAAATTTTCATAAATCAAGCCATAGATGATGGAAACCATTTTATCCTCTACAAACGTGAAGCCACCAAAAATAAATACAAAAGAATTTGCAATTATAATTCTCTATTATATCTCACAAAAACCAAAATGAACTAAGAAATTTCATGACTAAGTTGTTTGACAATAGAAATGAGCTCCTATAAACCCAACTTCCTAATTTATAATTATATTCTTTTTTCATTTCTAATTTTAAGAAGAGTTTCGTCAGTTCAGGTACGTTTTAGAGGAGAATTAAAAAAAATATAAACATGAAAATCACAAAAATGAGAACATAAAAATCATTTTGTGAGGGAAAATAATAAAATACCTAGGAATCCTCTTTAGATTGGATGTGTTAATTAGAAAACTATGAGCTTCAAAAGGAAAAAGGAACAAGAAAAATAGGCATAAAAAGATAGAATAGGCTAAAAATATCTTAAGAGAAAATAACAAATAAGAAAAATAAATTTGCAACGTCAGAAGTTTCTTCTTAATCTATATTAAGTTAATTTATCTTTAATCTTTATGTAAATCCATTATCCGTATTTTATTTAAATTTTAGATTTTAAGTTTAAAACCTAAGTAAGTTTCTTCTTATTCTATATTATATTAATTTTCTTTTAATCCTTATGTAAAGCCATTATTCGTATTTTATTTAAATTTTAGATTTTAACTTTAAAAAAGTAAGCTTTTAATTTTAAACTCTAAATCCAAAATTTCATCTCCAATGTTCTCTCCTATTTCCCCCATAAATGTATTTATATTGATACTTACCTTTCACACAGTAATAGAAACATCAAAATTTTAGATATAATTAGTATATATCCCTACATGAAGGTTTTCAAGGAAGAAAGTCATTGAAAACACATTGAATGACTGATATATGTTGAGAAAACACTTTCAAGTTTATAGATAACCAAGTTCTTATAATCAAGAATAAAAGGCAAATCTTAAGCATGTACAAGAAACCTCTTGTAATAAGTAACATACTTTTTAGATTTAGAGGAAGATATTGTAAGCTACATGTTGGAGAGGAAGGGACTATAAGCCAAATATTGGAAGATTTTTATATATTATATTTGTGTAACTACAAGAATGCCGAGTGAAACTAGGCAGTTGTTTGGGACATCTTCCTCTAAAGCATCACCTAGAACAATAAAAAAAAATTTCCTCTCCATAAAAAGGAGGGGAAAATTCATAGTTTTAATGGGATATTAGTATGGTTTTTTTTTTGTTTTTAATAAGAGACACTAAAATCAATTCCAAAATAACATGAAAATAACAATTTTGAAAAAAATGATTACTAGAAACTAGGAGAAAAAAAAATATTTCAAATTCTATGTTTCCAATCACAAACATCATTATAAAAGTAGAAATTATATATACAAATCTCAAATACTTTTGAGGATTAAAATTATGAAAAAAATTTGAGGATACTATATAGAACAGTCTTAATACCATGTCATGTCTAATGTTTCATGAGGGTTGAATGACAATATGACCTTATGTATTTCATGTCCACTTATTGACTATAAGCTATTAGGTTATTAACCAATTCAAGTGAATTATTTTAACAAATAAATACGAACTCACAATATGGTAAAATAGTAGGAGGAACTAGAGTCTAAACATACAATGTCAAAGTAATCTACTCTGTACAAAAACATATTCAAATAGAATGCCAACCTATATCAACAAGTTCCTTAGAGTACATAGCTGATCTTTTCCAGCCAGTGAGAAGAATTGCATATTACATTCCATCAAAAGAAAAAATCAAATGGAAAAATGTATAAGAATAGGTCACAGTGCACCCCTCATCATTGTTTTCATCATTTCTTCCTTCCTATATATATTTATATTATAGCAAAGGCCTCTCATAACTTGAAAATGGCATTTCCAAGCACCCACCTTCATTAAATAAACAATAAATTGATTTGCAAGCTATTTTATCCACACCATTGCAACTACAAAAATTTGGGCATAATAATAATGAAACAAGTATCATATGCAGAGCCCACATGAGTGTGGTCTAGTGGCCAGAAGGAAGGTGATCATGCCTATATTAATTCCAAGCCCCTGGCTCAAAATCCCCCTAGGCAATGATATTCTATCAGAAGTATTTCTCAAAACGAAACAATATAAAGAACTTGACGCTAATAATACTTCTGCGTGGAGATATTGGAGGTGAAAGAAATGTAATTAAAAATCCAACATGAATAGTATAATAGACTAGTGATAGGTCACAAAACTATTATCCACCTCCCAAGAATGAGAGTAACAATAGAAACAATTGGTGTATGATTATGAGTCCCATTTAATTAATAGTCCCTAGGTTCACTTGAAAGTCCACTGTAGCATAAGTATGCATAGTTAGTGAGTGAGTGAGAGTATATATATATATATATATATATATATATATATATATATATATATATATATATATATATATATATATATACAGATAGATAGATAGATAGAAAGATAGATAACTGAAGCTGGTAGAATATTTCCATTCACCTATTCCAAAAACTACCTATTTTCTAGTTAGTGAAATAAAAATGTTTACAATGTAACTCATACAAAATAAATATGATATCTAGAGCAATGCTTTCTAATTAGTGATTTTCACTAGAAACGTTTGTATTTTATATTTAGTTATCTTGTTCGGGTTAGTATCTCAGAACATTTGGATTTGTTGAAACAAAAAGGGTAAATTTAAGATTGATCATTTAGTCAAATGTTATTAAGGTCAAAATTCACTTACAATTTATTGATAGAACATAGAGAAATAGAACTGAATGTTGAAGATACAAATCCAACATCCACTCAAAGTGACATTTATTTGAGTCTGTTATTAACAAGTATTAGTGTATTACCTATGTGATTAATGAAAATGTAATAGGAGTCAGAGGATAGGTGTCATTTATATTAGAGTGAGTTGTGGTTAAAAATATGTTATAAGAGGCATTCCACCTATCATCTCAATTGAATATTCTTTCTATGATAATCAATTGTTTCTGAGTGTTTTATGCACATTTCATTTTTCCACAACTTCTAAATGTTTCACACTAAAGAAAGTAATCAAGATGGAATATACTGTAATCAGATTTGAATTTTTAAGTTGTTGTGTGTTTGTTTAATGTCGCAATTGGAAAATGGGTTTGTGGTTTTCCTTTTGACGAAGCCCACCATGGTTCTAATCTCCCCAAGGCCATGTGCTCAATATTTTCACCTCATGGGTACTACAAATGAATTCACCTTCCATGGACTGTTCCACTTGGCTGAATTGGGACTGCTCCTTCAAATTGAGAATGGAACTTCACCGCTAAAAGTACTTACCAGAAACACTGATGACAAAAACAGGAAGGAAAAAAAATATAGTCTATGATTAATATAATGATGTGTTGCTAAATCATCTATTGAACACAAAACTTGATTAACACTATCAAAATTCACCATATATCTTACTAACCATCAACAAAAAAAAAATATTTAGGTTGGGAAAAAATTGTACCTAACTTCAATGTTAGAATGTTGAATGCACCTCACTTTTCTCAGTAAAATCACTATTAGTTCACTCACATTAGATTTATTGTTACTATACTGTTAGTATTGTAAAACATATCATATAGGAGAATATAGAAGGAACATGATTTGTTTGACAAAATTAATTAGAAACATGTTTTCTCAGGGACAACCATTCTTGCAGGATATGCACATAATGGCTCATTGATGAATCCCTAAATTTCTTTAACAAAATGACTCAGTGGAATGTGGTGTCATGGAATTACATGATTGCGGGATTTTTGCAGAATGGGAATTGTAATGAAGTCCTGAAGTTATTTTTTGAAATGTAGTTGGTGGGCATGAGAAATAATTCAAAAACATTTTCCAGTCTCCTTTCAATTTGTGATTGCTTGGAGGAGGGTATGGAAATAAACCAAGAATTTGGATTTCATTTTTAACATTGTGGTGATGACTGCACTTGTTGATATGTATGATAGGCAAGGCACGAGAGGTATTTGATAAAATTTATCATAGAGACCTTATCTCATGGAATGAAATGATTCCAAGTTATACATAGAATGGAATTCTTTAATAAGCTCTGGAACCCTTTAAGAAAATTCCTGAAAGAAATTTAGTCTCATGAAATGCATTAGAAAGATTTGTGCATAATGTGCATGCAGAAGAAGCCCTGCAATTTTTCCAACAAATGGAATTGGTACATATGAAGCCAGACTTGAAAACATTTCACTGTTATTACAGTATGTGACAATTTGGAAGCTCTTCAATAGGGTATGAAGATCCATAATAAAATATGTAGAAATGGTTTCCTGTCTGATTTCATGGTGGTGAATTCCTTGATAGACATGTATGAAAAATGTGGTTGTATTCATAAGGTAGCTAAATTATGTGAGAAACTTCTACATCGAGATATACTCTCTTGAAATGAAATGATTGTAAGAAATGAAATGCATGTCTATGGAAAGGAGGCCCTCAAACTTGTTGAAAAAATGAACCATTGTGGGATGAACCTGAATCATGTGACCTTAGTGTTTTATTTGCATGTAATCATGCAGGTCTAGTCGATGAATGATAAAAATATTTTAAATTCATGATAAAGTGTTATCAAATAACACCTATGATCGAGCTCTATATATGTATGGTTGAACTTCATGGCCAAGCTAGGTGCTTGTATGAAGCAAAATAATTTACCAATAAAGTGCTAATAAAACCTGATGGAGTTGTATAGAGTTGTTTTCTAAGTTCGTGTAAAATACATACTAATATGAAACTAGCATAATGCATGGAAGAATTCCTTTTTGAGTTGGACCCTAACAATCAACCGCTTATGTTCTTCTCTCAAATATTTATGTTGCAACTAGGAAGGGGATTAACATTTAAACGACATAGAAAATGATGAAATATATAGGGATAAAAACTACTAATGGGTGCATTTAGATTGAGATCAATATAAAAAAACATGTTTTCCTTGTAGCAGATATATCACATTCACAAACATAGGAAATACATTCAATGTTATCTTTACAGATGAAGGTGGTTGGGTATGTTCCTAACAGGAGGTTTGTACTAAATTCTATGGAGGATAAGGAGAAATTTGTTTTCTACCGTAATGACAAGATGACCATTTTATTTGGGTTTTTAAACACATCTCCTTGAACAACCATTCAAATTTTCAAGAACCTCTAAGTATGTGGTGATTGTCACTCTACAACAAAGTTCATTCCCAGGATTGTTGCCAGCAAAATAATTGAGAGGTATGCAAATTGTTACCATAATTTCAAGGATGGATATTATTCATGTGGAAATTATTGGTGATGCTAAGTGAAGTAAGATAGAAGCAAAAGCTTGAATTATATCCTTGTGGGAATAAATTAAATTGTACAAGGAAGTGTTTGGATATATATTCTAAGTTGTTGTTCTTTCATTGGAAGAATCAATATGTGGATTAAATTTGTAAATTCATTTCCTCCATGTACTAATGCCAGATATATTCCTAATAATTTAGCATGATGATAAATATTTATATCCTTTATTTTTCAATCTCTAAAATATGTTCTAGAACCTCTTAGACCATAGAAATAAATAGCAACATTAACATGGAACTGACCCTGAATAAGGGATATGCACAAAGAGAATTGTGGTGCCTAGTACACATGAAGATTTTTTTGAAGCCTAAGATTTTCTATGTTAAAATCAAATCAAATTTTCCTCAAAATTTCTTCTATTTATATATGGCCTACATTTGACTTGTTGAAGTGATTATATGAGATAAATAAACTATGCCACTATAATCGTTTCGTTATATATTGTTAAATAATTTCTTAAAGTATATTGTCACAATGTCATAAAAATATCTTAGGTTTTCTTTTTACATCTCATCACAAATGCTAACTTGTTTTAACATGTGCCTCTAGTTTGAAATGTAAAAAAAAATACAATTTATTTAAAAAATGTAAATTATGGCATTGTTTAAAAACAAAAGGAAGTTAGATAATTCACTTATTGTTCTATCTGATTCTACAAATTGTATGAATTGATAGTATTTAGAAAGACATGCCATTTGTGGGATCCAAAGTAAGTCGAAGCACTAATATACAAACTAAAGAAGACAATTTTTTTGTTGAATTAGGATAATATTCATATTGTGTTAACAATGAAGTCTACCACTCACAACTATAAAGATGGAAGTGTTTCTACTCCTAGCGTGCCATAACCTACAAGTTTGATGCCAAAAAAATTGGAGTAAAAAATATCAAAAGGGCTTTGTTATAGTTGTGATATAAAATAATTTAAAGCACTGAGAAGAAATTATTCTACATATATTGTGAAGAGGAGGAAGAAAAGGAACAAAAGATGTCAAAAGAATAGGATATAGACCTCAAACCAACCCCATAGAAAGAATAAATGAATCTCACCATATCTTTAAATGCATTGGTGGGAACTACCAGTACTAAAACTATCAAGATAGAAGGACATATGAAGAAGAAAAATGTAGTGTTTTTTATTGATTCGAGCAGTACCCATAATTGTATTCATTGCAAGATATCCAACGAATTGAATTTCTTCCTATATCGAGCACAAGAGTGTCAAGTAATGACTGCAAATGGAGGAACTATAAATTTCTCTAGAATGTTCCATAATATAAAGTTATAGATGGGAGAATATGTATTGAATATTCCAATGCTTTCCATTCCAACGGGTGGTGTTGATGTTGTACTAGGAGTCCAATGGTTATAATATTTGGGTACAGTCACTTTTAATTTTCAAGAAATTTCATTGAATTTTTTTGGGAAGGAAATGAAGTTGAATTAATGGGTATCATAGGAAAACCAGGAAAGATAATAAGCTCTAATGGCATGATAAAGGATCTAAAAAATTAACACAGGGTGTAATTGTACAATTATGCTCACTAGAGGTTCAACCATCGAAATCGTTTATTTTTCCAGGTATCCAAAAAGTATTGGAAAATCATTCCAAGGAATTCGAGACTCCCAAAGGCCTACCACCTATTCATGATCATTATCATGATATTCATTTCACTCCATGAAGTTTTCCTCAAAACATCATGCCTTACAGATATCCCTATGCCCAAAAGAGTGAAATTGAACATATGGTTATAAAAATGATAAAGGTCATTATCATGAAACCAAGTCAAAGTTATTTCTCTACTCTAGTAGTATTGGTGCACAAGAAGCACAGATCATGAAGCATGTTTCCAGATTATAATGAGCTCAAAAACCTTGTTATTAAAGCTAAATTTCGAATTCATATCCTTAATGAATTATTGGATAAATTACATAGAGAAATTTACTTCACCAAGTTGGATCTTTTTTCAAGATATCATCAAATAAGAAATAAGATTAAAGTCATTCAAATCAACATTCAAAACTCATGAGGGTAATTATGAATTTTCGGTCATGCCTTTTGGCCTTACCAGTGCACCTTATACATTGAAAGGTTTGATGAATTCCATTTAAAAACCCTTAGAAAATATGTCTTAGTAATATTTTATGATATACTAATCTACAACAATTCTTGGAACGATCATGCTGACAGGGTGATGAAACTATTAGAGGAGAAACAATTATATGAAAAAACCCCCAATGTTTCTTTGAAGTACAAGAGGTGGAATATTTGGGCCATATTGTATCTAATGAGGGTGATAAGGTATACCCTAACAAAATTTAAGCCATTAGGGGATGGAAATTCCTCATAACCATAAAACATATGCAAGGATTTCTTAGGTTTAGAGGGTATTATCAAAAAATTGTTAATAATTATCGGAGAGTATAAGTACTGCTAAAAACATTACTGAATAAATATGCATTTTATTCGACTCTAGAAGCAACTAAGGCCATTGAACATCTTAAAGAGGAAATGTGAGAAGCACTATTATTAGCTATCCTAGACTGCACAAAATCCTTTTTCATGTAATGTTGTTCCTCGGGAAATTGAATTGGTGATATTTTAATGCAAAAAGGAAGAACCATTGTGTTTGAAAGTTTTCCAATCAAAGAAAAAGTTTTTACACAAACCTATTTATGAGGAGGAAATTTTGGCAATACTAAATTGACTTAAGAAATGGTGACCTTACCTAATGGGAAGTCACTTTAAGGTAAAAATGGATCATGAGAGTCTTAAATACTTTTTAGAACAAATATTATGTTCAGAAGAAGAGAAAAAATTGGTCACAAAGGTGTTGAGTTATGACTTTGAAATAATCTAAAAATTAGGGAAGAAAAATATTGTTCCAGGTGCACTCTCAAGAAGCGATGAGGATGTGGAAGCATTGCTTTGTGTCCAACCCAATTGGATAAGAAAAGAAATGGATGAATGGAAGAATGATGAAGAAATGTAGGCAGTAATTCAAAATTTGCTGCAAGATCCCATTACATATAATACATTTATCTAGAAAAATGATTCATTATGGTACAAAATATTAGTTATATATTTCTAAGAATTCCCAACTCAACCAAAATATTCTTTTGGAATTTTACACCTCTCCCTTAGGAGTGCACTTGGGATCCTTAAGAACTCACCATAAGGTTAAGAAAATTTTTTGTGGGATGGCCTTAAATATGATATTCAAAATTATGTGGCATAATTCTTGGTTTTCCAACAAAATAAAGTTAATAAAATTAAGACGCTTAATCTCTTACAACCTTTATCCATTGCAAGTCAATGCCGAGAGGAGGTTTCAATGGATTTTATCATAGTTTTATCCAAGTCTAAAGGAAAGAGCATCATCATGGTGGTACTTGATAGACTTACCAAGTATGCACACTTTTATGCATTATCTCATCCATTTAAAGGAAGTACAATTTCTACTAATTTTATGGAAACAATTCAAAAGCTACATGGAAACCCAAAGATTATTGGAAGGGACAAAGATCAAATATTCACTAATTTTTTTTGGATGGAATTGTTTTCTTGTATAGGTACTCAATTATCTCAGAACTCATCTTATCGTCCTCAATTTGACTAGAGAGATGATATAGTGAACAAATCCTTGGAAGGATATATTTGTTTCTTTTTTTCTCATAAAAGGACACAATGGGTCAAGTGGTTACCTCTGGGTGAATGGTGGTATAACACTTCCTTCCATACTACAACAAAAATGACCCCATTTATGGCACTTTATGGATATCATCCACTCTCCAACACATCATTTTTAAGAGAAAATTATAAGGTTCAAATAGTTGAATAACACATCGAGAATCAAAACACGTTCTCCAACTCTTAAAGGATAACATCACTTTGGCATAGAATTGAACGATAAAACAGGAAGATCATCATTGTAGGGAAAGAAGTAATGATGTATGATATTGCGTATTTTTTCGTCTACAACCATACAAACAAATTTCCCTCAAGAAATCTAAGAAGAATGATAAATTATCACCAAAGTATTATAGTCCTTACAAGGTTTTGCATAATATTTGTATTATGCAATAAAAATTGGAGCTTCCTGCATCTTCCTGAGTGTACCCAGTTTTCCATGTTTCATGCTTAAAGAATGTTATAGGTGACAAACTCCTAGTTAAAACAATATTGCCAAAAATTGACAAGGACAGAAAAATCATATTGGAACCTAAAGTAGTCATGGAAGCAAGACTCTGCACAACTACAAAATAGATCTGTTTCATACTATTTAATCACGTGGAAGAACTCACCCCTTGAATATTCCACTTGGGAGGATGATAATTTTATACAGAAGAATCACAAACAATCAAGCATTTAGGACAAAACGTTTTTGAAGGAGAGGGGCATGTTAGGTCCCTATAATACTAGTGTATCCTCTTATTGTTATTGCTATTGTAGCCCCCTTATTTTTATTTTTGTACCCATGTAGTCTCCATATTTTTATTATTGTGCCCCATAGAAGCCCACTGTTGTTATGGTTGTACCCTGACATTTTTATTTTTACATTGGATCTGATTATATTGTGACCCATTAGACTCCTATGTATTGAAAGGAGTTTTTTTCATTTGAATCATCCAGTAATTGTTTATTTATGTAATGTAAAGGAGTTTTCCCCCTCGAAGTGGATAATTTTTAAGCCGTTGATCTATCTTTTCTTCTATTTTGTGAGCTCTTTGCATAACATAACAATATAACAACACCCCCCTAACTGATTTATTTTTTTAGTTGGTATGCTTGATATAGTTTTACTAAGATATACTAGCATACACATTGCATTGTGCTATGTGGCTCACCCTATATTATTCTTGAATTAATACATTGCTATTTTGTATTAATGCATTCCCTCTAGAATGATTATTTTATATTTGTTGCACGCATAATGTTAATATTTCAATGAATGAATTGTGGATGGTGTAAAGGAGGTCGTATGAGTGGGGAAAATTATGGCCAATATTGGGATACCAACACAAGATACGCCATTTTTGGGTCTCCAAAATGTCATCCACTTTCACCCCCATTTCCATCATTTTACCCTCATTACATAACTCTATAACTTCATAAGCCCTACATTAGTAACCATTTTCATGACCATAGGGTTTATCATTGTGATTTCTAAATTCGCTTATTTTATGCAGTTTAAGAGAATGTATGGTCAAATATTATGAAATTAACATGTTTTAATATATATCTAAAAGTATTATGCCTTTTGTGATATTGTAGGCCTACTTGGAGATTCTAGAAGGGTCGTATTGGGCCACCTAACTACAAATTTGAATTTCAAATTCCAACTCATGAGGATTTGTAGAATATTTGAGGAATACATGGATCATTAAGTAAAGCACATTCAAAGGAGAAGAATCATGGATGTTTTGATATGAGTCCTTATCAAAACTATGAGATAATTTGAGAGGATTTTTACCTTGTATTTTTAGATGATTGGATGTACCCACAAGAGATAAATGTGGATTCATGACAAATTTGAGAGATCTGTATTTATTGATAATTTGTCCTCAGTTTTTGTATAAATAGTGGGAAATTATTTAAAGGATCTGACTCTTATCAACCGTTAGGAAAATACTTATTCATTCTTGTAATGTCTTTGGAGCTTTTCTCCAACTTTATGAAACACATACTACTGCTTTCATCTCCAAGATGAGATAATTGTTCGATGTTCTTGTTGAGGAATGGAGGTTAGCCATCAACCACAGTTTGCACATATTTTTACGTATTGGTAACATTGAGTAATTATGTCATTTCATTTTAGTAGATGTGATTTTATTTCGAGCAAGTGTTTTTTCATTCCAACAAGCATGATTCCATTTTCGCAAGTGTGATTTAAATTTTGCAAGCATGATTTCATTTATACAAGTGCAGTGTGATTTCATTTATGCAAGTGTGGTGTGATTTCAATTCTGCAAGTGTGATTTCAATTTCAAGCAAGTGTGATTTCCTTTATGCAGGTGTGATTTCAATTTGTCTATGTTGGTTTGGATTGGATTAATTTATTATGTTTTGAAATTATTTTTAATTGCATTAGATTAATTTAATATAAAACATAACCACCTAGTACATATAATACATGCATACCTTGTTAGTTTACGAAACCCTAGTTTCAAAATTAAATGACAGGGATTTAACTCTCAATTAAATCACCCAACATTTTGACGTCATTGCAGGGGACGTATACATATGTGTTTATTTTGAAAGTTTAGACAACTCAGTATAGTGACATTCCTTCTTATATGCATGGTTAAAATAATATTAAAATAATTTTTCATATTAAATTAAACAAGAATGTGGATACTTTGTACTAATATGTGTGCATGACAAGAATTATCAACCAAGTGGAGTAATTCACATACAATTAAGAATTTTAAGAATTTCGTTCCAAGAAATTTCTCGAACCCTAGAAACAACTTGGCTGTCTGCTTCTTAGGAAGAGTATATTTTAACTGATTTCACAAAATTATCTATTTCTCCACATCCAAAAGAATATATTCAAGTCTATTTTGATTCCTATTGCGAATTTGTTGAAGAGACTAAAGAATCATGCAATGATTTTGATGGGGAGAAACCACTAGAATATAATATTAATGAATGCATAATAAATGGGGATATTCAATATGATCTAAACCAAGAAAGGAATCATGAATATCATAGATTTATTGAAAAATGGTTCAAAACAAGGATCAAGTCACATCACTCTTTAATTCTTCTTGACTTCTTAATAGCATCATCATAAGAAATAGTCTTTCATGATTTCATGTGTTTTAATGCATATTTTTCAAAACCAAGCATGCATATATTTTTACTCTTGTTACACACATGGTTACACTGGAAATATGCATACACTTAAAACATTTTTTTCTATTTCTAGTAGAGTAGAGGAGGACCAATGAATAAAAACAAGTTTGGTAATGTTTTTATGTTTTTTATAAAATCAGATTTCATTTTATTTGCAATTTTATTTATTGGTGGTCTAGTAAGAGCTACCGTGCTCACTAATCAATTGCACGAAGATGAAGAAAGAGAAGGAAAATTTGTAAAGAAAGAGAGTAAACGAAGTTTTGAAAGCCAAAATTTGAAGTTAGAGATTGAATCATTTTGATTTGTTTTTAAATAAATTATTTAAATATTTATAACTATGCTCTCTTCTTGCACTCTCTACGATCTGGAAGATCAGAAAATAAAATTGAACAAAGTTAGTTTTAAAATCTTGCAATAAAAATTGGATAAGGAATCTAAACACAATGAAAAGTATAATTATAATATTTTTCAAAGCTTAAAAAACAAAATTGATATCTCCATTGGATCCAAAACTATCAAAACCCCCTATTTTGATTCCTTTTGCAACTCATGTGGTCAAAATTTCAGTATAATATGATTTTTTCAATTTTTTGACCAATTCCGCTATTAATAATCCTACAATTGAACCAAACCCAACCGATGCTCCCTGAAACATGAACAACATGCAAAACTAGCCTTCCCGATCGACGGTAGAAATTATAGGATGGTTAAAACTGTCACTAATTCCTCCGCGCCCATGGTCAAATGGCACCATGTGCCTTGGGGATAGTCCCTTTCCCTATTTGCATGCACTTAAACTTTAAATACATGTACTATGGCTATATTTAACAACGAATTATCCTAATTGTTAAGGCACTTTGTTGTTATGCATGAGGTTGCAAGTTAAAATTTTGTGGAGAATTTTCAGAATAAAAAAAATTTGGTCCCCCACGAGGAGGCCATTTGGCAACCAATGGTTGGCCCATGTGACACCCCCACATTGGCCTTCCCCAAAAAAACCGTAATCAACAAAAAAAACCACGTGTCAACCAATCAATGGATGCGAAGTGTCAATCATCCATTTTCTGATGAATGTACAGCCAGCTTGCCACGTCATAGGCCCAGTCAGCGTATGGACTACTGACTCGACATTCCTAAAACTCAAAAATTCATTTTTTTAGCTCTTTCATAAAATGATAAGAACATGATTCGAGGATCATCCGAAGTGAAATTTTAGTGAAAAACATTGCGTTGGATTCAGAGAGATGATATTTATGCTTTGGTGATGGTTTCAAGCCAATCCAAGAATTTTGAATTTTGAGCATTTTCTTGATCCAAGAGATCATGGAAAAGGGTGGAGCTCTAGAGAAAAATGACAAACCTATTTATAGTCTTAGAAATTCATAAAAACATGTAAATATTAAAAGTATAACTAAAACAATTGACAAATGACCATTTGAGTCTAATTGCAAGTTGTAAACTAACAAGGCAATGTAACGATCCATGTTGTTTTTGGTAGTTGTAGAATCAAAAAAATTTAGTAGCTTATGCAAATGTGATTTATGATCTATTGTCGAAGCATTAATTTTGTGTAAAATAATTCTCAAGATCAAAATTTATTAGAAACACAACGAAGAATGATATCACTTTCCAAACATGTAAAATCACATTTAATTTTTCTTCCTTGAATTTTTTTATTAGTACTATTTATGACTTTTTTGTGTATATCTGATGAAGAGAGTCTAATCATTGCTATATATCGATAGAATTAAATTTTATTGCAGAAAAGTTCTAATTTTTTGCAAGTTCCATGATGATGAAATAATATCACTATATGCACCAGTGCCTCTTAAAAGACCAAGTGTATTTCAGAAAGAGCATGATCATCAGATCCATTACACCATTTCTATTAAAAAGATAGCAATTCTACCATTTCTACTCATCCTAAGCCTACAGTCGATCCATAAAGTTCCATCTTTCTACTAACAAAAACGCATTTCCCTTTGAAATTTTTAGATTTTCCTGCCTCATTTTCACTCACCCATAACAGAAAAATAAAGTCATTCAAATCCCTTACAAAGCTAAGTCACCCAATTTCCTTCTTCCTTTCTATCAAATAAAATATTTATTCAATGCAAATATTTCGTGTATAGTCTTTAAAATTATTATTTTATACTCACGTTAGATGATGGAGGATTCATTAAGGCCTCCCTTCTAACAAGTTTTGACCCATCCACTCTGACACATCATCTGGGTTCAAGACTAGAGATCCTTCAAGTACCTTGAGGCTTGCATGCCTTAATGAAAAATTCTATCACCAATAAACAATGGGAATACATCAATGTCCCCTGTTTCTTGAATCTTCTAGGTGACTTGACTACGACAGAACTATTCGTACCTAGTAATATGTGCTTAGGCATATTGAATCTTATTGACATCAATGGTGAGTAGTCTCATTTTGGTTAATGTCATTCATTAATGGCCAGTAATATATTCGATATAGACACATCTATTCACATATATAGGAACTATGTCACTGAGTGGGAAAAAATGAAGACTATATTATTTCTGTAGTTTGCAGCAGAACTCAATTTAGAATTCAGTAGCCATAGAAATAAAGATTCCAACTTGAAATCAGATTTATATTCTATCCATATAGCCAAGACAAATAAAAAGCAAATCATATTTTTTTAGTTCACATTCCATGATCCAGCAACAACAACCACACTCTTCTATATACATATCTTTTCCACTTTTTAATGTGAAGGTATGTTTTTTTCTAATATTTAATCATATAATTCCTTAAACACTAAAATTATGATTTTGGAAAACCCTCACCACATTCATATTCCCTTTCTCATATGTCAAAAACTGAAAACACCTTTAGTTGATTGGAAATGACATCAATTCATATTCACATGACACATTTCATTTCATTCAAACCAACATATTTTTCTAAACCAACTATTATGGAATTTTGATCCTACAAGATTATGTGTTTTGAAATGATCAATTGATGAGCATATTAAATGGTTGATAGTCACTATGGGACTTAAAAAACAAATCTCAGTTTTTTCAATAATTTTGATGCAACAAGTATTGTTAGACAAGAACCAATACTTATAAATTGGTTATGACACAAGAATCAACCATAAAAATATGTTGCAATGAACTATTTTCAAAATACAATTTGAAAAATAAATAAATGATGTGATTATGAAAAATTAAAAGAGAACAAATACAAAGCCAAATCTCGTATAGTATAAAAACATTTCAAGAAGGTCAACTTATGATTAATGGAATCAATGCAATATTTGAATCAGGAAATGCAACATCTTTAGTTGGGGGGTGTGTTGGGAAGCCAAAATGTCATCCACTTTCACCCCCATTTCCATCATTTTGTTTGGAATCTGCAACTCTGTAACTTCAGAAGCCCTACATTAGTAACCATTTTAATGAACATAGGTTTTATCACTGTTATTCTCCAAGTCACCTTTTAAAGTATTTAAGAGAATTTATGATTAAATATTAGGAAATTAACATGTTTTCATATAGATATAAAAGTGTTATGAGTTTCGTGATATTGTAGGCCTACTTGGATATTCTAGAAGGGTCTTATTTGGCCACCTAACTAGAAATTGGGATTTCAAATTTTAACTCATGGGGATTTGTAGAATATTTAAGGAAGATGTGTATCATTAAGTTAAACACATTCAAAAGAGAAGAACCATAGGTGTTTTGATATATGTCCTTATAAAAACTATGAGAGAATTTGGAGAGGATTTGTACCTTGTATTATTAGATGATTAGTTGTAACCACAAGGGATGAATGTAGATTTAGGAGATATTTGAGGGATTTGCATTTATTGATCAGTTATCCATAGTTTTTGTATAAATAGGGGAGCATCCTTTAAAGGAGCCAACTATTATCAACCATTAGGAAAATAATTATTCATTCTTGTAATATCTTTGGATTTTTTCTCCAATTTTATGAAATACATATTGTTGCTTTCATCTCCAAGATGTGATAATTTTTCAGTATGCTTGTTGAGGAATGAAGGGCCCCCATCAACCATAGTTTGCACATCTTTGCACATATTGGTAACATTGAGTATTTATTTCATTTCATTTCATTTGGTGTGATTTTCTTTCCAAAAAGTGTGTTTTCATTCTAGCAAGTGTGATTTTATTTCATCAAGTGTGATTTCAGTTTTGCAAGTGTGATTCATTTATGCAAGTTTGGTGTGATTTCATTTATGAAAGTGTGGTGTGATTTCAATTCTGCAAGTATGATTTCAATTTCAAACAATTGAGATTTCATTTATGCAGGTGTGATTTCAATTTCCTTATGTTGGTTTGGATTGGATTAATTTATTATTTTTTGTAATTAGTTTTAATTGCATTAGATTAATCTAATCTAAAAGATAACCACCTAATCCATGATAGGACCTCACTATGTATCATTTTTGCTATATATTTTGACACCACCTTACCTTTATAACCATGTTTAAAAAGTATTCCATTATCATTTTCATTCACTTTATCCAAAGGTATATAAAATCCTCTTCTTTATTATATATTTAATCTGTTTACATATAATTCCATATTACTCTTATATTTCATCATTAATCGAAGTAGATTGTTGCTAACATAAGTCTAAAAGATCGTAGATAAATTATGTGTTGTGCTGGAACAATCAGCCGTTGCTGAAACAGTCAAACTTCGTTGCTGAAACAGTCGACTCCGTTGCTGAAACAGCCAGCAGGCATGCAAATTCCGCCACTATTCGTAATTTGCGATTCTGGAAGAGCATTTTGTGGAAAAATGGCAACAACCTGAAGACGTGGTTACACATATTATCCTGAAGATAGTACTCTTTTGTATCTATTGTAACAATATATTTTTATGGAAGAACAGAATAGCCCTGTTTTAAGAAAGAAGAACAGAATTGGGATAAACGTAGATTTGCTCTATTGTAATTGTAAGAGATGTCTCCTCTTTAAAAAGAGGATACATCATCATTAGAGGAGAGCTCGAAACTACAGGAGAACATTTTGTTTGAGAGAACTGGAGCTAGACTCCATTTGTAATGTATCATTTCTTTTGACAGATGAATAAAATTTCCTTTTGAGCGCTTCAATTTAATCCTTTCCTGGGGAATCTTATGAGAAGGAAAGGGCCTGCCTTCCTCACAAGATTCACCCGACTGCTCCTGTAGTTTGTTTGATTTCTTTATGACATTCATGCTTTACTTTAATTCTGTTTGCTGAAACACTAGTTACACAGTTCTGTAATTTATTGCGCATTCTGTTTCCTTTAACGCTGCATGTGTTTAGTACATTCATTCTTAAGAAGTTAAGAGATCTATTTCTGTTAATTTTCTGAATGTATGATTGATGCTGGGAAGCAGGTGCTGAAGGTTCCTGTACAAAGGAATAGGGTCATGTTTCCATTGATTGCCTTTCTTTTCCTGCAGTGTGACTAGAAACAGGAGACAGGTGCTGAAGGTTCCTGTTCATGGGAATAGGGTCCTGTTCTCTTGAGTTATCTTTCCTACAAAAGTGATTAGTGTCAGGCAGCAGGTGCTGAAGTTCCTATTTAAAGGAATAGGGTCCTGTTCCTGTTATGATTGATTGTTTTCCTTTCCTGCAGATTGATTTCCCTTTATTTGGATTCTTAACTGCAATAGAGGAATTACTCCTACTATAACATAAGTAACTTCAGCTTTGATTAAACAGGGTGTGAATAATTAGATTTGTATGATTAATAATTGTGTGGCTTTTTACTACAACATTGTTTTTGCTTTTGAAATTGAGCATATCCAGTGCATTATTGTCTTTGGAATAAACAGACTTCCTCGGGTTGACAATTTATGTGGAGCTTGAATTGTGAAAAAAATTAAAGCGACCAACATTTTGGCGCCGTTGTCGGGGAAGGAAATTATAGATTTCAAAAGCATTAATATTTTATTTCTAGATGTGCAGATTGTATGAGAGGAAGCAGAAACCAGAAGAAAAATAACCCCACAGGTGGCAAAGGCAAAGGAAGGGGAGGCAGAAAAACTTTCATTGACGAGATTGTATCAAAGGCTGAATCATCACAGAGATTAAGTTCTCGAAGAAAAAAACTTCAGCACTCCCCTCAATCAGATTACAAAACAGAGGAAGTTGTGGGTCCTAAAAACATAGAGGAGCCAGTGATTAAAGAACCAGCAGTCAGTGCTGGAGAGCCAGAAGAAAGTGCTAGAAAATCAGCAGAGCACGTTGAGGAAATAATAGAGAGTATTGGACGACCAGTGGAAAACATTGAGGAGCCAGTAGAAGATCTTGACGATCGAGAAAGTGCGGTAGGAGAACAGAAAATGGAAGGAAACAAAGAAGACTTCTTTGGTGGAGGACATGTAGATCCTGAAGGAGAAGGAAAGGATGAAAATTCTCTCTCTACCTTGGGATTTCCTATCAGTGATCTCCCTAGAGGAACAACTCCTATGAAAAACATTCCATTTTCAACTTTACCTAACTTCCATGGTTTATTCTATGAAGATCCCGATGAATTTATTTTTGAATTTGATATATTATGCAGAAGTTATGATTATGTTACTAATGCTCAAAAGTTGAAACTGTTTCCAGCAACATTAAAAGGAAATTCTTTAAGATGGTTCATGAGCCTTGGGAGTCAGGTAATCACAACATGGGAGCAGATGAAATAGAAATTTTTGCTTAAATATCAAGACTACTGTCGGACGAGAGAAAAGAAGGATGAACTATTCAATATGGCACAAAAGCCGGACGAAAATCTGGAGGACTATGTAGAAAGGCTACAGTACAATATACAGAGATCTGATCATCCGAATATAAGTAAGGAAATTCACAAAACAATATTACTTAGAGGTTTAAGGGATGATTGTTTAGACATGTTAAATATGCTTGGCAAGGGAGATATATCTAAAGAATCATATGATGAGATTGTTGAGCTTTGTAAGAGTGTTCAACGGGAGCTGCAAGGAACAGAGTAAGTAATAGAGATCCCACCTATTCAAGAGTGCAGAAAATAGCCAGTGGGGGAGCAACAAGAGCTGAAATAGGTAATTTACTTGAAGAATTTAAAACTGAGATGTTAAGTTCTTTTGCTTCACAAATTGACACTTTGCAGGTTAAGAAGAAGTAGGCTGAAGCAGAAGCAACTCTGGCTGTCTTTTTCCTGAAGTGCAGAGACAAACATCCACTAAGGGAGTGCCCATTGGACAAAATACCAATCTGCACCCTTTGTGAGAAAGATCATGAAACAAAACAATGTCCATCTCTACCAGGAATAAAGGCAGCATTATAGCCAACGGAAGAAGAAGCTAAAGCATTTTACTTGCTAACTCAAAGAAGACAATGGCAACCAAAAGGACAAGGTATGAACTCTAGTATGCCATTTAATCGTTGGAATAATTATTCTGCTTTCGGTCAAACAAATTACCCTCCCTTTAATCAAATGCAATACCCACCCTTTAATCAAATGAATTTCCCACCCATGCAACAATCAAACCCTCCCTTTGTTGATCCTACAATGTGGACTCCTTGGCCCCCATAGTAGCCATCTTCTTTTAACCCTTGGAGTTCAAATTGGAGAAGCCAACAACTCCCGTATCCAAATCAATTGCCTCAATTCCAACAACCACTTCCTCTGCCATCAAATGCTCTGCCAAATAACCAAATGAGACCCCAGCTACCTGTGCAACCAAATCCTAACCCCAATAATAAAGTTGTGCAATTCATTGATATTCAGAATCAGTCTATATTTCCTACTATGCAATGTAATGATATTCATTTAAGATCCGGGAAAATAGTGGAGCCTATTATTGATGACATAACTTCTTCTGATTCTAATAAAGAGGAAACTGAGAAACATAAGAAAGCACAACCACCTTCTAACAAGAGTGTTGAAATAACAGAACCACCATTCCCCGAGCATTTGGTTTTAACTAGAATGCCTGAAACACCTTCTTTTAATCTTTTAGGGGAATTGCAAAATTTGTATGTTAAAATTCCACTTTTACAAGCATTAAGAGATGTACGAATTTATGCCAGAACAATAAGGGATATTTGTGTTAAGAAACCTGGTAGGAAAACTAAAGATCCCCTTACAGTACATGTGATGGGTGACTTATCTACGTTAATGTCCGGAAAAACCCCTCCTGTGAAATATGGTGATCACGGCCATCCTACTGTGATAGTTCAAATTGGTAAAACAATGATTCCTCAAGTTCTGGTAGATTTAGGTGCTGCAATAAACATAATGACTCTTGAAACTTCACAATTGTTACAGCTGAATAACATAATCAGAGATACACCTACCATCCTAGAGTTGGCTGACCGTTCTACAATTAAACCTGAAGGAGTTGTTGAAGATCTACTTATCTCAGTTGAATCCTGGAATTACCCAGCTGATTTTGTTGTATTGCAGACTAAAACAAAGCTGGGGGGACATCCCTTAATTCTAGGAAGGCCATGGCTGGCCACAGCTGATGCCTTTATCAGTTGCAGATCTGGTTCAATGACAATTTCTAATGGTTATGAAACCAAACATCTTACTCTTTATCCTCATGCTACACCCATAATTAATAATGAATATTCTATGTGGATAGATTATGATGATAATGTTGTTCAGCCCATTCTAACTATTGGACAAGCTTTAACTCTTAAAGACAATACAGAGGATGAAATAATTAATAATTTTATTTGTGAACCTTCTTCTGTAATTGCTAAAACACACAATCAATTGACTGCAATTTTTGAAACAGATACCCAAGAAAAGATTGAATCTGAAGACTTATCTCAGACATTAACCACCATCTCATCTAAAAGTATAACAGTTGAAATTGAACATGGCAAGACATTAAACATAAATCATGATCTAACAGTTGCTGAAACACAGTAGTTAATGAAGTTATTGCATGAAAATAAGGAAGCATTTGCATGGAACTACACAGATATGAAAGGAATCTCTTCTGAATTATGTACTCACCGAATTTACATTAAAGAGGGATGTCGACCAGTCTGTCAACCCCAAAGACGAATGAACCCTAATTTACGAGAAATTGTTAAAGAAGAACTTCATAAATTGCTTAATGCAGGATTTATATACCCCATATCTGACAGTGAATGGGTTTCCCCATTGGTAATTTTCCCTAAGAAAAACGGGAAATGGAGAGTATGTGTTGATTATAGAGCCTTGAACAAAGCTACTCAAAAGGATCACTTTCCTTTACCTTTCATTGATCAGGTGTTGGATAGTCTGGCAGGGAAGAAATTATTTTCTTTTCTAGATGGATTCAGTGGGTATAATCAGATAAGAATTGCACCCCAAGACCAGGACAAGACCACTTTCACTAGTCCTTGGGGAACTTTTGCTTATAGAGTTCTTCCATTTGGGCTATGTAATGCACCAGCAACTTTTCAAAGAGCTGTTATAGGAATCTTTTCTGATATGCTGAATGATTCTATGGAAATATTTATGGATGATTTTACTCCTTATGGTGTGTCTTTTGAAGATGCATTACAAAATCTTGAGAAGGTACTTAAGCGATGTATACAAGCTCACCTCTCCCTAAGTACTGAAAAATGTCATATGATGATGAGTGAAGGAGTAGTGCTTGGACATTTTATTTCATCTCAAGGTATTCAGGTAGATCCATCTAAAATATTGGTCATTCAGAATCTTTCTGTTCCTAAAACACAAACTGATGTGAGAAGTTTTCTAGGACATGCTGGATACGACAGAAGATTTATTAAAGATTTTTCTAAGATAGCTTCTCCATTATTTGTGTTTCTTATGAAAAATGTTGAATTTAAGTGGAATAATTCTTGTCAGAAAGCTTTTGAAGAACTCAAGCATCAGTTATCTACTGCTCCTATTTTGAGGGGGCCTGATTGGGCCCTCCCTTTTCATATATCTTCTGATGCTTCAGAAAATGCAATTGGAGCTGTCTTGGGACAAGAGGAAAATCATCTTCCTTATGCTATCTACTTTATCAGTAAGAATATGACCCCTGCTGAGCTTAATTATACAGTTACCAAAAAGGAGTTTCTTGAGTAATTTATGCCATTAACAAATTTCAACATTATATCACTGGTTATTCTACTTTTGTCCACACTGATCACTCAGCTATTAAGTATTTAATGAAAAAATCTGTTACAAATGCTAGAGTTACCAGATGGCTATTATTACTGCAGGAATTTGATATCATAATTGTAGATCGGCCTGGTAAAGAAAATGTGGTGGCTGATTTCCTTTCACGGTTAAAAACTAATAATGATATTCCAGTAGATGATTCTTTTCCTGATGAGTATTTGTTTGCAGTTTCTGCTCACTCTCCATGGTATGCAGATATTGCTAATTATTTGGTTGCGGGAAAATTACCATCACACCTGTCATACAGAGAAAAGAGAAGAATTGTTCAACAAAGTGCCAGGTATAGCTGGATAAGTGGGTGTCTTTTCTACACAGGGCTTGATTAGGAAATCCGAAGATGCATTAGGGAAGATGAAGTGTATGACATACTGAAAGCTTGTCATGATGGCCCTTGTGGAGGGCATTTTGCTGATAAGAGAACAGCACACAAAATTTTGAGGATGGGTTACTATTGGCCCTCATTATTCAAGGATGCAAAAAAATATGTGAGGGCTTGTGACAGCTGCCAAAGAATAGGTCAACCCAATCATAGAGATCAAATGCCATTAAACCCCCAGGTAGTTTCTGAACCATTTGAAAGATGGGCCTTGGATTTCATAGGACCCATTAATCCTCCATCCAATCAAAGAACTTATATATTAGTCTGTACGGACTATATGACTAAATGGGTGGAGGCCAAAGCACTTATTAGAGCCAATGAAGAGGTTGTCCTAGCTTTCTTATTTGAAGAAATCTTCACTAGATTTGGAATTCCTAGAGAGCTAGTTACAGATGGAGGACCTCCATTCAATTCTCATGGTTTTAAGTCTACCCTTCAGAAATATCATATTCATCATAGAATGACTACACCATACCACCCCCAGGCCAATGGGCAGGTGGAAAGTACAAATAAAGTATTAGAAGCCATTCTAACTAAAACAGTGAAGGACAACCGGAAGGATTGGTCTCAAAGGCTCCCTGAAGCATTATGGGCTTATAGAACTACTTGGAGAAACACTACAGGTTTTTCTCCCTATGAATTGGTTTATGGTAAAAATGATGTTTTTCCTGTGGAATTTGAAATCAAAACTCTAAGAACTGCTTTAGCTGTTAATCTTGATTTGACTGATGTGCAGACAGCTAGGTTGCAGCAACTTCTTGAATTGGATGAAAAGAGATTAGATGCCATTCACCAAACAACCATGATTCAACAACAGAGAATGAAGTGGCATGATAAAATTATCAAACACAAGCAGTTCCAAAAAGGTAATTGGGCCTTGTTGTATGACTCTCGGTTTGAAAATTTTTCAGGGTAAGCTACACACACGTTGGCTTGGACCATATGAAGTAGATGCTGTTTTTTCTAATGGAATAGTAAGACTTCTAACAATTGATGATTCTAAAACACCTATACTAGTCAATGGTCATAGGCTTCATTTGTACCAGCGCCCTGTTTCTAAAGAGGATTTCACGACTGCTTGCATGACTGATACACACTATCTTTTTCTAGGGGAGTCTTCTGCTCCTCACAGCATTTAATTTTCTGCACTGTTTTTTTTAGTATTAGACTAGATTAGATTTAAAACTAATAATCCCTGTCAAGGGTTGGCATATTACAATTGAATTTTGCAGATTCTGGAAAAGCTCATTAAGGAGGACAGATTCATCATAAGAAGATCTGAAGCTTCAATCACAAAAGCTTGTTCCCTTCATTTCAACCCACTTCCTAGCAATATCCCTTTATCCCATCTCTACATTATTTCCCTTTTTCCATTTTTCCCACTTCTACCATTCCTGAAATATCATCCTTCAGCTAGTATTTCCCATTCCTTACTGCTGAAATTATCCCTCATCAAATACTTCCCCCACTTGTTTTAAACCCAAGTCATTATATCCCATTTTCCTGATTTTTCCCTTTGCTGAAACACCAGTTTCAGCAACGCGTCATTCATTTTTCCATTGCTGAAACACCAGTTTCAGCAACCTGTCATTCATCTTTTCATCACTAAAACATCATTTCTTTCCTCTGCTGTACAAGCTTTTCAGTTCTCCACTTTTACTCTTCAGATCCTTGGGTGACTATTATTCAGTACTGAGCAGATCCTGATATGCTCCTGTTCTACATTTCAGAGAAATCTATATATTCTTCCATTAATATCAAGCCATTATGAAGCACTCTATACTTCAAATTTTAAAGACAAAGGTAAAAATATAAGGTATGTGGTTTTAATGTAATGCAATTAAATTATATTCTAAAGAGAGGATCTCGCTCATAATGACTACAATCTCCACACGCCTAAACATCATTGCACCATACGTAGGGGGGGGGGGGATTTCGAAAACTGAATAATCATTTCACATCATCCAATCCTCCGTCATTCTTCATATCCATTTCCGCCGTCATTGAGACTCCGCATCCTCTGTTGAAACAATTAGCTTGACCAAAGCCTGTGTTTCTGTCTTCTGTGCCTCTGCATGTGACTCAAGCTAGTAGCCATGGGAGGGTCGGCTATCAGACACGAGCCTGGTTCGATAACTCTTCTTCAATTGTTCCTGGAGGCCTATCAAATCTTTCAACAAGCAGGATGGACAACATACTTCGAAAGGTTGGGAGAATTTGATCAGCAACAAGTTTTAGAGTTCGCACAGAATCTTCAAGGAAATTATTCAGTGGTTCAAGGGGTCCGCATTTCAGTTACAGAGGAAGACATAGCTCAAGTTTCAGGTTTTCCAGTTATCGGGACTCGCTGGTTCAGTAGGAAGCAAGTTATTTTAAATGCACAGCAAGATTTTCTTCTTCCAGATGAACCAATTGAACTTAAAGGCCGTGGTATAAGTCTGCATTCACTTCCTCGACCATGGCCAACAGTAGCTGAATTCATCAAGCACTACTTGACATGCGAAGGGCGTTACCAGGTAGTCTACCAACATGACTTCGTTTTGATGAATCATTTGAGGAATGGTCGATTAGTTAATATTCCCTATTATCTGCTTGGTTGTATCAAAAACATGTCATATTATTGTAGACGGGTTAAATTCCCATTGTTATCCCTTACCCATCATCGTTTATGCTAATTATTAATTTAGAGGGGTTTTTCTCAGCAAAAACACCCTCTGAATAATCCACTCCTCATTCCCTAGCAGGCTAAAATTCCCCAGCAAGCCGAAATTCCCCAACAAGCCGGAAGTTCCCAAGAAACTCCTGAGAATTCCTATGAAAGGCAACTGGACGATATCCTAGACTCCCCAGTAATTCCTTCCTCAGAACCAGTTGACCTACCCCCAAGTTCATCCTACTTAGTAGAGTCACCCCTTCCCACTATTCCTATCCCTATCAATGACTCTCCAACACCCCCATCTCCACCTACTCATAAAAGAAAGAGACGAACCCCAACAGTCTCTGTCTCAAAATGACGAACAAGGGCCACATTCCAAATTTTCACTTCTTCCGAAAGCCCTTCCCCCAGAAAAGAATCTTCCCCTACAAAGACAAGGAAAGACAGTGACTTATCTGCTTTCCTACCAAAAAGGAAAATGAAAATGACTGTTGAAACAGGAGTTACTCCCATTTCCCCTGACCCCGCCACTATCCTGTTAAAACTTCAATCTTCACCTCCATTCTAAATTCCCCAACCCGTCTCGTCCGGTGGCACTTCCACACAAGAACCAGTGCCCCAGGATAACATGACATCGTTTATGGCTCAAACAGTGACTGCCACACAAGAACCAGTCACTTACCCAGAGGCTGAAACACAAGAACCAGCCACTGTGGTACAAGAATCATACACCAAGCATGATAATACAGGGAAACCAGCTATAGCTGCTCCACAAGAACCAGCTACAGCTGTGGATCAGCAGACAACTCCAGTAGAATCAACCAGCACACAGGGTTCACACACTATGGCATCTTTATTGGAGGAAAATGAGTATTTGAAGTCTGAAGTAGAGGCCTTCAAGAATGAATTAATCATGGCACGAGAAGCCTTTGATAGAGAATTGAATCTCTACATTCTAGCACACACAGCATCAGCACAAAATAAGGATCCATGCAGAGAATACATGTGCCATGAATGTGGTAATATTTACCAGCAGGCAGGATACAAAGTAGTCAAAATTCAGGTATCTGAGGCATCTACATCAGCTGCAATTAAAGAAGAATGCCCTACTGCTCCACAAGAACCAATAGGTCTCTCAAAAAGTCTGGAAGAAGAAACTAAACCACAGATATCCCGCCCTATGCTAGTCAGCTCAGCCACTCAGACAATGCCCCAACCCAGTACTTCTAATGACGGGACACAGACCCTGCCATGGAACCAATTAGAACTTATGAACAAATGGATGAAACAATATGCTGTAGATCAAGATAAAATATTACAGTAGCATAAGTTAGCATGGCAGAATCACATGTATGCCAACTGGGATATTTGGGAACAGACATTGCAACAACTCAGGGATTCCAAGAAGGAAGTCAAGGAATCAAAGGAAAAGTTGGTTTTGATGTTTTCATTAGTGCAAAATTTGATGGCTACCCGAAAACCCTCTGTGAATTACTCTCTCTTCCTTTCTGAACGTTTGGTTTATTTTCAATTGAAGGAAATAAAGGATGGCAGACCTCATGAATTTCTTACTGCGGAACAATTTGTTAAGACTTTTGCTGAGGCCCCTGAAAGTGACCAACATTTTTTGTGTGAACTTTATCTCCATAACGAGGCCACACCTGAAAATAGAAGAGTCAATCTCACTCCAATTGTAGGTGTTGTACAAATAAGGGCATTTGTTTCATTCCTGGCCAATCAGCTCACCTGAAAAACTGCATTTATTACAAGTATTCATAATGAGGAGAATAGGCTCCTTTGGATTAGACCGGAACCTTTAAGTCCGGCCATGTTTGTAGCACAATATCACCAATTCTTGCGGAAGCCAGGAATGCACAGGTACATACAACAACTACAGCCTTCAACACTTTTAAAGTGTCTACAAGAAATCGAGTAAAGGACAGAGTAAAGGAGGCTGCCGCATTGAATGCCAACACTATGTTTTGGTATACCATGTAATGAAATACAAGAATATCACCCTTTTCAACCCCGATAATCTTCAAGCCGATCGTCCAGGATAATTAATTACATCGTATGCATTTCGCATTGTGGGAGAAAACTGGATTGGTTACCATTTTCATTTTCCAATTCTATGGATGTCATAGAAAATACCGTTGTCACTATCAATTGGTCGTAATGCAGATGAAGTTGCCGTAGCATGGTAGCAATTGCAGAACAATCGAGGATTATGAGCTTCGACAGAACACCTTCTCCAAGCCTACCGCTTGAGCAATCTTGGATGCACAAACAGTCAATACTCACCTTCGACTCAAACTAGAGTTGCACGAGGGACATGCAACACTTTCACTGGGATGTTAGGACTCCACTATGTATCATTTTTACTATATACTTTGACACCATCTTACCTTTATAACCATGTTTAAAAAGGATTCCATTATCATTTTCATTCACTTTATCCCAAGGTATATAAAATCCTCTTCTTTATTATATGTTTAATCTGTTTACATATAATTCCATAATACTCTTATATTTTATCATTAATCGAAGTGGATTGTTGCTAACATAAGTATAAAAGATCACAGATAAGTTATATGCTGTGATGGAACAATCGGCCGTTGCTGAAACAGTTGACTTCGTTGCTGAAACAAGCCGTTTCCATTGCCGAAACAATAACAAACTGTCGTAAAACAACAGTTATGTGCACGCAAATTCCGATTTTTCACTATTCGTAATTTGCGATTCTGGAAGAGCATTTTGTGGAACAATGGCAACAACATGAAGACGTCGTTACATGGATTATTCTGAAGATATTACTCTTTTTGTATCTGTTGTAACAATATCTTTTTATAGAAGAACAGAATAGCCCTGTTTTAAGAAAGAAGAACAGAATTGGGATAAACGTAGATTCGCTCTACTGTAATTGTAAGAGATGTCTCCTCTTTAAAAAGAGGAGACATCATCATTAGAGGAGAGCTCGAAACTACAGGATAACATTGTGTTTGAGAGAACTGGAGCTAGACTCCATGTATCATTTCTTTTGACAGATGAATAAAATTCCCTTTTGAGCGCTTCAATTTAATCCTTCTCTGGGGAATCTTGTGAGAAGGAAAGGGCCCGCCTTCCTCACAAGATTCACCCGATCGCTTCCCGTAGTTTTTTTTATTTCTTTTTTTATGACATTCATGCTTTACTTTAATTCTCGTTTTCGCTTTTGCCGAAACACTAGTTACACAGTTCCGTAATTTATTGCGCATTTTGTTTTTAATATCAGATGAGTTAGGTACATTCATTCTTAAGAAGTTAAGAGATCATTTCTGTTAATCGTCTGAATGTATGATTGATGCCGGGAAGCAGGGTGCTGAAGATTCTCGTACAAAGGAATAGGGTCATACTTCATTGATTGCCTTTCTTTTTCCTGTGACTAGGAACAAATGAGACAAAGCCGAAGGTTCCCGTTCATGGGAATAGGGTCCCGTTCTTTTGAGTTATCTTTTCTACGTAAGTTATTAGTGTCGTGTAGCAAAAAAATAAGTTCCTATTTAAAGGAATAAGGTCATGTTCCCGTTATGATTAATTGTTTTCCCCCTTTTCCTACATTGATTTTTATTTGGATTCTTAACTGCAATAGAGGAATTACTCCTACTATAACATAAGTAACTTCAGCTTTGATTAAACAGGGTGTGAATAATTAGATTTGTATGATTAATAATTGTGTGGATTTTTACTACAACATTGTTTTTTCTTTTGAAATTGAGCATATCTAGTGCGTTATTGTCTTTGGAATAAACAGAATTCCTCGGGTTGACAATTTATGTGGAGCTTGAATTGTGAAAACAATTAAAGCGACCAACACTCCATATAGTACAGGTATACCTTGTCAGTTTAGGAAACCCCGGGTTGAAAATTAAATGATAGGGATTTAACTCATAATTAAATCACCCAATAACCATGTGAAATTCACATGGGAAACATATTTGTGCTTCATGGACAATGATGATTGCTCGAGGCAATCCAATGGTTCAAAACATATTGTTTTAGTCCCAAGCCATCGTCCAAGATTATTCGTTTGTCATTTGTTGTTAATGAGAATATAGAAGTGTTGTCAAGTGGTAACATATAAGGTTGGAAGGTTACATCTCTTCCATGGGTCCTTGTGTCGATGCCTACATTTCTAGCCCCTGAATGCACACTACTAAATAGCAAGGTTCTCCACAATGCTTGAGGTTTTTTTATTTTTCTCCTTTCCTTTTTATTGTACTACATTTTTCGTTGTCTAACCCATACCCATATTTCTTTTTTTACAGGAGGTGGCTAGTAGTTTACACTGTAAATTTGTAGCCCATAGTAGGGGAAAGACTTATCAACCACTCTTCCAAGTAATATGGCTTGCCTGCACAAGTGAGAATTTAGTCATTTTATCCTGAAGTGCATACATTGGTGCTCTTCGTGGTTATTATGTTCCATGGTTTTCTTTTATATTATTTGTAATATAACTGAATCATCTCTACTCATGTCCATATAGAGGGTGTATTGGGACATTATGTGCCCACTAATTATTTGCACCCCATTTCATTGACTCCTCTTAAATAAGCAAGTGCATTCGAGGATTATTTAGTCACTCAGTGATTTGAACCCTTTACTAGTTAAAAAATATTAAACCTCCTACTTCCCTTGCATGAATTAAATCTATAAATATTGGTGTTAGTTTTTCTTTCAAGACTAACATATTTTCTCGTTGACCCCTTTTTCTTTCAACCACCTCCCAACTGGAAAAGAAATATGAGGCCTAAATTTGTACATGTATAAATTTATACCCTTATGGTTTGGTTATATATTTTAATTTCAATTCAATACTCATTCCAGCTAATTATTTTCTCATCATCGCCATTTTTTTCTATAGGTACAAAACTCCATCCATATTTGGCTGATATTTTGTGCTTCCCCTACGAGATAACTCCCTACTAACTAAATGTCTCATTTTTCACAAATGGGTTCAACCCGTCTATAGTGGTGACGTGGATTAGGAGGATCCTCAGAGAGGGTATATGTTTAGTTTAGGTCTACAATGTAAGAAATGAAAGACATATTTACATTTCATCAAGATATTTCACCTTATGTCTCTTCATGGATTATATATTATGTAATTTATGATCTAATAATTTTTGAGAGATAACCATTACATGCAATTTTGGTTGTGTTTTTTTTCTGTATTTTTTTTGTTCGATGCTGGTTACTTTCCATGTGATATACAATTTTCCCGAAGTTATAATATATCTAGAGTAGAGGTCCCACTTTTAATAAAGGGTGGAGTTTTACCCTTATACCATTTAATTTCGATTACTTTTCATATACCATGCGAGTAATAATATCAGGTTTTAGGAACTATTGTGCTTGAAATATTTTAAGATAACTACCTTACCAGTTTTCATAAAGGAATTCAACACTGGACAACTCTGTGTTTTTTTTTTTTTAATTCCTATATGAGATGTATTTTATAACAATAATAAATATTAATTCCAGAGTACCCATATATAGGGTCATCATGGTCACTAAATCTAGATCATGTTTCATTCATAACTACAAATCTAATAATAGAGAGGAATGTATATAATATTGTTTTCCTCCCAACCGGAATTAATCTAAAGTATTTGTAAGAATTATGGTTTCCATGAATGTTTCTAATTTTTTGCATTTCGTAAAGAAAAAATTGTAACCCACATGAATCCAGGACTTCATATAACATCCCTCTATCAAATATAATTTAAAATATCATTGATCATACCCTAATCCTACCTTCTGCATAATTTCCATTCCATAATTATTTCTATGTAGGACTTATGGCTACAGAAATAATAACTTCGGTTGACTTTACATAAATATTTAGTAGTAAAATTGCTCTATAAAATCGATGGTAACTCTCTGTATTAACTTTTTTCTTGTTCTCGTTGGTCTCGGGCTTGATAATAGAGTGCTTCAAATTGCATCCCTTCCGATGAGGGAATTTGGATTTTGGTTTAATTCTTAAGCTTCAAACCCACCTTAACCAACTAATAGACAGTCCCTCACAAAGATGGATATAGAGCATAAAATCCCTTCATGTTTCCTATTCAAACTTTCCCATCATTTGGATTTCATGCTATTATACTCAGTTTAATTATCTAACTTTCTCACTGTGCAAAGTATACATAGTTCTGCTCATTTTAAGCTAGTGCACTCGATTATAAGGATACTAATGCCATTCTATTCGCCACACAGTAAAATGATGTAATTATTTTTTTATAGTCTCTAATATATATATATATATATATATATATATATATATATATATACCTTTAAATGTGTAAGTACCACTTATAGGTTACCACTTATAGTTTATCCTTTCCTTTCCACACCAATGATTGTTATAAAAATTAACTTTCAGCCTCATCCAAAGTGTTCTTGTAATTTATCCTGACTGGACTATTGATTAGCATTTTATCATTCTGTATGCCCTTATCCTTGAACTACTGGAATAAATCTACTGACTTCTACATGTGTAGAAAAAATTGAGATAGAAATTTTGTGTATATTTTTTGGTCTCAATCTAGTTTCCTAAATTGAGTTCATTTAATTGTCAACTAGGGTTGGTAAACTGCTGAAGTGAACTGTATTGTATGTACCTAGGTGTTTTTTTCTTAATGCGTTGTGTGTAGTGTTTTATGATGTTTTTGGTCTTTTGGTAGTTTTATGTTTACAAGGAAAATGACTAGAAAGCTAATGGAAAGAAGCTAATGATTAAAAAGAGAGTGAAGCCTAATTAGTTGAATGACAAATGGTAAATGCAACTGTGATACTAAAACAAAATCAAATCTAAACTATGACTAAGCAAAAACAAAGCTTGATAATGACTTTTAAGCAAATGATTCAAAACATAAACTCAACTTGTCAAATTCTTTCATCAAAGGTATTTTGAGAGAGAGCTTGAGACATGGTCAACTAAGTATGCAAATCCTCCTAACTAAACAGTTAAACAACTAACTTATAATGATGCAACATTTTATCCTTGATTAGAGTTTTGTTGAAGCATATTTGGAGTAAAACATTTATACCATCATAAGATCTTCTACTCTAAGACTAGTTCCTAACTCTATTCTGCAACTTAGTTTGATAACACTACACTTCACTCAAAGGTTATATATTTTAAAATAGTCTTTTGAGGAAATGTTTGTTTGTGAGATGATAAGGAAGTTGCAGAAGTACTTCAGGCCTTAAAATGATATCGTCTTCTGTTCATATGGTTATGAATCAATTGTAGATTTTAGAACAAGAAGAGGTTTGTAAATAATGAAGGCTGTTTTGTTAAGCTTAACAACTGAAGTAATCTAATATGCAGTGAATGACAACTGAATGTGGAGTGCAAATGCAATGAGTTAAGCTAAAACTGAACTTAAGATGTCACTAATCTAAAACAGTGTTGAACTAACAAGTCATTATCAAACTTAAAACAAAATAACTGAGCATGAGTTAAGTGCAATTAAACTCCGGAGTATCCTAACTAGGTTATCATGCATTATTCTATGGAATTATATAGTCTGTTTGTCCATCATGATTGGTATTTTGGAAGAGTTTCTTAGAACAATCCTAACTGTACAATTCAGTGCAAATGCAAACATAAAGACTGAAAGCAATGAAAAACTAAGATATCGTAGCTATCTCCTACCCATCATTATGATATTTTGGAAAAGCATTTTAAGAGCAAGAACAGCTATGGTACTTAGTAAAAACACACAACTGAAGCGTTCAGGATGACAGTCATGCTTAAGACATTATAAGGATTTTTTGGAAGAGTTTCTTCTTTTGGAAGAGTGCTTAGCATAAGTATAACTGTGATGGTGAACAAAAGAGATTACAAATAAATCCTACAATACTATAGCCATTTCCCATTCGTTATCATAATCTTTTGGAAGAGTTTTTAGAACGAGTATGACTATAGTAGCTAATGAAAACAACTACGAATTCAACTTCAAAAACGTAAAGGCAGCTAGGATACTTATCTAAATTACGCAAATAAATCCGTACAGGGGGCAGGGACCCTCTACCACCAGATGGAATCTAACTCCAAATCAAATCAACGCTTTCAAAACAATACTGTCTGCTTCATTAAAGGAGAAATAACTGGAACAGAGCACTCTGCGTCTTCAGAAATGTAGCACAGAATCTAAGCAAAATCTAGAACAAAATCTAGCCTAGCTCTCGGTTTCCCAAGTGTTTATATAACAAATGTAGATAACAAGACTTGCAACAATTCCAGGATCATTGTCTTTCCTTATCGAAATCACATTAGGACTCTTGAAGTGGAAACGTAAAAAGGAAAAGGACATCTGGACTAAGACTGTCCTATTAGAAGTTTGCCTTCCTAAATGTGTTCCCACGTACCAAAACCATATCCAGAATTCGTTTTTTCCTTCATGGTGAGCAACGAACAATGTAGAAATGACGTGGAATATACCCATATGCGGTTTTTCTTGAGAGGCCACCTAGAACATACCCAAACGTGAAGACAGATGCAGAATTGTCGGTTAGCTACGGAATGTCTGCATTCTGCAGCTAGTTCCGGTCAAAATGCATTACAATGAAAAAAATCACAAAACTTAGCAAGTCAGTCATGTTAATCATTCTGAAAGTAATTTTAACTAAATTCATTGATCAATTGGGTCTGGGGTAGCAATGGATAAAGTAAAATGAGGTAAAGTAAGATGAAAGAAAGCACAATCTTGAGGCTCAACATACCCCCACTGCTGACTTCTTGCATGTCCTCATGCAACTTATCCTATAAACTCAGAGGCTTCTGCAAGAACATCTAATCCTCTCCTTCTCCTTTGCCTGGAAGCTAAAGATCTTCTGGGTTTTCTAATGACAAGTTTGAACCTTAAGTTGGTAAGTGCCCTGATTAGCTTTTTGTTCCTCTTCTTCAACTTTTCATTAGCCTTTTCCACTTTGTCTATATGTAGAGATAAGGTTGAGTTCATATCGGTTTTGAGCTTGACTTGTTCCTTCAGAATTTCATTCTCATTTTTGATGTGTCTATTAAGTATTTCCAGCTCATACCTATCCCTTCTTAACCCATCTATTTCGGACAGTGGAGGACTAGGGGTTCTCTCTCTACTCTCTGAAGCTTTCCTTTCCAAAGTTTCAACATAATCATAAACTTCTTGTTGAGAAGGGTCAATTTCAGGGGTTCCTTCATTAAAATCCTCTTCAACATCTTCTTCAATAGATGTTTCCTCATCTTCTATATTTATCACCCATGTTTGTTTGATCTGAGTTTTCCTTAGTTTCCCCTTTAATCTATGGCTTCTTCTTGGCTGGGAAGATCCCTCTCCTCTCTCTGTGGCATATTTCCTGATTACCTTCTCTTTCTTAAGTTGTCTCTTGATTTGAGTCAACTTCTCTGAGATGATTTCCTCACTACTTTCTTGGATTGTTTTGTCAATTTCAATTTTTGAAGCTCTCCATTTTCTGCTTCTCCTTGTAGGCTGTTGTTTAGGTGAGGGTTATTTTGGCTCTTCAAAATGATTTCTTATCAAGAAATCGTCCCATGTATAATTTTTTTTGGCTAAATGGTGTTCAATTAAAATCTTCACCAAGCCATGATGGTATAGAGTTGTCTCTAAAAATTGAATCCTTCTTTGAACACAGGAAGCCATCTTTTTCAAACTTTGAAGCAAGAAATAGGGTAGGTTTAAGTCTTCCCCAATAAATGCATTATCAGTCTAATGTGGTAAACATAAAATGTGCCATATCTACCCTCACATGTAATAAATTTTTGCAGAATAAGTAGTATGTTTCTCCATTTATTTTTCAATGCAGAACTTGGAATTCCTTTCTTAAACACAGTGACATCCATACCTGGTGATTTTAGAATTTGCTTCCAGGATTCATTGTGGAATTCTATATTTTTGAACCATCTCTCTCCATTTCTAAGCAATCCTGTAGCTTCTGCAATGAAAACCTCATTGACTGTGAATTTAACATCTCCCACTTCAACTTCAGCTCCTTGAAATGATCTTGCAAATGTTTTAGTGACTTCTTTGTGGAAGCCATTAAATTTCTCCAGAAATTGTAGCCATCCTACCTGTTACAACATTTCTTTACATTGAGGGTAGCCTTCCAGGTATTTTGTACCCATTTGTTCGGTTCTTATAAGAAGACCCATAATTGCTTCTTCAATGTTCAAGTCAATACTCTTTCTGCCCACTGAAACAATAAATTTTACCTTCGAATTGATATGCCTCTGACTCTTGGTGATAATGGCTTCAAACTTCGGACTGATATGCCTCTGGTTGACAGTGACAACAACTTCAAACTTCAGACTGATATGCCTCTGGTTGACAGTGACAACAGCTTCAAACTTCGAGTTGATATGCCTCTGGTTGACTATGAAACTTTGGACTGATATGCCTCTGGTTGTCAGTGACAACAGCTTCAAATTCTACTCTGATATACCTCTATCTCTCGGTGGCAAATGGCTTCAAATTCCCACACTGCTATACCTCTGTCTCTTGGTGGCAAATGGCTTCAAATTCCCACACTGCTATACCTCTGTCTCTTGGTAGAAAATGGCTTCAAATTCAACACTACTATACCTCTGCGTTTATAGTGATAATTCTCAATCTCTTCTCACGGTGATAGTGCTCTGATATTCAAACTGATATACCCTTTGCTCTGCTCACGGTGAGAAGGATATCTCTGTTTTGCGGAATGAAGGGCCGGCTACAGAATGGAGTGATGGAAGTAGTTACGGAATGAGGTAATGGAGTGAGGTGGAGGAAACGAATTAATGATTGAAAAGACGACGGAGATTTTTACAACGGAAAAGAAAATCATCATTGAATGATTTGGTTGGGTGACGTGAGGAATTCAAACACTTCAGCCATTTTAACCACTTAAATGATATCGGGTATAGTATTTGAAATGAGAGATTTTAATCCAAAGTTTGTGGAGGGTATTTTGGACATGATCAATAAAAATAATCAAAATAACCTTTTCGAATAATTCATAACTAAAACTATGCTAAACTTTATGAAATGCCATTATAATGAAAAATTGTTACCTCTGCTTTCATTTACTTTTTGTGGTCTTTGTCTTCTTTGTTCTCCTTTGGAAGAGTCTTCATAATCTTTCTTGATTCTTCTTATTCATGGATACACTGGATCTTTTGTTGAAATTCAAATGTCTGCTGATCAGTGCCCTCAGGATTTGTAGCTGCGGAATGACTGGCTAGCTGCGGAAAGTCTGATCAGCTGCAGAATGTCTGTTAAGCTGCAGAATGTACCTGTAGAGCATTTTAATCATGGAATGGAGTGGTTTGGGATATAAGTGAGATGTTATATGGCATGAATGAAGATGGATGATGAGACATGATATGTATGAAGTGGATGATGAAATGGAATGGATTCAGTTTATGAAATGGAGTGGAAGAACATAAGAACTGCCCTGCAATCCATGACATGTTTTATTCATTTAGAGCAAGACATCAAACTTTAAATTTTGACATGGAAATGAGATGGATGGAGTATGGAATGAGATGAATGAAATATGGAATGAAGTAGAGTATGAATGAATGAATGAAATGGAGTATGGATGGATAAATGAATGGAATGGAATGAGATGAAATGGATCATAAGTACAATGAATCTGAACTTATGATTTTGTAACAGCTGCTTGCAAAAACAAAATGGAAAAGTTAGAGTGTCAGAGAGACTCTGATTTTCACCCTATATTTTTTGTATAAACATGCTAATCAATTATTGGTTTTCATGTTTATACTTTTATTTTTTATTTATTTATTTATTTATTTATTTATTTTTTTCAAAGAGAAATGCTTCAGAAAATTTAATCAAGTTGATGAAGAAGAGAGATTCTTCTTCATTAACTTCACATCACTGCTTTCTTGGAACTTCTTGACAAATTATTCTCTTGAGAGTGGTTTGTGATATAGCTTTAATCTATGACCATTCACAAGAAAAGTGACCTCTTCTTCATCTATTGTCCTGATTTTTACTGCTCCATTGTCAAAAATTTCAACAATTTCATATGGCCCAAGCCAATGTGTTTGAAATTTACCTTGAAAATCCTTGAATTTTGAATCAAACAAGAGAGCCCAGTCACCTTCTTTGAACTTCTTCTCTTTGATGTACTTTTCATGCCATCTAGCCCTTTGCTATTGGACTAGACTTGTTTTCTGAACTGCATCTTGTCTGATCTCATCCAATTCATTAATTTGCTCCAGTCTATGCTTTTGTGCCTCCGTTAAATCAAGTCCTAGCTGAACTTCCATTTTGAAAGTTTGAATCTGGAACTCTATGGGAAACAAAACTTTCTTTCCATAAACAAGTTCATAAGGAGTATGACCTGTAGTGTTTCTCCATGTAGTTCTATAGGCCCACAAGGCTTTAGGAAGCCTATCTACCCAATCTCTTCTATGTAAATGAACAGTCTTTGTTAGGATTCCTTCAATGACCTTATTAGTAGATTCCACTTGACCATTTTCTTGTGCATGATAAGGAGTAGATTTTATATGCCTGATTTTGTACCTCTCCATCATTTGCTCCACTAGCCTTGATGTAAATTGAGCTCCTTGATCTGTAACAATTTCCCTTGGGACACCAAAACGAGTAAAAATATCCTCAAAAAGAAAAGTAACTACATATGCTTCATTAGCAACAAGTAATGGCTTAGCTTCTACCCATTTAGTAACATAATCAGTGCAAACTAATATATATTTCTTTTGTCTTGATGGAGGACTAATAGGTCCTACAAAATCCAAAGCCCATTTTTCAAAAGGTTCAATATGTACCCGAGGTTGTAATGGCATCTCACCTGAAGGAGAAGGTTTCCCTACCCTTTGGCAACTGTCACACCTTTTGACATACTCTTTAGCATCTTTAAACAAGGATGGCCAATAATATCCTAAATTAAGGATCTTATAGGCTGTCCTCTTATCTGCAAAGTGTTCGCCACAAGGTTCATCATGACATGCCTTGAGAATCTCAGGCATTTCATCTTCACGAACACACCTTCTAATGATCAAATCTGGACCTATCTTGTACAACTCATTAGCAACCCATGAATATTTTGCACTATCGCAAATGATTTTTCTTTTATTCATTGCATTCATAATTGAAGGAAATTTTCCTGAAACTAAATAATTAGCAATATCAGCAAACCATGGAGTTTGAGTAGAGATTGCAAAAAGATATTCATCAGGAAATTCGTCTTCAACTAGAGTGTCAGCTTTGGTATTTTGGAGTCTAGATAGGAAATTAGCTACTGTGTTTTGTTTTCCAGGCCTATCTAGAATAGTAATGTTGAATTCTTGTAAGAGCAATAACCATCTTATGATTCTGCCATTAGTAAATGATTTGTTCATTAAGTATCTCATTGCAGAATGATCAGTGTGAACAAAAGTTTCATAGCCTGTTATATAGTGTCTAAATTTGTTTATGGCATGAACAACAGCTAAAAACTTTTTTTCAGTTATAGTATAGTTTAACTCTATAGGAGTCAAATTTTTACTAGTATAATAGATGGCATAGGGAATCAAGTCTTTCTGCCCCAATACTGCTCCTAGAGCTGTATCAGAGGCATCTGTGGAGATATGAAAAGGTAACTTCCAGTTAGGTCCCCTTAATATAGGTGCTTCAGAAATTTTGGTTTTCAGGGTTTCAAAACCTAACTGGCAATCAGAAGTCCATTTGAATTCACAATCTTTGGTGAGTAATTTGAAGAGTGGAGATGCTATTTTGGTGAAGTTTTCTATAAATCTCCGATAATGTCCTGTAAATCCTAGAAAACTTCTAACATCTCTTTGACAATTTGGAATAGATAGGTTAGAGATGACTTCAACCTTTGACTCATCAACTCTAATCCCATCCCCTGAAATGTGGTGCCCTAAAACAATACCTTCAGTAAACATCATAAAACATTTTTCATGACTAAGTGAAAGATTTGCTTCTTGACATCTTTTTAAAACTTTTTCCAAGTTGTCTAAAGCTTCAAATGAGTTTCCATAAACTGTGAAATCATCCATGTACACCTCTACACAATCATGTATTAGATCTGAAAAAATTCCTAATACTACCCTTTGGAATGTTGCAGGTGCATTGCATAATCCAAATGGCAATACTCGGTAAGCATAGGTACCCCAAGGACAGGTAAATGTGGTTTTGTCTTGATCTTCAAGTGCTACTTGAATTTGATTGTAACCACTAAAACCATCTACGAATGAAAAGTACTTTTTGCCAGCTAATGTATCTAATACTTGATCTATGAAAGGTAAGGGAAAATGGTCTTTAAGAGCAGGGATAATTTTAAGAACCCCCCTAAATTTATATATATAAAAAATAGGCGAATCCCCATGATACATAGGAAAAATGGAAGGCGATTTTATTAATAATATAATATGTATATATAATTTTTTGGCGAATCTCTCACGAGATTATATTATCCTGTAAAATCATGGCGAATCACCAATACAAATGGCGAATCACTACTACAAAATGGTGAATCGTTGTCTAGTGGAGTTCGGAGTGTTGGTTCCAATGAAGATATGGTAATTGAACCAGGAGTAGAAGGAAGAGAACCACCGAGACCAAGCATGGCACATGGTGACTTGTGAGGGAAGTAGTTCTCATGTAGTTTGGAAAACACGTTCTTCTAGTTCTGCTAAGCGTAGTGTTGTTTGTCATGCTACTACTAGCACTGATATTGAGGTTGGAGAGGAGTTTGAGGAAAGGTAGCAGTGGTGGAGAATTAAAAAGAGTACCCCATGATGGGCTCCATTTTTCCCTTTGGTATTTGTGCCTGCAAGACCTTCTGTCCATTGAACCAACAATTAGCCGTTCAACCAACAATCAACTTGACTAAGTTGATTAGGTACGAGTCAACTTATACTAATCTTCAAAACTATGCTTTGCACTATCCCATATTTATCACACTAATGCTACACAACATTGTGCATTTGCACCTAACTCTCAATAATTCTTTTCCCAGAAAAATCTATAATAAGAAAAATATTTTACTATATTCTAAAAGGTGAAGATGTCGAAATCATGCCACAAAGTGAAAGGAAATAAAATATCTTTCCTCAAACAACCAAATATATAAAGAAAACAATAATGATTATAATAATAGAACTGGATCTATCGATCTATCGATCTATCGATATATGCATGATATGAGAACCATAAGCATTCAAGAGACTAATTTCAAACTCAACAAAATCCTCTAAACAAGCAACAAACAAACCACTAAAATTTTCAAAGATATCAAGGCTAGACATTAACACAATTTCATGTACTTGAATAAGCCCATTGTTGCTTAGCGTTAGACTTCTTAACTTAGTTCTTTATCATTTAATACTATGACACTATCTATGTGAAAAGAAATAGGTCCCAACTTCATCAAATCTGATTTCATTTCCAATCAAAGATCAAAACTATCTTCGTTTCCAATACCAATATAAAATCACACATTTTCCAAATATCAATAATTATTTTCCAAGAAAATATAAAACTCGAAACTCAGCGAAATTCCCCAAACACAAGCAACATATATACCATTAAAATTTTCTAAGATGTCAAAGCTAGACATCAAGGTAGTTTCATATACTTGAATGAGCCCATTGATGCTTTGCATTAGTCTTGTTAAATTAGTTATTTATCATTTAATACTAGTCAAACGCTATCTATGTGAAAATAGGTCCCAAAATCATCAAATCCAGCTTCATTTCCTGTCACAAATAAGAATAAGCAAGACATTGTAAAAGGAAGTGTTTTTCATCCTTCACATTTCTAACATCGCAATGACATTTACTTGCATCCTATGAAATTCTAGGTCTTGCTCAATTACTAAGCTCCTCAAAGTTAATTTTTATTCTGGTAATGATGTTTTTCTTCTTAAAACTAGCTACACGAATATGACACTTGATCTTTTGGATTATGGTTAATGACCAATTTTTAATATTTTGTTTTTCTCTTATTCTCTACTGCATTATCACACCATTATTTCAACTTTAATTTATATGCGATAGCAATTTTATTGGTGTTCACGTTTTAGAGTGGCCTCCTCTATTCTCCACTAGTTTGACTAAGATTGAGAATCTTTATGCCAACCAGTTTTATGCCACACCAAATTTTGACTGCATTTTGAAGCAATCTTAGGGAGCCACTTGTTTTCATGTTACTTGTCTTGTCCTTCTATATTAGGTACTTAGTCATAGGAAAACTCTCAATGGGTGAAAGACTAGCTTCTATAAGATAGGATAGGGTATATTGCATTTAATAAGATCATAAACTATAAAAAACTTTTGGATTTTCTCAATTTCCCTCTATGATTCTATAGAGATGATGCAACAGAAAAATTCATCTCCATATAAGATAAAAAGATGAAGAGGTGTCTAAAATATGAGCTTCTTCTTCTTTTTTCGAAAACCAAAAATTTGTTGACCTACAATTGCACCTAAGACAAAAATTGGTTTTCCACTTTCTATTAATCATTTTCCCAACATTGTATTTCTAGTTAAGATTTTGATGAAGGTTGACTTCAAGACCTTATTGTATAAATTTCTTTGATTTGTTATTATCGCTCACAATTAACATAAATTACCTTTTTGTAATTGATTATGGAGCTGTCTTTAGTGCGACTTTTTGAAGTTTCAGGTGCCGAAATATGGTGAAAATTTTTGAGGTAAAATCTTGGTTTTTGTTATTCAAACTGGTTTTTTGACTCTATATATGGATTCAGCACCCTCAAAAACCTGTAAGGCACTTCGATTGTGCAAAGTTAGAAATCAAACTTCTCTTTTCAATAAATTCCTGCCAGAATTTAGAGAAATTACATCGTAAAAAGTCACCGTAAAAGCCTTCAAAAAGTCGCACTAAAGACTACTCGATTGATTATTACAACCTTTTTTTATTAGCATTTACTCGCATAGCTATGCTAGAACAAAAATCCTTAATAATCCTCGCTTCTCAAAATGAGGTGGAGTCATGTCCGTAAGAACAATATCACTAATGTAAAGAAGAAAGGGGATGATTAATCTAGCTGAGGTTATGCAACCACAAGTCTACTTCTTCCAAACATGCCTCTAATTTTTCAATTTGAATGTCAATAAAGGTAGGGATAGGGGAGAATCTTTCTTAATTTCTATATTGCAATTAATTCCTTTTTATCAACCCTTAATATTCCTAGACATAACAATATCATTCTCATATGACCTTATCACAATAACTCTAAATGCAAAAGCAACCTTACACTTTTATAATATATTCCAAAGCTTATCTCTATAATAATAACTTATAAAAATAATTTAGCTATTAATCCTTTTTCCATATTATTTTAATATTGATATATAATAAAATTCCTTTTAAATGTTTTTCAAAATTTCAAAAAAAACATAAAGTATGGAATGATTAATTTATATTAATATGATTTTATTTTCATAAATAAGACTAATTTATATTTAAAAATAAATTACATATATAGATAGATTAATAAAATAAATTAAAATACACTTTATTAATTAAAAAAATAATGTTGAAACTTTTAATAATAATATGATACTTTCGAATCTGATTTAATAAAGTTTAATCTTATTAAGATATAATTTCTTCAACATAAACTTATGATAACCATGACAACAAGGTTCACTTTATCTTAATCTTGTTATTATTGATTGTCTCATTTTTTTTAAAGCAATTTGATATATTTAAAATGAGGTTAACACAATCACTTTCCTACCTTATGCTACCAACTTTGATCCATGCAGTAGAAATGAATGTGGAAGCAGAGAAAAATGGTGGGAGAGATGCAGTTATCACAAACCTCATAATCCAAACGCGAAAATTTTGGGATACCAGTAAATTATTGCAATACTTGAAGACATTGAAGGTTGATTGGGCAGATGGACTTATCACAGACTTCATAATCCAAAAGAGAATTTTTGGTACACCAATAAAGTATTGCAATAATTGAAGGCATTGACTCTTGAGTGGGCACATGTTCTCCAATGATGTTTATAACCACGTAAACACTGAGAAGAAGAATGGGAGGAGAGAAGCACTTTTCAAATCCAACCTCCTTGTCCACAAGTGTAAAGAATTTTAGGTAGGCCAGTATGGTTGGTGGAAGAGATGCACTTATCAAAGACCTCAGAATCCAAACGAGAGAATTTTTGGTACAGCGATAAATTACTCCAATAATTCAAGACATTGAATGTTGATGGGGCTCATGTTGTCAATGTGAACACTGTGAAGAGTCTGGTAGAGATGCACTCATGAAATCTAAGCCTCCTTGAGAATTTTATGTAGGCCACTATGGTTTAGAAATGATTGAAGGCATGATATGTTTAAAGTACAAATGAGTACTAAATGATCAGAGAAACAACATTCAAAATGAGATTACAATTGTTTGTGCTAGTAACCATTGAAAAATTAATTACAATTGTTTGTTCTAGGAGAAGAGTTGACCACACATCCTGACCAAAATTATAAAAGAAGGGCTACATAAATGTCTTCTTTATCATTTTCTTTTCTAAGATCAATCTGTTGAATATGTCCTCTTACCTTGTAACTTGTACTGTGTATAATTATGAGTTCATTCATTCACAACTTCTAACCTCTATAGAAATTACAAGCATTCTTATCACTTCTGCAACAGAACTGGATTCAAGCCAGATTCCCTCAACCTCTATGTCTCTTAGAAGTCAACAATCCAACCTCTGATGAAGGCACTGAGAGAAGAAGCTACCCTTTACAAATCAATTTTCACTGAGCTGCTATTTGGTCTCATCCAGTGCTAGACATAAGTCCATAGAAATTATTAATCTACTGTAGACCTACACATCTGAAACACAGACAACTGCTACCTACAACCAGTGTCACCTAATTACACATTGGCATTGCTTCGGAACGATCCCAAGGCCTTGATGGCTGCTGCTCTCAGAATGTACTGGTGGTAGGCAACAACTAATGCAACTCTAGCAAAAGGTTCCACCCAAAAAATCCATTGCACAAACAAAATCATATTCATCAGGCTTGTGTATCAACTTTAGTAAATACTTGCTCTGTTGAAGTCAGTCAAACTCCTAAGGTTCGTGTATCATCTTTAGAAAATACTAGTTCTATTGAATTACCCTAATGTTAATACTGGAGCAATCCAACTGGTTTTAATGAAAAAGGAGCATAACAATTTTTCAAAAATTACAAGCAATAGACTCTTCATTATGGAATCTACTAGTGTGTCTTTCATAACACTTTAAAATTACAAACAAGATCGTGTACATAGATCTAATGCATAAAAAAAAAACACTACATCCACCAGAAAACCCTAACCAGGAAAACAAATAAGCCTTGTCATAATAATATGGCTCTGTGAAAGGAAGCATGCTCTGCACAATGAGATGTGGAGGAAAGAGGGAGCCATGGAAGCTGAGAGCTCCTGCTTTTATGAAAGGACTTGTGGATGTGACTTCTATAAGGAAGTTGGGAATCTCCTCTATGTTGGAGAGGGAGTAAAAGGAGTCTCCTTGAATAGGAGCATGATCTATTCTTTGATTAAAAGGAGAATAGGGATATCCTCCCCGATTAAGAGAGAGTTTTGGTTGGACTTTGGTTCTCCCTGTGTCATGTACTAGACTGGGACTAACAACCACAAGTCTAGTGAATGCATCATGGATAGGGAGAATGTTGACTTGTTCGGTTCTCCATGTGTCAAGTACTTTGATGGATTAGGGATAATGTGCTAGGTCAAGTAAATGGACATGGATAGGGAGAATGATGGATTGGATAAGTGTCTTGGACTAACATGCCCGGAATTTCCACTATTTTTCGAGCAAAAATGTGGCCCCGTTAGACTACTCTATATTTAAGTTGTAAGTCATAAATTGTAATGAGTGAGGTCAAATTAGACAATCTCCGTAGCTGCAATACCTATTTCTTGTCACTGTTACTTGGTCAATGGGATGGAAATGTGACTGTTATAGGCACAAAAAGGAACACAATTGGCATACATTTAATAAACAATTTTTGGTGTCATAGAGCTGATGACTTATTGTAACTACCTTCAAGCCTACCTCCCAATTGTTATAAAAAAATTTGCACTCGTTAATTTACATAAAACATAAGGTTATATGCATGAAAAAAACAAATTACCATCATCAAATTTCCATTTCGGAAGTTAGATAATTTGAAATTCCAATAAATCTCAAGTTAATATTACATTTGTTTTTATTTAATTATTAAATATAATGAGATAAACATTGTTGAAATCGACCAAGTAAAGACAAGACAAAGATGCACAATTTTGATAACTCAAAACCATATCAAATCCACCAAAAAAATCATACTTCTAACAACTTAGTAAATGCAAGGACTGAACAACATTCTCTAATAATTATACTTGCAGCAACTTTCAAGATGCAAGGAAATTCTGTAATCTAATAATTATACTTGCAACAACTTTCAAGATGCAAGGACATTCTGTAATATTCAGATGAAAACCAAATAAAGACAAAGATGTACAATTTGAATAATGCAGAGCCATATCAAATTTACTTTTAACAATGTAAATGCAAGGTCCGAACAACATTCTCTAATAATTATACTTGCAACAACTTTCAAGATGCAAGGACATTCTGTAATAGCCAGATGAAAATTGCAGCATAATGTTATTTTTCTCCAAGACAACATGTTTGTTTGGTTCGATACACTCTTGTCGTTTTCTCTTTACACCATTCTTAAATATTTAAACATCTGATTCTGATCTTATTGTCTAATCCAATTGATGACAATAAATCTTTAAACATCTGATTTTATGATCCGATACCACTTATGACAATGATGACCTGAATCAACACTCATGGATCTAAGCAAAGCTCCTAAATACAGAGTGAGGAAGGAAAAATCAGTACTACGTATATGAGATCAATCTATGGGTGAAATGACAATTTTTCCTTTGGCTCTTCCACTTTCAAGATTCTTGAAAGCCTCCCTAACATTTGAAAATGCATATGGGCAAATGGGATCAATCACTAGCTTCAACTTCTCGCACTCTATGTAGCCTCTAAGCTTCTCCAAGTTGCAACCACTCGGAGTCACAACGTAAGATTTTGCCCTCGGATGAGGTGAGGGGTTGGCAATATCTGTAATTTTTGCTTTCTCTTTGGCAACCACATAAGATCTGTGCGAGTCTCCTGCAAAATTCAATTCATACTTCTAATCAATATTTTGTCCAGAACAAAGACATAAATCAGGAAAAGTGCTCAAAGGAAGTCCGGAATCACCATTGGATCCTTTTAGCCAAAATCTGCTTTTTGGCTTTTATAAAGAAGGAACTGTCAATGAAAAATGAAGATACACCTTAATTTTTACAAAGAAAAATGGCAAATGGTATATTATGAAGAATACAGATATGCAGGAGTAGATTCCTAATTTGATTTTGGCTTTCAAGGTTTTGAGCTCAAGAATAACTTTTGTTAAGCATCCTCATTCCCACCAGGTATGGGTGCTCTCCATCAGACATAAAGATGCAGACCAGGATGACATCGGACATAAAAGATGCAGACCAGGGTGAATATGTGGATTCCAGTCAGCAGCCAGTAAGCTTTGCCGCTATACCAGAATCCAACTTTGTCCATTCTACATGATTAGTATTAGTGCGATTGTTATTTTTGAATTGTTGATAATGATTAAGACTTGTCTGGTAACCTTAAGTCTTAAAAGAAATAGAATTTGATCATAAATATTATGTGGCAACTTAGTAGGAGTGGTTGTTGACATGTATGGAAGATATAACAAAATGATTAACATAATTTGATTATCACAACTTGCAAAATAGCACGAATTTGAGTTAAACTTATCCACACCATCACAATTTTGTGTAAAGGGGAGACTGAAACTGTATTAATTTTCCAAGATACTGATTTTGAATGTGAACTGGGAAAGCAAGACTGAAAGTTAAACTCCATGCTTATTAGGCATCCAAACTACCAAAAAGCAGTTAGTGGGATTGCCAAAGACAACAAGTTTTTATATAAAATTAGGATAAATTAAAAAGGAGGAAAAAGCCAGTGGAACCTACCAATGGTGTCAAAAACAAAGTCAAACTTTTGTGGCATTTGATCATAGCTTTGCTTCGTATAATCAATCACCATATCAGCTCCTAATTGTCTCAAAAAATCCACATTCCCAGTGCTTGTAGTAGTTGCTATTTTTGAAGCTCCATATACATACTTGGCAAGCTGAACAACACAAATATTATTACAACTTCTGACTTGATCATATACAGAGGAAGAAGATTATCAGAGGTTTTAAAAAAAAAAAGATAGTATTCACTTTTACCTGAATAGCCAGGCTACCAACACCTCCTGCTCCACCTACAACAAACACAGTCTGACCCCTTTGAAAATTTACTCTGTCAAAACCTTCCTGGGCAGTTTGAAGAGCTAGAGGAAAGCTGGCTGCTTCTTCAAAGGACATGTTTTCAGGCTTCAAAGCAATCAGACTCTCTTCCAGTGCTGTGTATTGTGTTAAAGTTCCACATTGTTTTGGCCTGCCTATGTTGAAGTTTTGGATATTGCCATATACTTCATCACCCTTGCTAAATTTTGATACATTACCTCCTTCATCAACTATTACTCTTGCCACATCACAACCTGGCACTACCTGAAAAAAAATTCAAGGAGACATGCAGTTTTGAAAATCCTAATTGTCTAAAAAAATCCACATTCCCAGTGCTTGTAGTAGTTGCTATTTTTGAAGCTCCATATACATACTTGGCAAGCTGAACAACACATACTTTAGCAGTTTGAAGAGCTAGAGGAAAGCCGGCTGCTTCTTCAAAGGACATGTTTTCAGGCTTCAAAGCAATCAGACTCTCTTCCAGTGCTGTGTATTGTGTTAAAGTTCCACATTGTTTTGGCCTGCCTGTGTTGAAGTTTTGGATATTGCCATATACTTCATCACCCTTCCTCCAGCAAAAGTCTAGATCAGTTATAGTTGGTCTTTTGTACAAGTGCTATTTTCATGAGTTGCATTGATATGTTGGTTTAGTCATTTTTTATTAAAGCAGCTAAGCTTTGTCCTATTAACTGCCCAGAGTCAGTCTGTAAGTTAGTTTACAATCATAATTGTTGGTTAAATTGCTAGCTAATGGCATAGACGTACTGCCTTTATACACATAGATACAAAGGAAAATAGTCTTAGATCAAATTTTGGGACTAATGACTATGTATTGCCTACAGGTACAGCTGGAGTGATTTTGTAAATCCTTGTATATTTAAGTTTAGCTGTCCTTGTTGGTGTTAAAAAAAAAAAAAAAAAAACAAACAAACAACTTTGTATGGCAAAAGCATGTGCTTGGGGCCAAGAAATGGTTATATCCAGCCTACTCGTCCAGCAGAAAGTGATTCTGAATAAAGATGAAGTGGGCAAGATCACTTTAATCATCCATATTAGTCCCATAGTATCATGTCTACCCCAGTGTTTTGTGCAAGTGATGATTTTGTATGGATTTCTATGAGTGAATTTTGATGTTGATGTTGGAGAGTAAATCTTCTTCCACCAAGTATCACATGCAGTTTTACACCAAATATGGCATGCAACATTCTAGAACCACTCTAATATTTTCTTAGTCCAGTTGAGGATCCATATACACAGGTAGATGGTCATGAGTTTACTGCCGTAGTTCTGGCCTCACATAGTCTGCATTTGCTGTCACTGCTATATCAACAGTAGGACGCAATTTTGCACAGGTCTCTTTAGCATTGTGCACAGGGTCAGAAAGGAAGTTACTTATGAGATCTCTGTTAATGGGTGAGCCCGTATCAACAACCACAAAAGACTACAGAGAGAATGTCTTGTCAGCCATACATAAAAACATCAACCATGCAATGATACAACGAAGAAATAGAAAGGAAGTCTGCATGCAAAGTTAAAAAACTGGCATGTTGAGTTAAAATATAGTCAAATCGAGGGGCCCATTTTCTCGACCCAAGCCGTGCTGTTGTTGAGCAATTGTCAACCATAAAGGAAACACCACGCGCATGCATGAAAGGATTTAATGAGTCCACAGCTTCAATAACACTCTCATTAATAATCTTTGAGTACGAATGACCCTTCTTCCTCAAGATCTCAATCTGCAACCACAAATTCAATTGATGGATAATATCTGCAAGGTTAGATACAAAAATAAAAATAAAAATGGTTGTTACAAATTATACCCTAGACTTCTTTCCAGCAGAATTACTTTGAATTGAGGACAGACGGTAAAATTTGTTGGCAGATTAAAGACATACTCATACATATTGCCAGAAATGAATAATTCATACCAGATTTATATATATTATAGACACATTAACTTAAACATCCAATGCCAATGTCAGTGGAAAAAACAGAAGATCTAGCACAATCAGGAATGCTCAGCAGCTTATAGTTATCACACAGAAAAACATTAAGAGGAGCTGCCCATGTTGAGAAAAGAAGCTCAAGATGACAAGTCAATGGAAGCAAAATCCCATAACAGTAATCTCAAGACAGAAAAGCCCCATTGAATTTTTAGACAGACTGAAATGCCTTGGAGATGAACATGACGATGACCAGAAAAATAAAATTGATGATTCCATTTAGGAAGGCTTTATAATCTTTAACCATGGGTCAATGCAAGTATTGAAATCTGAAACCCTATTATATAGTTTTTCCTGAAAGGTACAATAATGTAAAACAAATTCTATTTGTCATATGTTATAGAAAAGAACCATAAATAAATCAATAAAGCTTTCTACTTGTGCCATCATCAATGCCACATAAACACCAGCAGTAAATGGATAAAGAGGACCCAAGTCACCAGCAGGCCATACTACACGAACACGTTCACGAACTTTCCACATTCTCGTTTCATCAATCTTACCCATGGGAAATGCTGGGAGCCCATCCTTTTCCTGTAGGATGAATTTGAGCAATTAGAAGCTCTGGTTCAATAGATAATTTGCTCAAGTAAATTAAAAGACCAAAAAATCAGTGAAGTTGCAGCCAAGCAAAAAGCTTACAAGAAACCGACGCCCTGCCATGACAACACTTCAGATCTCATTGCCAGAAGCTACATCCTCATAGCACTCATACAAAATTTCCATGCAGGGATAATATGAAGCGTTGTATGCCATCTCAAAATCCCTCCTTCCTCCTTCATTCAGAGAATTGTATATAGCTAACAATCCCTGCAAATTGTATAATAAGTTCAAATTTAGAATAACCATAAGAAATTCAAACCATTTCAAGAGCAATAAAAATGAAAATTAGTGTATGACAAATTGTATGTCCAATGTGCCATAGTAGAAAACAGCATCCTATGATCATTCTATAACCAATGAACAGAGATCCCTAAAATCTGCTTTTAGTTTCACCAAAATCAGAAAACACCTTTGTCGAGATAGTTTTTGATATGATCCCAGTTATTCCTTCCACAGTATTTTTGTAAGCAAGTTTTTCATCCATTCCACCCTCAGTATATCGTCTGAACAATGCTTCAACTATACCATGTACATCTCCCAACAAGATCCCTGTAAATCATAAAAGACCAACTCAATCCTAGCATGCCAATTATAAATAAAACAGAACAAAAGGTCCTTAAAATAATAGTTACCACGCTCCCCAAAAATATCACTCTTGTACTCATCCTCCAGGGTCGTTGCAAATGTAAATGGTGAACCCAAAGAAACTGACCATCCCAAAGCAACATATCTTGCTCTCCCATCAACATCCTGGACAAACACACATAAGAAAACTCCATAACTTATTGAAATAGCAATGAGTTTGTGATTTCATTGAAAGCATAAGCAGCAAAGAACTTTTAAACAAAATTGAAAATGTGAATATATATTTTCAAGGTACAAACACCTGATGCACAGCAAAACTAGAGTTTATTCCTGCACCATTAATCTCCTGGCCCTGGACATACAACCGTCTCACAGATGGTCCCATGCCCTTTGGACAGAAAACTATCACACTAATGTTCTTGGGGAAGTCATCCCCACAGGACTGCAAATGCCCCAGTAAAAATCCATGACAGAGACCAAGTATGCTGTTTGGTTTCATTGCAGAAAATATTTGCTTGTAATTGTCTGCCTGCAAGATCAGAAATCAAATTAGAGGGGGTTTGCTTTAATTGTACAAAATTCCCACCAATCAATAGCATTCACAACAATAGAAACTGTAGTATTATCTCTCCAATGGAAAGATTCTATATAAAATGTGCCACCGTAATATAGAGAATGTTGTGCCAACCTGTGCAGCATCAGATATCAAGAGTAACAGAAGGTCACTGCCACACAAAGTCTCTGTCATTTCACCAAGTGTTCCATTTTCCTCTGAAAATTCTGCTGCACGTGCTTCAGCAAAAGATTTGGAGCCTTTCCTCAAGCCAACCTGTAAACAAGTCAAACCCTACAACTGTGATCTCCGACCATACCAGAATTACAGACAATGATTACAAACAAAAGATGTATTTTCAATCAAAATAATATTGTAAACCAAAAACCAATAGACCTATTTTTCATGGGAATCCTACCACAATCCTAGCTATCACGAGTTCATTGCATGAAATAAGACCGAAGAAACATAACAAATCAGGTCATAGTTCAAATAATTAATGTACCTTAGAGCAGAAACTTTAAACCTGAATTTCACCTATGTTGCACCAGGATTCCGGCAAACAGGAACATGGGAGCAGGGAAACACATTAAGGGGGCATATGGAAGAAAAAATTATCCCTGATCTGTTGCAGTTGGACTGAAATCACATCCAAGGTGGTCGGAGCCTTGACTTGACCAAGTGACCTAGATGGAGAAACCACAGTTGCTTCCATGGAGTGATGACTTTCTGTGGACTCCGAGTCCAAGTTTGGGTCTTCTTTCTGCCTTCGTTCCTCCATTTCACCCTCGAGACCACCCTTTCATGCATGAAGTTTCCTTGGCATATGCCTACCCTTCTCATGCCCTACTTCTACCAGGCTGGAGATCCAACCTCCCACTCATAATGTCATTCATAGTATTTGAATTCAATTGCACAAACCAGTTCCCCTCTTCCAGCCGCCAACACCTTCTGTCTCGTAAGTGAATACCACCATCCCAAAGACCAAGTCCCCTCTCCTTCCAACAATGTAGAGGAATCTCCACCAACGAATGCAACAGACCCTTGCTGAACCCTCTCCAACACCGCTGCCCGGTCTCCTACAGTTACGTAAATACGAATGCAACAGACCCTTGATGAACCCTCTCCAACACCGCTGCCCAGTCTCCTACAGTTACGCAAATTGTAAATCTGAGGCCGCAGGCGTACGCAACCCTAGCATCATCAAAGGGCGAATTCAGATCCAAAACCCTCCAAGTTAGTAAATCGGGGGTGAATACAACCCCATAAAATCACAGACCGGTGAATCGAAGGCGAATGCAACATTTCATGTTTATCCGCCCTTATTTTTCTTGGCTAAGCCATAATAATTATTTATTTTTAAAATAATTTTGGGGCTATTTATACAAAACTATACAAAATAGGTTCTATATAAAAAATTCGCCCCTCTAAAATCTAAAACCCCTTAAATTTCGCCTTTGGGCTAAAATTTGCCCCTAAAATTATCCATGTTTAAGAGTAGCTTTATTTAGTTCTCGGTAGTCAACACACACCCTCCATTTTCCATTTTTCTTTAGCACAATTACCAAAGGAGAAACCCGCTGAATATCTGAAATAGGATAGATGAAATTAACATTTAACAATTTTTGCAATTCTTCTTTAACAATTTCCCTAAGATTTGGATTCATCCGTCTTTGATTTTGTCTGATTGGTTTGCAATTTTCCTCTATATAGATGTGATGAGTGCAATTCTTGGGACTTATCCCTTTCATGTCAGTGTATTCCCATGCATATGCAGAAGAATGTCTTTGTAATACTTTGACTAACTCTGCTTGTTGAGATTTTTCTAGGTTCTTGTTTATGTTCAAAGTTTTACCTGGAAAAATCTCTCTTGTAGAGCTACCAAATTTGTCCATAGAATGAAGAGACATCTGCCTTGATGACAAAAACTCAATATTGGATCCCTCTTGAAATGATTCATGTTTGTGTTCTGGGGAGGATTCAAAATTTTCTAGAGTATTCAGAATTTGATTATCTTCACTAATTTCTGAAATTGTGAAGAGAGGTTGTAAATATTCCTCATCCTCTATCCATTGAGTGTCATCTAGATCTGTAATTGTCCTAGCTGGAGGATGTAAAGTGAATTTCTTTGTTGAACTACCATAAGAGATATACATATCACCGGATCTACAACTAATAAAAGCATCAACTATAGCCAACCAAGGTCTTCCTAATATAACAGGATGTCCTCCTAGATTATTCTTAGGAGTTAGGATCATGAAATCCACAGGGTACTCCCAAGAGTCTAGGGACACTGGAATGTCTTCTATTACCCCATCTGGCTTGATCACAGATCTATCTGCTAATTGTAATAGTGTGGGTGTAAAGAGAAGATTAGGAATTTTCAGTTTATCCATGATTTGTCTACTCATGATATTGATTGCTGCTCCTAAATCAATGAGTTTGTTCTGAATTTCAATTCCATTGATGTGAATTTTGACAACTGGGTTTCCTGGGTCAAGATACTTTGGAATAGCAATCTTGCCCATCATAATGTCTGCTATATTTCCTGCCAGTTGAATTCTCTTTGTTTCTCTTATTATTTTTCTTGTTTTCTTCATACTCAACTCCTTTATTGTTTTGGCTAAAATCGGGATTTCCTTGATGGCTTGCAATAATGGAATTTTAATGCAAACATTTCTCAGTTCATCTAAGAAATCATAATTAGGCACCATGATTTGTTTTTCTACACCTCTATCAATTTGTAATCTTTCTGGAAAGGGAGGTATAGAAGTAGATGTGGATGGTTGCTCTAATACAGGAGCTGGATTTATTGGATCTTTTTGTTTTAGTTTTTCAGTGTTTGGGTCTTGAAAGGATGTGGCTTCCTCAAGACTTTTATTCACCCGTAGAGAGTCTTCCTCAGGATTATCTTGTTCTTGTATGATCATAGAAGGTTTCCTCTTTTCAAGTATCCTTCTAGACCTAAGTTGAACATCACTAAGGTCTAGAGGAGTAATTAAATAAGTTGGAAACTGTTGGCCTTCTATCATGTATGTATTCTGAGAGTTCTTATTATTGGGGTTTGGTATGGGTTGAGCAGGCAATTGATTTGATTTTTGAGGGAATGGTAATGGGAGTGGTTGATTTTGATGTGGTTGGTTCTGATGATGTTGTTGAGGATTTTGTTGAAAATTTTGTTGAAGATTTTGAGGAAAATTTTGTTGAGGATTTTGAGGGTAAAAATGTGAGTATGGTGGATAGGATGGTGGATACTGATAGTATGGAGAGTATCTTCCATAGGGACTTTGTGTTCCTTGTGCCCAAGATTGAGATTGATTTTGAAATTGGGGCCAAGGTTGCTGTCAAGAATTCCAAGGTGGAGGTTGATTATACATTTGATCATGGAATCCTTGTGTTTGAGGTCCCTGCCAAGGTCTTCTAGATACAAAATTGAGAGACTCTGTGGAATCTGTAGGAGTTTCCTCCTGAAAGACAGCCTTGAGACCAGGAAGATAAGGACAATTCTTGGTCTCATGTTTTTCAGAACAAATGACACAGGTTTCTACAACTTTTACATCCAAAGGACACTCTCTCAAGGCATGTTTCTTTCTACATTTGGGACAAAAGATTGCCAAGGCATCAGATTCAGCCTTTTGCTTGTTTTGTATCTTAAGGGTGTCTATTTGTTCACTAAGACTCCCCAAGATGTCAGATTTAAAATCATCAGGCATGTGTCCTATTTCTGATCTACTTACTGTCCCAGAAGCAGACTTACTTGCCCTTGCAAGAGCGGGATCTCTTGGACCTTTGACAGTTTTAGATTTCCCTCTTGAAAGGTTGATACATAACTCAGATATTTCAGGTAATGTGAGTTGTGATATATCCCCTTTTCCCATCATGTTAAGGACATCCAACCATTCATCCCTAATTGTTTTCAACAAAAGAGCTTTTAAGGTGTCTTGATCTAGGTTTTCCATTTTTGCCCTTTTGATGTTGTAATTAAATCTCTCCAACAAATCTTCCAAATTTTCATCTTATTTTTGTAACATCTTAAACACTTCTTCCTTATGATTAACCGGCATACAATAATCCAAATATCTTTCTAGAAATGCTTGTTTCATGTCTTCCCATGTTCTAATAGAACTGCTGATCAAACTCATAAACCACTTCAATGCTGCTCCTTTCAAGGTTGAAGGAAATAATTTCAATTTTTGAGCATCTTGTAAGTAGTCATAAGTTCTACACAGAACTTCGAATTCAAATAGGAAGGTTTCAGGATCTTCAGTTTTAAGTCCATAGAAGTTTGGAAGGACAGAGGGTGAAATGATTTTCATGGTTGTATTGGTTTCTTCATCAATTATAGGGAACCCAAAAGAGCTTCCTATTTCTCTTCTACCTCTTCCTCATCTGCACCTCTACCTCCTTCTCCTCTACCTCTACCTCTACCTCCAAATAGTGTGTGTTCTCCATTGAAGACTCCTCCTCCTCCTTCTTCTGCCATAGTTGACTCTCCTGTGGAAGTAGAAAAGTTTGTGTCCCTACCAAGAGTCTTTAGATCTTATTCTATGGAAAGTTCAGTGGATGAAGTGGAAGGTTTCTCTAATGGGATATCTGATTTCAGGTCTTCTAGAAGTCCAGGATCAGTAAAGGATGGAATATGGGTTTGAGTTGAAGGTGTACTAGCTTTGGATCTAGATGAAACAAGTGGTGTTCTAGAAATCAAACTTCTGCCTCTGCTGCTTATAAATCTTCCCCTTGAATCTCTCTCCCTACGCATATAATTGTTTTTGAATGCTAAGAAACAAAGGTTACCTAGTTTTCACTTCTCCGACAACGGCGCCAAAATGTTTGGTCTCAATCTAGTCTCCTAAATTGAGTTCATTTAATTGTCAACCAGGGTTGGTAAACTGCTAAAGTGAAGTGTACTGTATGTACCTATGTGTTTGTTTCTTAATGCGTTGTGTGTAGTGTTTTATGATGTTTTTGGTCTTTTGTGATGATTTATGATGTTTTTGGTCTTTTGGTAGTTTTATGTTTACAAGGAAAATGACTAGAAAGCTAATGGAAAGAAGCTAATGATTAAAAACAGAGTGAAGCCTAATTGGTTGATGACAAATGACAAATGCAATTGCAGATATTGAAACAGAATCAAATCCAAACTATGACTAAGCAAAAACAAAGCTTGATAATGAATTTTAAGCAAATGATTCAAAACATAAACTCAATTTGTCAAATTCTTTCATCAAAGGTGTTTGAGAGAGAGCTTGAGACATGGTCAGCTAAGCATGCAAATTCTCCTAACAGTTAAACAACTAACTTATAATGATGCAACATGTTATCCATGATTAGAGATTTGTTGAAGCATATTTGGAGTAAAACATTGGTACCATCATAAGATCTCTACTTTAAGACTAGCTCCTAACTCTATTCCGCAACTTAGTTTGATAGCACTACACTTCACTCAAAGGTTATAGATTTTTGAAATAGTCTTTTTAGGAAATGTTTGTTTGTGAGATGATAAGGAAGTTTCAGAAGTACTTCAGGCCTTAAAATGATATTGTCTTCTGTTCATGTGGTTATGAATCAATTATAGATTTTAGAACAAGAAGAGGTTTGTAAATAATGAAGGCTGTTTTGTTAAGTTTAACAACTGAAGTAATCTAATATGCAGTGAATGACAACTAAATGTGGAGTGCAAATGCAATGAGTTAAGCTAAAACTGAACTTAAGATGTCACTAATCTAAAACAGTGCTGAACTAACAAGTCATTATCAAACTTAAAACAAAATAATTGAGCATGAGTTAAGTGCAATTAAACTCCGGAGTATCCTAACTAGGCTATCATGCATTATTCTATGGAATTATACAGTCTGTTTGTCCATCATGATTGGTATTTTGGAAGAGTTTCTTAGAACAATCCTAACTGTACAATTCAGTGCAAATGCAAACATAAAGACTGAAAGAAATGAAAAACTAAGATATAATAGCTATCTCCTACCCATCATTATGATATTTTGGAAAAGCATTTTAAGAGCAAGAACAGCTATGGTACTTAGTAAAAACACACAACTGAAGCGTTTAGGATCACAATCATGCTTAAGACATTATAAGGATTTTTTGGAAGAGTTTCTTCTTTTGGAAGAGTGCTTAGCATAAGTATAACTGTGATGGTGAACAAAAGAGATTACAAATAAATCCTACAATACTATAGCCATTTCCCATTCATTATCATAATCTTTTGGAAGAGTTTTTAGAATGAGTATAACTATAGTAGCTAATGAAAAGCAACTAGGATACTTATCTAAATTACGCAAATAAATCCGTACAGGGGGCAGGGGCCCTCTACCACTAGACGGAATCTAACTCCAAGTCAAATCAACGCTTTCAAAACAATACTGTCTGCTTCATTAAAGGAGAAATAACTTGAACAGAGCACTCTGCGTCTTCAGAAATGTAGCACAGAATCTAAGCAAAATCTAGAACAAAATCTAGCCTAGCTCTCGGTTTCCCAAGTGTTTATATAACAAATGTACATAAAAAGACTTGCAACAATTCCAGGATCATTGTCTTTCCTTATAGAAATCACATTAGGACTCTTGAAGTGGCAACGTAAAAAGGAAAAGGACATCTGGACTAAGACAGTCCTATTAGAAGTCTTCCTTCCTAAATGTGTTCCCACGTACCAAAACCATATCCAGAATTCATTTTTTCCTTCATGGTGAGCAACGAACAATGTAGACATGACATGGAATATACCCATATGCGGTTTTTCTTGAGAGGCCACCTGGAACATACCCAAACGTGAAGACAGTTGCAGAATTGCCGGTTAGCTACGGAATGTCTACATTCTGCAGCTAGTTCCAGTCAAAATGCATTATAATGACAAAAATCACAAAACTTAGCAAGTCAGTCATGTTAATCATTCTAAAAGTAATTTTAACTAAATTCATTGATCAATTGGGTCTGGGATAGAAATGGATAAAGTAAAATGAGGTAAAGTAAGATGAAAGAAAGCACAATCTTGAGGCTCAACATATATACCAACGCTCAATTTTAACTCTTTTTCTCGGTATCGGCTTAAACACTAACTATATTATCTTTCCTTTAAGACCGTTGGCATATTATGTTTTATTTCCTACACAAGTTACTACGATTATGTATGAATGTTACTACTTAACACCTTATATATGTTAAGGGTCATTATTGATTTCAATTTCTAGTATGTTTTTTCTCTTATGCATGATTCAAATACAGGGAAAAAAATTAAACGTTGAACATGTTGAATTCTATACCTCTCATCATTCTTATTGACCCCTTACCTATTTTAAACTAATGGTCATGATTTATCGATGGTAACATGTATCCCTTATATGTACTTTACAATTAAATTCATTGTTAATGATTGGATGCATCGTAATAGAATTCGATCTAGCATGACTAATTTTTAGACAATACGATGCATGTATATCAAATAAACAGTGAAATCGATCTTCTAGCTTATTAAAATATCAAACCACTACGCTATTATTCCAAAATACTTGCATTTCTACCATAGGATCATTTTTTCTAAAGACTATCCATATGCTACAAATATATTTGAACATACGACATCTACATATGCTTATTTATGATGAACGAATAAAATAACAGTTAATGCACATAGAATAACCAGTTAAGATACTTGGGAATTTCACATCTTTTTCCATCCAACCTAGGATTGTTTCCTCCAGTTCATCACCCGAGTTGAGAAGTTCTTTGCAAGGTATCAAAAACCTCTATTGAATCTCTTCCTGTGTATTTCATACATTTCTTTCATGTAGGGAAAATTTGAAGGATGGAAGTTTATCTTAAAGTTTAGAATCTTTGGAGAATCTTAATAGTCTCCAATATGTAAATTGTAAACATTTTGATGATATTTTTGTAAAAATATTTATGTTTCTAATTATTCTATATTATTATATATAAAATTTTTTCCATTTTTTAAGGTAAAATTATTTTATACTATAAGGTTTGGGCGAATCAATTTTCAAAAAAATGGAAATTGGAAAATCTTCTTTTTTTAAAAAACATTGAAAATTAGCCCACCTGCGAATATTAGCCCCTAAAATTTTCCCTTCTATCATGATATACATTTCCCTTAGTGGTTTTCCACTTTTGTGGTCATCCACAACCACTTTCTTGGGCTTTCCCTTAAAATTTCATGTTTCTCTTTTGCAATGCTTTATGATTATCCAAGCTTAGAATATTTCCATAACTAAGAAAATTAATGTATTTTTCTCTCCCATCCATTGAGCTTATCTAGAATTTCGTCTAAAATTATTATCATGAAATCATTACCCAATTTCATTTACCAATGATATTTTATTTTTGTTTTTCTTTCTTTAGAAAGAATCTCATTTCTAGGTGTCTCTTTCCCATGCACATACATTCCATTTATTTATTAATAAATATCCATACAAATAATTATTCCAATATTCGATTTTGCACCATTAGTTCTATTGTAACTTAATCTAACCACAAACAATATTACAACAACGAAGCGATATTACATTATCCTCCCCTTTTATTCATAACATCCTTCGTTTTCGTTGTCCAATTTCTTCTTCCCAAAACATTGTTGGATAAATTTTCATCATCTTTCCCTCATGTATTCTCTTTGGAAGTAAAGGATTTCATTGTGCTTTATCCTAAGTGACGACTTGATTCCAAAGCTAGATCTCTTTCCAATCTAAGATACACAAAATTCTTTCAGAAGGTCTCCCTTGGTTCTATCTCTAGAATTTTCGAATCAATTAGGTGAAACATATAATGTACCTATTTCTCAAGTAATGAAACATGAAAAGAATTATAATTTTTAGTATGACTCAGAAATACCAACTAATAAGTTACAACTCCAATTATGTTGGTTTTGTGCACTTTATTGTTTTTCTAAACCCTTCATCTTGTCAGAAAATTTTCTTCTTTCCTTAAGACCGAAAGAAAGACGCTTCTTGTCTTTCACGCTTACAATCATCACTTTATTTCATCTGCCATGTCGAATCAAATCTTAAGCACACATATTCATGCATTTATTTCATACTCCTTTTCGTACATGTATGTGTACATGTTGAATATGTGCTTCATAAATTTCACCTGCACTCAACATACTATCCACAAGCATCCATAAAGGCTAGCAACATTGCTATTTTACTACAATAGACCCGATGGCTATGCCCACTAATATGAGCATTTTTTACTTATAAAATTCAATATATCTGATTATAAACTTCTTTTCACATTGATCAAATAGAGATAAAAATAATCAAGGGATTGTCTCTAGCATTCTATTTTATGCTATAAATTGTATATCATTGTACCAATTGTGCATATACTATTTTATCCATTTTCATGGTTGGTATGTTATTATGAAAACAACCTTCAAGTGGACTTATTTATGTCTACCTTTTATTTCTTTTCATATCCATTCACAGTCACCATTGTTAGTAGTCAAGAAGTATTTTGTTATTCACAATTTTTCATGATTGAACCAGGAGAATGTACTTCGCAAGGTGTTAACAATTTTCCCTTTATGTAAATCCTTTGAGTAATTTTATTTTTTCATCGTTGGTTCAACAATACAGGTTTCTAATCCTGAACTTTTTGAGATTCTTTCATTCCTAATATTGCTACTAATTCATAGTTTCCTAGCTCTTGTTAATATCTGATGTGATTTATAATTGTTATTTCAGTACCCTCATATCCACTACACAAATTTCTTGCATATTTATTTGTAGAACATCCTTCTCATGGTTCTTATATCTTGTTGATTTCATCGTAAGGTGGTCTTAACCAATTCCTTTATTATAGTGATGCCACGTGTTTTATTGTGTGTAATTTTTCATTTCTTACACTATGCACTCCTATTATTGTTGTTATTTAGACATTGGAATTTATAATATTAACCTATAAGGATTTTTTTATAACTTCCTCAATTGAGGAGGTCACCAATTCAGCTATCAGCTTCCTTGGTAACAAATTTAATTTTCTTTCCAAAAATCTTATCAGTTATTAAAAATAAGTACATTCAAAACATCCTTAGTAGCTTAATTCTCACCCATTAAGGTGTAATATTTAAAATACTTATTCTATTAGAACTTTTTTCCTGATACTAGTATCTTACTTGTATCAATATTAATATTAACTAGGCTCAAGAAAATTAATTTTTTCGTACGTGTTGTATGTTGTTTATAGGCTAATAGTTCTTAATCCTTCTTTTAATTAATTTTCTATCTATTTTTGTATACATTACAATGACTTGTATCTTATAGACACATTGCATGCTCCTTCCTCTCTAACGACAAAACATTTCTTAGACAATTTGTTCATAAAATACTTGGTAATTTCAACTTATAATTCAAGTTTTTACCTTCGTACTTTATTCCACTATGACAACCTATAAAGGATGGTATGTGTCACCCTTTATCATGAAAAATCGATTGTATAAGTTTACTATTTTCCATTTCCACTTATTATCCTAATTTAGGTTATTGGCATTCAATAATGTTGTTCTTATATTCCTTTTACATTAATTAATGACGGTTCAGGTATCTGAAAAAATTATTGTGCATCTAAGGCATATTCCAACCTTAATTTATCTTGCAAAAGAGTCTATGGCACACTTTTCTCTTTTAAGGGCACATTTTCTGTAGACCGTGTAACTGATTTGAGAGACTCTCTCCACTCTTCATCATTATGTGCCTTACACCACTTGTCCCAAACTGATCATCTCAACACAACATGGGATTCTACGTGTTAATAAACTTATCATAGCACATATTCTTTTGGTATATTTATATCAAAACCCAACAATTTTACACACACACACACACATATATATATATCTGTGTGTGTGTGTGTGTATATATAAGAATGACACATAATTCAATTAACCTTAGTACAACACCAATGATGTCTCAACCATCGATTAGATCAATCGTTATTCACATAAAAGGTAGATCACATCATAATATTAGACACAACTGTAGTCGCTTCAGAAAGAATAAGGGTTAAAACCTTTGGGTGTTATATAAGAAAACAAGAAGTTCTATGTGCAACATTATCCAACCACTTCTATAATTTGGAACATGTTTGATTATGCTTTCTCTCAAGTCCAACATGTATCTCTCTCTTTGATTTTAATTAAATTCATATAATTTTGAATTTATCTCTTTGAACCTCCTAAAAAATTCCATGGATAGGTCTTCATCAAACTATTGAGATAAAAACCAACTTTTTTCCCATAATATCTCTTGAATATTACTTTTTATTTTCTCTAAATATTAAAATGCAACAACCAATTGGTAGTGAAAAGGTCAACACTCTATACAAATTTGGATGAGTACCCTAAACTAGGATTTGATGGAAAGTATTTTAACCTTATTTCCTTAATAGTAATATCTACAGGAGCGGGGATTGTCATATTGAATGCATTTGTAACCATGCTAGCATAAGGAAAATACAATTTATATGAGACAGATGAAAGGAGTGGTTTGCAAGTTAGAATTATCCTCTTTGATTATTCACTTTTAGCCATAAAATATATGTAGTTAATGAAAATTTTGCAATTTCAACTTCCATATTCCAAGAAGACTTTAGAGCACCACAAATAGGTGAGCCAGTAATCTGGTAGCTTAGACATTCACATCTATAACTAGCTCGCCCATTCTAGGGTAAACCTGTAGTACAATGGGACATTACTTGAATATATTCAAAATTTATATTCTTTCTTTTATTTTCCATTTTCTCACGATAAATATTATGTTTACATCTAAATAGATGGTAAGATTTATCATGAGTTATATAGGAAAAAAATGTATGGCGCACATAAGAGACGCCTCCGCCTACATAAATAAAGCATATATGACAAACCCAGAGACAAAAAAATATTTATATCTTTCTAGAAAATAGCCATTCTAGATGTAATCACAATAGTCAAATCCAAGTATTTCAGATTGATTTATTTTATTCTTTAGAAGTTACATGACAAAGCGTTTCCCCTACAATCATGATTCTTCAATAAAAATATGACATTCTTTTATTTCGAGTGTCATATAATAAATTAAGTGACATGCTTTAAGTTATCAAAAAACATAGGTAACAATTTAAATCAGTGATTATATTCTTTTTATATTCGTGAAAGATTTAAATTTACTGCAATATTATGTATATATCTAAAAAAATTTAATATTTTCCTTTTACGTCATATATAAAAATATTATAAAAAAAAATTGTATATCACCCAAACTTGATCATGTTGTAGATGTAGCGACTAAAACTATGCAATCATTCTCAATTTTTAAAATAAAACCCATTAGGTTTGAGGGTTGAACCTAGAGCTCTAAGACCATTTGTCAAAAAGCATCTGGTTACTAAAGTTCTCTTTATTTAATCTAAGTATAAATTTATATATTGTCTTATCCTTACTCACTTGTGCTCCTATGTTATCTATTTCACAACCATACATTAAGGTGGAGTTACTAGTGCAGGGTTATCCCTTTGGCCTTGGATATGTATTCATACTCTACTCTTGCATACCCCACTTAGAATTCTATATACATAGGTATGGTACTACGATTAATATCAATTTCTAACTCTACCGCCTTAGGAGACCTTAGGATATTATTGGTTTATAGTTATGTTTATCATGTTAATGGAATATAATATCAAAGTGTGCATATCATTATGTCTTTATACTTTTAATTCCTATTGATATTATAAAATTATAATGTTGTCCTCCTTATTCAGTTATCTTTTTTGGTTGGTATGTTCGAAATATTTTTACTAAAATATACTAGTCTGTGCATTGCATGGTGCTATGTGGTTCACCCTAGATTATTATTGACTTAGTACTTGAGTGTAGTTTTTAATACGTACCATTCCCAACAATTTTTTTATTTTTGTTGCAAGCATAATGTTAATATTTCAATGCATGAATTATGGACGGCGTAAAGGAGGTTGTATGTCTGGGAAAATGGATGGCCAATCCCGGGCTACCAACACAACAGACACCATGTTAAAGTCACATTGGGCACATATTTGTGCTTGATGGATGGCGAGGATTGCTTGAGGCAATATAATGGTTTAAAACACAATGTGATAACCCTAAGCCATCATGCATGACCCTTCACCTGTCATGTGTTCGTTAAGAGAATCTCCAAGTGTTGTAAAGTGGTAACAAATAGGGTTGGATGATTGTGTTTATTCATTGAATCCTCTTGTCAATGCCTACATTCCCATCTCCTTCACGCACACTATTGAATAGTAAGGCTCTTTATGATTCTTGAATTTATTTTTTTCCTTTTCTTTTTATGACACTATATGTTTTGTTGTCTAACCCACACTTGTTGTTCCTTTGTTGAGAAGAGGTGGCTAGTAGTTTACATTGTAACTTCGTAACCCAGAGAAGAGGAAATACTTATAAACCCCTATTTTGACGAATATATATCACCTACAGTGGTAATAATTTAGCGATTTTATCCTGAAATGAATAAGTTGGTTCTCTCTGTGTTTATTATGTTCCGTGGTTTTATTTTATGTTCTTTGGCATCTAACTGAATCATCTCTACTAGTGTCCAAATAGAAGGAATATGGGGACATTATTCTCCTGCAGATTATTTGTACCCTTTTTCACTGACTCCTCTTATATGGTCAAATGTGTTTGAGGATTTTTTAGTCACTCAGTGACTTGGACCCTTCACAAGCTAACAAATATTGTGCCTCTTACTTCCCTTGCATGATTTAAAACTATAATCATTGGAATTAGTTTTTCTTTTGAGACTAACTATTTTCCTATTGATGCCTTTTTCTTTGAAATGATTCCGAGTGCAAAGAGAAATCTCAGGCCCAACTCAGTACATGCATAAATTTATCCCTTTATGGTTTGGGACTATAGATTAATTTCAAATCAATACTCATTATGGCCAATTATTTTCTCATTTTTCCCCAAATTATTGCTATTTTTTCTACATGTGCGAAACAACATCCGTCTCTGCAGATATCGTGTGCTTCCCCTACGTTATAACTCCCAAATAATTGAATGTATAATTTTCCACAAGTGATTTCCACCCATCTATAGTGGTGAAATGCCTTAGGAGGACCTTAGGACAGGGTCTCTATTTAGTCTAGGTTTATTATGTAGTTACTGAAAGTCATATTTACATTTCATCAAGATATTATGTCTTATCTCTCTTCATGGATTATTTATTATGTAATTTATGGTATAATAAATTTTGAGAGGTAACCATTACACACTATTTCGTTGGTGTTTGTTTTCCTACTATTTGTGTTTGATGTTACACTACAAGGAAAAGACCCTCTAGCGGAGGTTCTAATGGAGGTTTTTAGTGTTATAAAATTGGCCAAAATTGTAAAAAAAAAAAAAAATCTACAACATTCATTTTCGGTAAAGGAGGTTTTGGCAGAGCTTCTAATGTAATTTCAACACACCTAAAAAAAAATAGGTGGTCGAAGGTTGCTATGGATTTCTTTTCTCATCGGTGTGCTAATCAGGTGTCAATGCACTGGTGCATTTTATAGTGAATGCAATGGTATTGTAAACCTACCAAGCACCAGGATGGAAAATAAATTCAGGACAATCGAGGGTATTTAGCAATGTCCTGGTGCATGTCAGCCAGACAGTCGCCCCAGGGTAGTCGAAGGTGCATGCATCGGGTCGTTACGGTGTAAAATCGCACTTGGTGCATTGTAGGTGATACAACGCACCAGGTCGTTCTAATTGGTATTGGTATTTTTGTGGTGCCTATAGGTCATATAAATGCACCAGTGCACAGTATTATACAAATGCACCGGTGCACAGTATCACACAAACACACCGAATGTTTTAATTGGTATTGGTATTTGTGTGGTGCCCATAGGTTGTAGAAACGCACTGTTGAGTAGTATCACATAAACGCACCAGTGCATAGTATCACACAAACACACCGAGCGTTCTAATTGGTATTGGTATTTGTGTGGTGCCCATAGGTCATAGAAACGCACTGGTGTGCACTAGCATACAAATGCATCGGTGTAGAGTAACTAACATGCACTAGTGTTCATTTTGTATTTTTTAGAAACATCAACTTGTGAAAGTGCAATTATTGTGATTTTTTGAAATTCATTATTCATTGAAATTCGACACATATATTATAATAGTATTCATATCAATTAAATTTTTATTACTGCATTTGAATGTGATGTTGGGATTATTTTTTTATATCATATCATCAGATTTTATATTTCTTCATTATAATATTTAATCATCCATATATTTAATCAGTGGTGGTACATTTCACAGCGGAAATGGAGAATGAAATAGAATAAATTAAAAAGTATATATATATATATATATATATATATATATATATATATATATATATATATATATATATATATATATGAATGACTTTATTTTTCATAGAAAATGGGATAGTTATTCGTATCCCTATATCTTTCAATTGGGACACTATGTCCATTACATTAAACAAAATGTCTGAATTCACAGAAAAATATTTCAAAAAATACGCCTTTCTTTGATATCCAAACATATTGATCATCATTCTTCGCTTGAGCTATTGTCACTGCTTGAGCTAATTCCATGACTTGGGTTATTTTGGGGAATGTTTTGTTCACGATGTTGATTGTTTTCTTCTTCTTCAAATTCCATCTAAAAACATAAAAGTAAATTTTAATGCGTGTATATACATTGATGAGAATAATGAAAATTGCAATATAAAAATAATATACATCAATGTAAATTGAAAAGAAATGACATAGCATAGCAAGAATTGACTCATGAACTATACACATTCTTTCAAAACCAAATTTCATGCCATATTTCAATATTTCATTTTTTGGTGCAGTTCCATACTTTTTTTCCTACAAGCTTTATACCCCATAACAAATCATATATTTAATATAAAATAAAAAAATTGTTCTATTAATTACAGATAGAGCTAAGTAAAACAAGATCGACATATGCTTACAAATTCCACAATTAATTTATGATATGTCAACATATACTAACAACCCATATTTAACCCAATGTCAATCATTTCGTCTGATGGTTCTTCTTTGTATGTTAGCACCTATTTGGAGACATTCAATGATGATTGTTGTAAAACAACTTAAAATATACAAAAATGAAATCTTCTTATGTTTTTATAAGGAAGTAACAATTACTCACAAAATTAGATATCAACCCTTTTCTTCCTTGTCGTCTTGTTTTATGTGCTAAATGGGTTCCATTTTCTTTTATTTTCTGCAAGAAAAAACTCGAAAATTAATATTTAATGCTAAATTTGTTATTTATTGTACCTAATGGGAAAATTCAATGATTACATATTACATTTGAAGCACATTTTTGTCGAGATGGATCCTTGTGCGATGCAATTATGTCCATTTCTTTTACCATCTCTTTGAACACCTTTTTGGACATTCCTAGTGGCATATTTGTGATATCAACTCATTCATCCTCTGATACTTTCATAAAATTCGTGAAAATGTAACATGAAAATAAACTATTTAATTTTTATATTGATATATGAAAAGTAAATATAACAAAATTTATATTTTTAAATGATTGCTTTCTAGTAATATATACATGTAATTCTAGAAAATCATTTAAAGTAATATTACTTTTTGATTCCTTTTGTTTTTTTTTTTTACATTTTTGCTATTAAAAGACTTACATGTCTCATTGACCAATTATCTCAAAACTCATCCTGTAGTTTAGATAAAATTTGGTTCTTGGAATCATTGGCTTGATTTTTGTATTGTAAGTGCAAAGAAGGTCTATACATTTGTTCCACTAGACCCCTCAAAGTTTTTTGAAAGTCTTTTCCCCTTTCATTAAGTTCCTGCACCACTCTAGATGAGCTAAGGAGCAATTCATTTTCATTTGCATGTCCTATTTTTTTTTCTTTTCTTAGAACAACATTCATTTTTTGAGTTATTGGTCCCCTTAGAACATTAAACATATGTGAATTAATAGATTTTTTGAAACATGTTATCTAATGTTTTTAAGTATATTATTAATGAAAATTAAAAAAAGAAACTCATATTGGATCGATAGTAGTTTTTCATTCACCTGATTCATCCTTCTGCAATTTTTCCATCAATATTTTACGCTCTTCTTGTCCTAGATTAGAAATAATATTATCAAACTTCGTCATTTTGTGGCTCTTCATGAAGCCCAATAAACAATACATATTATTTAAACTTACATATAGTTTAAAAAGAATCATTTTTGTGAATAATTTACATAGAACTTGCCTTTTTTTTCTTTTCGCGATGTGCTATTAGTATTTTTGTTACTTGAGCTCTTATCAGCCATTTATTTATCAAAATTAAAGATCTACCATACCATTTATTAATATATTTTTTAAATAAATCACAAAATTTTCAGGAAAAAAAAAAAATCAGGAAAACAATGTGCATTTCAAGAAGTACGCACTGACATTGGTGCAATGTGTTCTTATAAACGCACTGCCAAAATATTAGAAACATCATACGGTTTTCTCTATCAGCAAGGAGAACTGATACATTATATGTTAACCAGTGCACCTATTAACACAGAAAAATTACTAAAATTCCTCTAGTATTAGTTTTTGAAGCATATGATGTCGTGGAGGAGGCGGTGTGACATGTTCTTATAAACGCACCAAGAAAATTGGGGACCACTATATGGTGCTCTCTATCAACAAGGAGACCCAGTGCATTATATGTTAACTGGTGCATCGATTAACACATACATAAAATAAAAAATTTGTTTTTATCAAATAGTACATGTGCGGTGCGCTATAATGAAATAGTGCACCAGTGTGCTAACTTACACAGGGTGCACGGATTAAAAAAAATATGTTTTTAATTATTTTTTTAATCAAAAAGTATGTGTGTGGTGCACTATAATAAAACAACACACCAATGCATTATTTTACACATTGCACACTCATTAAAAAAAATCTGTTTTTTTTAAATTCAAGCAAGGGCTAACATGGATTGGGATCTGACTTTGCAAGTTGTCATGCAGGTTAGATGTCATAGGCCTATATATGTATCAATACAAATCCTATAAATCTAAAATGAAAAACCCTAATTCAAAAGTCACAGAAATAGGAAGAAGCAAGGGCATAAATAAAAAGAATCAAGGGTTTAGCGTAAGAACGATTTTTTTTTGTTTTTTTTAAATGAACAGTAAAATTTTTAATTTTTAATTACCATGTATTAAATCAAACAAGAACTATAAAAAAAACAACTATTACAGTAAAATTTAATCACAATATGGTTTGAAACTCTATGCTATAGGGTTTGAATCACCAGATGTTTGGAATTCTAGTTCTCTGAATAGTTATGTTTGAAAGTATTTCGCTACTCCACAGTGCTCTCATGTTCTCTTTCTGTAGGTATGTCTCTTGTGCAAATCTCTCCCTGAATTGTTTTGCAAAAATAATGAAATAATGATATTTTTTTCCTATTTAAAGAATTTTTTTATGAAATTAGATTTTTGAAAATAATTTTCCACCCATTTTTTAATTTACCCTTTTTTTACACTTTAAAAAAATAAGTTGCGCTTTTTTTTATTGACGGCTATTCGGCACCGGTGCATCAATTAATAACACAGCACTACTGTGCAGTAACTAAAACACACCAGTGTGGTTAACTATACATTAGCACAAATAACAATAAGTCCATTTTTAAGGCACCGAAATTACATTTAGGTGTGTACACCAAAATTTATTGTTAATTTTGCTCAAATGCAGGGAGAAAATATTATAAATATATCGAATGGACAATTCTTCAAAATCCACCTCGTTTCGTAGTATATAATTGAATATATTTTTTTTATCCATGTCAATTAGAAAAAAAAATTAATGTATACAAATCTTTAGGTTCATGCAGTTTCAGAATCGAGTTCAGATGCACAAAATATTCAAACAAATCCAAAAATTCAGAAGCTCTTAGCAGGGGCAGCATACCATAAGGCACATTTGGTAGATGAAAATGGACATCCACTTCACCCTGCCAATTGTAACATTGCATCTTCTAGCCACAATCTTGGGACAATGATGGTAATAATAATTGTTTGGTATATTAATGTAATTATTTCAATTTCAAACCAATTAATCATGCATGTTCAAAGTGATTACTAATTGATATCATAGATTTTGTGCCAATCATGTTCAAATATATTTTTTGAAATAATTAGGATTCTAGTTATGATGAGTGACCTACCTACCATCTTTCGTTACACCACACAAAAAGTTTCAAATTGAGAGAAGACTAAATTAAGAGAAAAAATCATAGTGGAACTATACCAAGAATGGTTGAATCAACCACCGATTCAATTCCCACTACGTCCAGATTCACCAATTAGGAATGACAACAACAATAGTAAGTCTTCAAAAGGTTGGAATGGAGGCAATAAAATAGAGGTTAGTATGGATGATTACTTAGGGGATACGACTTCCATGGAGACAATTTTGTTACATGCATTCCAAATGATGATCAGCTAGGCGATGATGCTCATATTGCTAATACCTTTTTTGAAAGCCTTTAATTTCCTTCCACCACCACTTTACTTGGAGTTGGAAGTTAGTTAAATTCTACCCAATTTGCGACAATGATGTTTCTATACAAATTGAAAGCAAATTTTGGCTTGACAAATGCATATTTCTCAAAAATTTCGAGGTAATTGACCATCAATTCCTACCTTATATTTTGAGAAATATAATCATACAATGAAAATTACAAATGGTCAATTTTATGAATGTTAAAAATTATATCGACATTATGTACATTTAATATTGTCCATGATCACCAAATACAAGTTATTCAAATATAAGTTACTTCCGAGTGATAAATTGGTGTTGAGTAAATATCATATCATGCATGTCCAAATGCTTGTATTTTATATATAGAGGAGAATATGCAGAAAAATAGTTGTGTATGAAATTTGGGCATGGCAGGTATGATAAATCAAAAAATAAGGGTAAATCACATGGTCCTCCTTTTAATATATTGAGTCACATGCCTATAATCCTAAGGATTCAAAGGCTATTTCGTTACAAAGAATTGCCTATGTTTTAGGGATGGCATGCCTCACACAGAAGTGAGTTTGGAATTATGTGAATCCCAACAGATTCAATAGCCATGAAGCATTTAAAGGATACATGGCCTGAAAAATTCAAGTATGAAGTACGAAGTCTACAACTCAGCATAACCATGGATGGCATCAACCCATATTCCCTCTAGAACACCAACTATTATTTTTAGCATGTAGTAGTGATCAATAACGATATCCCCCCATGGTTTTCTGTGAAGAATGAACATCTTATGTTAGCTCTCGTAGGTGCTGGTAGAATACAAGTGAAGAATATGGATGTCTACTTACAACCATTGGTAGATGAATTGAAGGAATTATGGGACGGGATAAATGTATATGATGTAGCAATATCCATCACAGCAGAGAGGATTTTTACGTTGTATGGCATATGTGATTACAACCACTTGATTATCTAGGCTTAGGAGTTGTATCTGGAAAATTACATGTTTACTGATTTGTTTATATAAGTAACAATATTCTTTCGCATATTGGTTATTTAATTCGTTGTAATTGTTCTGATATTCATGATATTCTTTGACATGCCATGCATATATATTGTACATAAAATAATTTCGTAGATCTTGTAACAAAAGGGTATTTTGGATGTAAATTTTGTGGACCTTCTCTAAAATCTAGATGGTCTAACAACCTATGAAAGCTAGTGTATGACTGCTCCAGGGTATTCCTCCCAGAAGACCACCCTTACAGAAGAGGATCATGCGCTTTCAATGGTGAATGAGAGAGAACCCAAAGGCCTCCAATAACAACACTGGTTTAATGGCTTAAAGAATATGAGGGAGAGAAGGAGAATGATTTCATAGAAATGTTACATTCAAATGGGGAGCCTATGCTTGATGCTCTAGAATTCTCCGACACCTATGTTGAGAAATTCCCCATTGGGATGAAAAGGAAATCTATCTTTTATAACCTCCCATATTGGGAGCATATTAATATTACCCACTTATTAGATCCCATGCATATATTTAAAAATGTTTCATATTCTTTATGGAGACACATATCATTGAAACAAAGTGACACATTAGTTGTTAGGAAAGATCTTGTTATTTCAAAAACTAAAAAGAAGAATTGGCCAAGACGATTAGAATGTACATGATCATAGGCACGCGTTGGTCCCTATAATTCATGGTATTTAAAAGAAGATTATTTCCCATGGATTTAAAAAAAATATGATATTTCTTTGGAAAAGGAATTATAATGGGTGTTAGGGTGTCATCTTCATACGAGTCTTCACTACAACGCTTCTTCACTGTGGATGACCATTTTTTGGGGTTGAAATCACATGACCATTCGAATATTCTAAGAGTATGTATAATGTCAAAAGCATGATTTTATTATTTTTTACATTAATAAATTTTATCCCATGCAGGGATCATAAAACATGACTAATTTTGTATATTATTACATGTGTTATAATTTTGCAGTGTCATTATCCTTTGTTCATCCGAGCGTGTGTGAAACATGAATTTCCCCAAGACCTAGGATGCGCCATATCTAAATAATCTTCATTTTTATGTTGGATCACATCAAAGGAGATTCATGTGGCTAGAATTCCACACTGGTGTCAAGAGATAGTTGAGAATGTTTGTGTGTTTGAGAAGGAATTGTCGATGAATTTCATGGACTTGCAGGTTCATATTATAATCCACCAAGTAGATGAGGTTAGATTATTTTTATGGTTTCTTGTCATTGGATGTTCTTCTAGAGAGGTACATGAAGAAATTGGAAGGTTTTGTTCGATAAAGGGCATAATCCGAGGGGTCTATGGCAGAGTGGTACATCTCATATGAGTCTTTCTATTATTTCAGTGATTACATCAAGCAGATCAACAACATACCAGGTGCAATGATTTGGGACAATGAAATGGACGAAGACAAAGGAGAAGGGTAGCTGCTCCAAAGAATAGAAAAGTGTGCTTGATAAAGAGTAAGCGACTTATAATTTTTCAAATTTACACAAAGTAAATAATCATGTTTAACTTTGATATAATTTATATTTTGATCTCATATGTACTATATGTCAGTTTGATTTCATCATTGAATTCAGAAATTCAAGCAATCAATAAATTTGTTCTTTACAATTCTGAAGTGACACAATTGTTTGTCGCATTGTACGAACAAAAGAGGATAAAATGGGATAGTGATAGGAAAAAATTCAAACTGTTTAATGATAGAAGTGTGCGTTATCTCGATATATGAAAATAAAATATGCCAAAAATATGCCCCAATAGTTGGGTTTCTGACCAAGTCAGAGAGAAGTATGATGCAACCGATCGTTACCCGCATTTTGAAGAGGATGTGATAAATGTAGGGATTGGGTGCACTCACTTGGTAATAATATATTTATGTACATTTTATACTTAATAATGCACCTTTGAAATGTAATTACATCTTCATTTCATATTTTAACTATTGGGTTATTATAATACACATAACACTATGATTTTGTAACTTTATTATCAGTGCATTTGTTCCCATGTATGTGGATATATGGAAACCATTTTCGCATAGGGAATGTCGATGATGAACACATGACACATGAATATGGAGTGGAAGTCGACTTCAATCGATCTAGTGAATCTAGTCATCATGATCAAAACCTAGTATGAGGGATATTATGTTACATCAGAAAGATACAAGATATTATTCAAGTGGATTTCTCTTCTTTCCAATGTGTTATTTTTAGGTGCAAGTCATGGGACACCTTTGATTAAAATAATTTAAAGGAATATCACTATAGTAGACTTATATGTATCAACTCTAGCAAGATGTGGGATGAAGTTAAGGAGCCCTATGCTTTCACCAAACACTACAACCAGGTGTTTTTTTACCCAGATGTGTGGGATAAGGATTGGTGGTTTGTATGACTCTAGAACAAAAACATATTTTTGAGAAAAATAGTGTTATCATACCAAGCGAGCTGGAAGATAATGCGGGTGATCATGAGAACTAAGAGTGATATGTTACATGTGTTATTTCATCATTTATACTTTTTAAGATGGGTTTTTACAAAGAAGAGGACTTAATTACCTTATAACTAATATTCTTTTCTTCGAAACATTATAATATGTATTTTGTATTAATTGGTAATTTGCAATGGGTTAATGATAAAACCATTTCACTTGATAATTTGCAGTTATGTTGATCTCGAAAACAATGGTGTACTGTATAAAGTTATTTTTTTTTATAATGTCAATTCCTAAAATAATACAACTACTAAATTTCTTTAAATGTGTGTGAATGATATCTTCAAAATGTATAATGTTGTTTTTGGTATGTAATATCATAATAAAATAATGATAATTCTAAAGTACATGAATTTATTTGCAATATTTTCTAAACTTTATTATGTTCCAAAAATTCATATTACTCTACATTTATTATTTTATAATTATTTATATTCATACAAATTTACAATTTTATAATTATGGTAATTTAACAATATTGACGGTATACATTTTACTTACGGTTGTTATGGTTCAAAAATTGACAATTAATTTACAAATTTACAAATTTAAAAGTTCTATTAAAATTGAATGATGACAATACATACAATTAGAATTACAATTTTACAATTCCACAATACAATAAAAATTACAATTACAATTATAATTATAATTTTCGAATTTTACATACAATTACAACTACAATCATTTCACATTAATACAATTAAAATTTTACTAATATTTTACATACAATTACAATTTTACAATTTTACATATATATAGTTACAATTACAATCATTTCACATTAATACAATTGAAAATTTACAAATAGTTTACTTACAATTACAGTTACAATTTTACAATTTCGCATAAAATTACAATTACAATTAAAATTTTAGAATTTTACATACAATTACAATTACAATTACAATAATTTCACAATAAATTAAATATTACAATTACAAATAAAATTTTACATACAATTACAATTAAAATTTTACATACAATTCAAATTAAAATTACAATTACAATCACGACATAATATTTAATAAATATCATGACTTAATATTAAAAATAAACATCATGATCATGATAACCATCGTACAAACATCATATTCAACTAAAAAACACATTCAAATTCATTAACATCATCTAATCATTGTGATCATGATCATCTAACAAAACAAAAGCATTGTATAACATAATCATACCACAAACATCAAATATAACTTTCATGTCAAATAACTGCTATCACATACACATATATTTGCAAGATGCACATTAAATGAACATATCTAACATGACCTAACAATATACACATCATGATAAAAACCAACATGTAAATTAAGTACATCTGCAACATGAACATAAAATAGATGAACCATATATATATATATATATATCATGTAAAAAATATACAACTATAATATAACTGCATATAAATGTCAAATATCAGTTAATGGTACATCAATAGTAGTACTAGTCGGCGGCTTCTTAGTCGATGTTGTGTCCTCCACATGCTGAGAATGATGTCGATCACATGCCTTTTGATATGGAGGTGCCTCATGTTGATCAGGAACTTCCTAATCATGATGACTCATGGATGGTCCATCCTAATGATCACTAGATGGTGTGGTGGCATGCTCAGTCAATGGACCTACCTCCTTAGATGGACCTGCACCCTCCTCAGGATCGGGTGCTTGCTCATGACCATGACTGGATACTATAGGCTGCTCATCATGATCATCTCTAGCATGAGGTGGAAAAGGAGGTGAAGTACTAGAATAATGATCACTCCCCTCATGATCATCAGACGATGCATTGTTTGACTGTCGTACTACATCTCCACCATGCGTACGTTGACTGACCCTCATCTCTTGCACTAGTATTCTAGTAGCTCCAATGATATGCCACATGAGGGTCAACATATCACGGGGTATGACTATCCATATCTCTATCAGCCTATCATCATCCTATATCTCTCTGATATTAACTATCCTAACTCCCTCCTAAACTAGGAGTCGACAAAGTTGGTGGCCCAAATCCATCTTAAATTGAGGGTCCGGCCTACGCCTCACACCCATCGGTATCTGCGTTTGATCATGAGGACCAGGTCTATCACTGGACTTATCCTCCGCATATTCCATCTCCTCGTCAATAGGATCTACACCTCAATCATTCAGTGGTGGTGGAATCTCATAACTAACCAATGACCCAATATGCACAAAATATATATAAGTACATAACAATAATTAGACAATTTCATTAAACAATTTAATAAAACAAGTTAAAGAACATGTTAGAATAAATTTAAAGAAAACAATAATATTACTCCCCTCATCCGACGGCTCATCCTGTGTGAAGAGGATGTTGGCACACCCTCGCCAATCCAAACCATCATACGAACATGGCACTGGAACGAAGGCGTGATCATCAACACTTGATAGAAACTCCAATGCATCATGAGATATCTTGGCAGAAAAGTCAGACTCGCACCTCTTGGCCATCATCTACCCCACATCTCCATTTGTATGTTTAGCATCAACCTGTGAGGCTGCTGAAAAAAATTAGGCCTTGTCCTTAGAAACCTCTCAAAAAGTAGAGAAAATAACTCTGAAGAAAAATGGAAGTTCACCCTCCAATGTGCCTAAGAATGACATCTATCTAATGTTGTACGAAACTGCTGCAAAAAAATCATAGACCACCTCACAATTCGCCGCGCATGTAATAAAGAATCAACATAAAATAAAAGAGGGCAAATAATGTTTTGCCCATCACTAGTATGGTGTGCAATGGTCGTCAGCTGTGGTGAGAGGCACCTCACCTCCTCTACACCAAACGAAGCAATATGTAATTGACCATCAGACACCTAAAATTATGCAAGAGAAAGTATATCATCGCTAATGTATCTTTGGGAGTACACCAACTAAATCCCTATTGCATAGCATACGGGGACCTCTGGGAATGAGAGAAAATCCTATCCTCTCCTAGATAGGCGAGTAATAAAATATATTTACTCCTTCGTGGGTGCATACCACTAGTTAGGACCAACCCGGAAAGCCTGTTAGTGGGCATCCCACCTGAAGATGAGTTTTCCCAATAACCAATTATGGCCCTTCAAGGACGTAACCTCCTCATAGAACTTGAGGAGACCTACCTCCTTTAGGAGTAACTGGGTGGCTATTGTAATAGTGAGAGGGTACATAAGTCTCTCCCTCTCTCGTGCCTCTCATAGGTAAACCATGTTATCCTAGTCCGCCATATGTTCTTGTTGTTCCCTTTCTTCTCTCCTTGGACGTATTTATATGATTAACATATTAAATACATTTTTTTATTAAATGAGACCTGTATTTACAAATATATATATCTATATATATATATATATATAATTTTTTTTGAAAAAAAATAGACGATGCGCCAAAAAAAATAGTCATGCACCTTTACCAGTGTGTTTGTTTTTATCGCGCAGCGTCCTCGGTACACATGGAAATTTACAATGCACCGTAAAACATGAAATTTAATTTATTATCTAGTGCATTGAAGTAACTATCCAACTCGGGGCGGATAGTTAGGTCAACGCACCGCCCACCAATAATTAATGGTTAACGGTGTGGTCCTATATACGACCACACCATTGATTATGTACCAGTATCGAGAGGGTGGTTCGTTGACCAAACTATTTGCCCGAAGGCGGATAGTTTTGTCAGTGCACTACCCTCCTAACATTATTACATGGTCAACAGTGTGGTTATTTAATGGCCACACCGTTGACTATGTACCAGTGTTATGAAGGCGGTGCGCTGACCAAACTATGCACCCCGAGGCAGATAGTTTAGTCAGTGCACCACCATCCTCACATCAAAACATGGTCAACAGTGTGGTAAATTAAATGACCAAACTGTTTGGTCGGTGCAATGACCAAACGATCCATCTCGGGGTGGAAATTTTAGTCAACACAGCGCCATCCCGACACTGGTACATAGTCAGTGGTGTTCATTTAAATGACTGCGTCGCCATATAAGTTTTTTTAAAAACATGATGCATGTTTTTGATATTGCACCAACCCCAGTGTGGTTTCCATTATCACCATTCATGGTGCGGAATATAAATTTACAGGCATTGCCATGAACGGTGCGAGTCGAATGGCTTGAGCACACTGCGTAGTTTTTTTTTTTTAAATGGTAAATTTTAAGTTTTTTCAAAAATCTAATCCGCCAAAAAGTTTAGTCATTGAGAAATAAGTAAAATACCTATACATTTGGGTGTTGAGGAGGCATATTTGCTGAAGAATTTGAAAAACTAAATTTTCCCACTGTTTTCTAAGATTTGAACTCTACAAGGTGGGAAATGGATGACAACAGTGCATGCAATTCAAGCACCTATGGAAGGCCGCCCCACACAAGGGAAATTCACACTGGTGCTTCAGAGCTCTGGAGCATTGAAGAAGTGAAAATGCAGATTTTTTGGCCTGTAATTTTCTTTTTATTTAACCATGTTTCGGTGTGCGGGGTTTTGAGGCACATCGGGAGGTCTATGCCTAGCGCATCGGGCATGTTTCTATTTGAGCGTGGGTTTTTAAGGCGCACCGAGCCTATTTTTGAGTAGTGCACTGGTGCATTGCAGTAATGATACACACCGGGCGGGTTTGTATGGATATCACAGTGTCTCGGTGTGCCAAGTTTTAGTACAGATTAGTGCTTTGTGAGTTAAATGCATCGGTGTAGTTTCTAATGAGAAATGCATCGGATAACAAACATCCGCAAAAAACCTCCACCCGCCAACCTCCTCTAGATACCTCAGCTAAAAATGGATATCTGGGCTATTTTTATAAGGTTTTCCTCAAAAACATCCGCTATAGGGTTTTTTCCTTGTAGTGTTGGTTACCTTTCCTATGATATAAAATGTTTCCAAAGTTATAATATATCTGGTGCATAGGTCCTCTTTTTTATTAGGGTTGGAATTTTCTCCTTATACCCTTTTATTTTGGTTACTTTTAATATACCATAAAAATAATAATTTTGTGTTCCCTTCTGCCTATATAATTTTACAAGGACACATTTTAAGGAACTCTTGCGCTTGTAATATTTTAAGATAATTCTCTTAGCGATTTTCCTAAGGGAATTCAACACTTGAAAACTCTTTTTTTTTTTTTTTGTATTCCTATATGTCATGTGTTTTATAACAGTAATAAGGATTAATTATAAAGTATCCATATAGAGGCCCATCATGCTCAATTTGTCTATCTCATGTTTCATCCATAACTAAAAAATGTAATATCAGAGAGGAATTTATATAGGATTGTTGTGGTCCAATGTGGAGTTAAATTTAAGTATTTATAAGCATTATGGTTTCCATGAATGTTTCTAATTTGTTTTATTTTTTAAATAACATATGGTAACCCATATGAGACCTGGTTTTCTTATAACATTCATTTCCCTAATAATAGCTAAAAGATGACCGCTTGGACCCTAAACCTCCTTTCTACATAATTTCCATTCCATAATTCTTTAGATGTAGGACTTTAGACTACAACAAGAATAACTTCAGTTCAATTTCCATAACAATTTGGTAGTCGAATCGATCTATAACATCCATGAAAACTCTCTATATTAACTCAAATTTTTTTCTCGTTGGTCTCGAGTTTGATAATGGCACGATCCTAATTGAATCCATTCTGGTGAGGCTGTTTTTAATTTGGATTAGTTCTTAAGCTTCAACCCCACCTTATCCAATGAATATAGAGTCCCTCAAAAAGATGGATACATATAAGAAAATACATTCATGTTTTCATATTCAGTCTTTCCCATCCTATGAATTTCGTGCTAGTCTACTCAGTTTAATTTTCTTATTTATTGTGTGAAGTATACACTCGTCTGGTCATTTCAAGCTAGCATGCTCGATTATGAGGATAATACTACCACTCTATTCATTGCACTACAAGAAATAAGGACATTGCTTAGGGTCATGCCCATGACAGACCCTTAAGGTCCTTCACCAATGTCACATATGGTGACGGTCCTTAAAAAGACATTGTTGTAAGTGCATATAGTGATAGTCCTTTAAAGTTTTCCAACAAATCGATTTTCAGTGATACTTTTGGCAAGGGTTGTTAAATTCCCTTGACTAATTGTATCTTTGGTGACACTTATAATGGCATTATTTTATTTTCCCTCACTAATTCTATGTTTGGTGACTTTCGGTGACAGCTGAAAAAGGTTCGTCATAATTGATCATTCCAATGAGTTTTTGATGACGCTATGTGCATGTCACTATATTTTTTGTCAAAATATAGCTATTTAAGAGCATTTTTGTGGTGTATTTTTGATTATGTGTCCAAGGCCATACAGTGGTTAGAGACATTCAATTTTTTAAGAAGTAATTAGTGTGTATAATTTCCCTCAAGTAATGAGAATATAGTTTTCCTATAATTCAATACATGCTCCATCTCTATTAGGTTTATTATCTAACAAATTCCCTTTAGATGAAGTTCCACTAGTGTGTGTAGAATCTATATTATTTAATACATAATAAATCTTTGTGAATTATATTGATGAGAGAGATATAGCACTCCTCAACACTCTTGGCACATATTAACATAATTTGGCACACACTAACATTCCTTGGCACCTCACACTTGGAACATATTTGTAACTGAACATATTTCCATGACTAGGACACCCAAGCACATGTTGGTAGGCCTTAGCATAGAATAACATTCTCAATATGTGTCGGCATGCCTTGTAGTTCCTAGCATGCCCTGGAACACATTGGTGTGCATTAACATACATGAGCGCTTGGTACACATTCAACCTTAGCATGTATTGGAACATATTATTAGTGTGCCAAAAATGCCCCTTTTGAAAAAGATAAAGTCCCAACTTATTAACCCTCTTATGTTTTCATTTCCTTTCATTTTAGCATTGTTCTTCTTTTTGTTTCCTTGTTACTCCTTGACACATATTGGCATACCTTGGAACCTTATACATCCTAGCATGCCGTAGAATATTGCATGTGTTGGCACTATTTGGCACATTATAACACACATTCAAACTCCCTAGCACACTTTGGCACTTATTGGCATGCCCCAATATTACCTATCATTCTTTACTAGTGCATAAAATACTTTGTGTTGGGAAAAATACTGAGAGGAGGGTGAGTCATTATTTATAAATTACTTAAAAATTTTACTTTTTCCTTACTGATTTCTATACGCAACTTTTAAGAACCCAACTAGTGTGTATATGCAGATATCCTTAAGCAAAATTGTGTATGACCAGAGATCTTATTATGCAGATAATTTTTTATTTAAATGATTCCACCATTCAATCATCAGATGTTTATTAACAAGTAATCATGTTTAGTAAGATCAAAGCAAATCATCACACATAATTAATACACATGAACACGGGGATTTTAAGTGGAATCCCAATTTGGGAGAAAACCACCACTATTGTCGTCTCTGTCTTAAATAATTATTATATGGGAAATTGCTTAAAATATTGTATTGATGTATACTAATATCAGTACACAGGAATCTACCTACAGAAGGCTGCAACCTTCTCTTTTTCTCCAACTACTACAGGAAGGGAGCTAAAACCCCCTAATCTAGTTTACCAGCCACTACTGAAAGGGAGCTTCAACCCCCTGATCTGATCCAGGTGGATTAAACAGGTACAGGTACAAATGGCTTAAGTACAAGGCTCAGAAATCAAAGTGTTCAAAAATATTTCGAACCAAGTTCAAGTTGTAGATCTCAAAATTCTGAATCCAACGGCACAGATGGCACTCAATTCCGAGTCCGAATGAAGGAGTTAGGAGCAGTCAAAGTTCAGAGGTTGACTTGGTGATGTGGCAGACTAAAGAGGCAACAATTTTGCTGAAACCCGGCGACCGGATTCCGACCAACCTGGCCAAATTCTGGGCGAATTTGTGGGACCGTTAAAAGCACTCCTTCGGTCAAAAATTCGAAGGTTCAAAAAACGACAGTTTGTTTTATTAACAATAAAAAACAAAAAATATATATAATATGGGTGGTGGGCCACCAACCCCGCCACCCCATCCGCACGTATCATATGTTATATTATAAAAAAAGAAATGTGTTGGGGGGCAGGTGGTCAACCCCGCCACCCCCGCGGTCCACATTATACAACAGTCGTTATGCAATGATACGGGCGGGGGTTGTTAACCCCACCGGCGTTGCCACATGTATATGTGGCCCATTTCCATATGGGGCGGGCCGCCCAATATGGGTCCGCCCCCCCACATCACTTCAACGCCTATTTTAAAATATAAAACATTTCAACGACCGGTTAAAAATGTAATGCGGTTTTTTAAAAATGGAGCGCGGGTAAAAGAGTCGGCCTTATTATGGCGGGGTCGGGATTTGACCACCCGACCTCCGCCCAAGCAATGTGGATCTCAACCAATTCGGATAAGGGCCACTTTGAAGAATCCACCCACACTTTATTATTTAAACTTTCAATCATTTGTGCGCCCAAGGACGGACATGAGCGGGCATGGAAAACGAGGCAGTGGAACCTTGAGCAGTGTGCAGGAGGGGGCGGAACCATGATCTGAGACATTTTTCCAGAGGGGCCAGATTTTCACTTTGTCCGATTGGGGCAATTTTTATATGGATTCAGCACTACTCGACGCCACAAATCCAACGGTGCTTCCCATTTTGTCAGCAGAGGTCTGCAATTTTCGGCCATTTCCAGATTGGGCAGGTATAAGGGCGTAATTCCTCATTTTGTACTTGTACTTTCATTTTGCCATTTAATAATAGCAGGGCCTCCCCACTATTAGAGCAGGGCCCAGAGACGTAGTCCCTCCTGGACGAACTCCAATATCAACTCTTGTGTCTTCGTGCATGATGTTAATTGCTTCTCTCTTTTTCCGCTTATGCCTTTAAAGTTGCTTGTTTAAAAGCTACAATTTTTACATGTTAATTCTTTTATACATCTCAAACAAAATATTTTGGATCATGATCAGAACACCAGCTTCTATTGGAAGGAAGCTTATACTTCCATACTGAAGGCTTCAACACTCATAACCACTGCAGACCACGTTTCATAAATTTTCACACTCGATCCCATAACTTCAACACAAATCAGCATAAAGATAAATACCAATAAAATTCACCCAAACTTTAATTAGAAGAATGAGATCATTGTAACCGGAAGAAAAAATAAACCCAGATTTTGGAACCAACATGCAGAACCAATCTCAACCCTGATCATTCATTATCTTAAAATGCATACACTACTTCACTTTAATGAACCCACGTGTATACATGCTTTCCTTCACACCAACCTGCATATAGATCTAAGAATACTGAATTTACAGTATATGATCAGTCTCAAAACCAGATTTGAGGCTTTCAGTCATATATATTTTCACTATTGCAGAACCCTCCATCAGTTAGTCATCATTAAACAAATTTATTCACTAATTGATCAGATTTGTACATATTCAACTTGGCAGCATATCTAGTATTCAGACAGCCCAGATCTACATGAAGACTTCATCAACAGACAACATAAATACAGTAGAGATACAACAATATTAAACAGATAACCTCTTCAGCAACCTTCAGAAAACCCTGACTTCCATACGTGCTTTGGCTGAGACAAAGTTGTGTGTATATGCACTTTCACTATGATGAACTAGTGTATAGATATATAAATTTTATCATAAAGATACATATCTATAAAATTTCCCAGATTTATTTACTTCATTTCAGAAAACATGCACCAGGTTACCAATCTAGAAATCTGATAATTAGATCATGTAAGTACATAGTCATTTCGGATTTAGAGATCCTGGTCCATCATTGTATTGAAGGGTGCATCATAGATTTAGATCTACCAATAAAACAGAGTTCATCCCATGCAGATATACTTTAGACATAAGTATTCAATGACAGCCCTTACACATGCACCACCTTGCACTATGATCTTCCTCTCCTTATATAGGATTAGCCTTTATCAACACCATGAGCCAAAATCACACAAGTATCGATGTTATTCTTGGACGAAATCAAATAGACGATACAACGCTCAATATTGTGGGCTAATACAATGGTAAATCCCCTTGGTATCATAATTTTAGAGCGCAAAAGGTATACACGACTTCTCTTCATAAAAATTCCATATATACTAATTCTAGATGTATACGTCGGTTTCCTGTATACCAAGTAGCGTATACATTGCCTCCATACACAGTTCACCTTCATCAAACCTGCATATACATTGAGAAATATTTTCTGTTTTATTTTTCTATAACTTACTGGAATTCCTTTCTCTATCACATCTGAACTGACCTAAAGAAACATCATTTTTCCATGTTTAACACATAGGTTTCTTATGAAAAGGCAACTCATCAAGTAGGTTTCCATCAAGGACAACTTAATCAAGTAGGTTGCCATCAAGGACAACATATTGCATCATATTTCCAACAATCTCCCCCTTTGGACTTGATGGAAACCATAATGGTGTTTGATCACCATAACAGATAGATACATTAATCATAACCATTGTTCAAACACTAAAATACTCTCCCCATTTGAAATCAAGGGAAAAGGGCGGATTAATACTGAAAAAATGTTTCTCTTTCCTTGTACAAAGAAGAGCTCTATAGATTTCATGTGCAATGTATTGACCATTCTCCCCCTGAGTTCATGCTGAATATTCAAACATATTTTTCAATGAAGTACATCACTCTATAACTCAACCGAGTATGACCTTTCCTATCACCAAGGACTCATACTTACATCAATGATCCAACCAAGTGGAATTAAAAATTTGATCAAGTCCTTACATGACTTAATATAACAATTTTACATCATAGGTATCAACATGAAATATTCATCAAATTAGAGATATGAATTTACATAACCAGGACCTTAAGATCTCAAGAGAGAGATCATAAATCAGAAACCAATCAAACTGCCAACAATGCATCCTTTTCAACAAGGCAGGTTCTCCCCCTAAGCTTGTGCATCCTAAACACCTTCAACAACCAATTCATCAAGGAGATAAATATCAAAGAAAGGTATAGTAAGATGAATACTGAAACAACAATAGATTACCCAACAACAACACAGATTGTTCTAAAATCTGACCCAGATAATTTATGTCAGCAAAAACCATACGCAATTTTATGCACAGAAACTCGCGTATATACGTGATTCACCTTTTTGAAACTAGTGTACTGAATTTAATCTTCTGAAATTAAGAAAATTTGATAAGAGAAGAAGAGAAATCTCCCAACTTCTGTCTGAGATATTAGAATGCTTCCCTAGGAATAGGTTTAGTAAATATATCTGCAACTTGTTCTTTGGAGGGAACAGACTCCAATTTAACCTTTTTTTCAAGCACTTGTTCACGTAGGAAGTGATACTTGATAGGAATGTACATAGTCTTGGAATGCATAACAGTATTCTTTGAGGTACTAATGGAACTTGTATTATCACATAGAATGGATATGGGAGGTCAAAATTTGATTTGAATGTCTTGTAGTACTGCATCATCCAAAGAAGTTGTGTACAACATGATGTGGCAATCACATATTTTGCTTCTGCTGTAGATAAGGAAATATAACCTATTTTCTTGTTGAACCAAGATACTAATCTGGGCCCCATATAGAATGCACCATCACTAGTACTTTTTCGATCATCGAAATTTCCAGCCCAATGCGCATCTGTGTAAGCATGCAGAGTGATATCAGCATTCCTTGTATACCATAGACCAAAGTATTGAGTCCCTTTTAGATATTTGAATATTATTCTTACAACCTGAAGATGAGACTCTTTTGGGTTAGCTTGGAATCATCCAACAATCACAACTACATGCACAATATCTAGTCTTGTCCTGGTTAGATAAAGCAGACTTCCAATCCTAAATATATACTCTTGTTGATTCACCATGGGAGATTCATCATGAGAACCGAGGTTACATCCAGTTACCATTGGAGTACTCATAGGTTTGCAATCTTCCATCCCATACTTCCTAAGAATTTTCTTGAGATATTTTTCTTGTGATAGAAATATGCCATATGTTGTTTGTTGCACTTGTAAGCCAATAAAATATCTTAGTTCCCCAAGTAATGACATTTCAAATTCTTGCTACATAATAGAAGAAATTTTTTGACTCGTGGAATCTTCATTACTTTCAGAAATGATTTCATCGACATACACAACAATAATCAATAATTTATCATTCTCAATTTTTGTGTATAAGTTACAGTCAGAAAATCCCTTTGTGAAACCTTGTTGTTGAAGATATTTGTCAAGACGATAGTACCATGCCCGAGGAGCTTGTTTGAGACCATATAAAGTCTTTTTAAGTTTGAAAACAAGTTTTTCATCATCTCCCAGAATGAATCCTTCTGGTTGTTCTATATAAAATTCTTCTTCTAGATCACCATTGAGGAAAGCAGATTTTACATCCATTTGATAAACTTTGAATTTTTGAAAACTTGAAAAAGAAAGAAACATTCTTATGGATTCAAGTCTGGCTACAAGAGAAAATGTTTCTTCAAAGTGTATACCTTCTTGTTGAACATACCCTTTGCAAACAAGTCTAGATTTATTTTTAATAACATCTCCATTTTCATTTAAATTGTTTTTGAATATCCATTTTGTTCCACTAACATTTTTATCATGAGGTCTTGGAACCGATTCCCAATTATGTTTCTTTTCAATCTAATCATGTTCTTCATTCATGGCCTGAATTCAACATCTATTTTTACTAGATTGATTTACATTCTACGGTTCAATAGTGGATAAGGATTCCAAATAGCTAGGGGATCCTACAAGAGTTCTTCTTGTTTGGACACCTGATCCCTTTTCTCCCAGAATTTGAGATTCTAGATGATCTTTTGAACATACCTGGATGGAGCCTTTTTAGATATACCTTCTTCTAGTGCTTCATTGGGTTCTCCATATATATTATTTCTATTTGATGAGAGAAAATATACATCATCATCATATTCATTTGTTGTTGTTATTTCCCTTTTAGGAGCTGTGAGAGACTCATCAATTACAACATCAGTACATTCAACAATCTTCTGAAGTCTTTTATTGTAACATTTATATGCTTTACTTCTAGAAGAGTAACCAAGAAATATTCCTTCATCTGCTCTAGGTTCAAACTTACCAAGTTTTTCATCATTGTTCTTGATAAAACATTTTCTTCCAAAAAATATAAAATGATTTACAGTGGGAAGATTACCATACCAAAGCTCATAAGAAGTTTTATCACTGTTCACACGAACATGATCCTTGTTAAGAATATTTACTGCAGTATGTGCTACTTCTCCCCAAAAGGTATCAGGAGTTCCAGATTCATCAATGATCTGATCACGGGTCGAGTACTACCCAACCATCATGCGTACGGTACTAAGATCTTTTAAAACGACTATGGCTTATACAGGTTTAAATGAGCATGTTAGTTTGCATACACATATTAAAATGAATTAAACATAATCAGGAAGCACATAACACATAAGCGAAAGACAACCAAATTGATAACAGAGTTCACCCCTCCAACTCACTGGGGTTACATCTCCAGACCTGGTTCAATTGGAAGGCAGATCCTTTATATTTCATCTTCAAATTAAGCTTTCATACATTCCAGTTCCATGGCTGAGCATTAGCCAAGCACTATGGCTTTCAAAGGCTAAGTTTCCTATCCTTTCTCCTCTCCCCTTTTCAAAGGCTCACATCATGAGTTTATATAGTTTTTCCCCATAACTCCCCAATCCACAATAGTAGGATCTCAAGACATTTTAAGGAAAGACAAACTCCATGATTCTAGGACTTTAAAACTTACTCAAGGCAAAAATGGAAAACCCAACTTCAAGGATCTTAACCATGCCAAGAAAGCTCAACCTCTTAATGAGAAATAGCAAATTAGTTGTGAGGTCAATTCTCACATAAAACTAATTTCTCAAATGGAAAATAAGTGAATATTTTGGTGAGTCATTTTCCACTCACTTAGAACATTATCCACTTCATAATTTTTAAATGAAATAATGAACTTTGTCACCCATCATAAAGTGTCTTCATGGTGCATAAGTAAACTTCTTTGTTGGTGGAGATCCTCCTGGATCAAACCTCCTCGAAAAGAAAACTTTTGGTCTCCAAAAGTATCAGCTTCAATCAACTCAACTGTATGCAAATGTCTCTGAAAGGAAAATTCCATCATGACTCCTTCACCTACTGTTCTACGGAATCGGAAGATAATGCCAACACCTGCAACTGTTGCAACACAAATGCCTGAAAAGGCACATTCCTGCAAGATTCCTTCACCTCAGTCCTTCAGAATCGGAATGCAAAAGCCCACATCTGCATAAAGCTGCAACACAAATGTCTGAAAAAGGAACATCCCTCCAAGATCCCTTCACCTCAGTCCTTCAGAATCGGAATGCAAAAGTCCACATCTACATAAAGCTGCAACACAAATTTCTGAAAAAGGAACATCCCTCCAAAATCCCTTCACCTCAGTCCTTCAGAATCGGAATGCAAAAGTCCACATCTGCATAAAGCTGCAACCTGTAGCTGATCATACCTGTTTACAACACTTGCCAAGGGTTCATTGGTCAAGTTTACATGCCAAAATGGCTTTAGGACAATTTCCTGATCCCATTTGCTTACAAAGATGCCAATCAAGGCTTAATGCGTAAAAATACGCCTCTCACTCTCACTCTCCCTTACATAAGAGTGGCTAAAAACAAGCCTTTTCCAATGCTTCATAAGCATATTTTACATCATCTCTTTCATCGTTGGCCACTTTGGCCTTTTACATGGCATTGCCAAATTTTTGATGCCAAGATATGATGCCAACTATGGCCGCTTACATGGCAATTACAAAGTAATTTAAAGTTCCAAATATGTGCACAAAGGGAAAAAAAAACAAATTGTTCAAAAACCCCTTTTAACATATGTATGAAGAGGAGACCAAACCATATTCATTCACGCACTTTGATCAGAAATAAGATCAAGATGAAAGCATTTACACCAAGATGTGGCATATCATGGTCTCCTTTATTTTAAGAAGCTGGTTGATTTACTCCCAAAATGCGTGCATAGGCCTTCTGATAAAGACATTCTTGTACAGCAGCTGTGCTATGATACACCAATGACCTCACCTTCCCGGCAGGGACCCACTTCAATATCAAGGCTTGAATTTTTGGATGCTACCACTCTGCAGCAGTTTCGTCGAGGTGACTGCCATAATGATGTATCAGGTTTCTTCACAACCCGAATCAAATCTATGATCTCTGGGGAAGGTATTCTCCACCTGCATCCAGGAGGCTTTACTTGCTGTCTAGCATAATTTCTTATGATTTGTCCACTCACATTATCATAGCGAACATCCTTCAAGTAAAATATGAAGGGTTTCTGGCATGGATGTCTAGTCACAGGCCTGGTATTGAAGGCATATGCTGTAAAGTCTACTCTTCTATACCAATTCAAGAATGTCCTGGAGGGCATCTCCAACTCACGAGGGGAAAATATGGTTCTGAAGATCTGAACTGCATAACCCCATGAGACTGATATAGACCATTCACGCTTCTTATCATAACAAATAGACTGTTGCATTATTCCAGTTGAATCTAATTTTACAGCTTTTCTTAAGTGCTGCAATGCCTTTACTCTGGTCATGTTGGGGAATATAGGTTCCACAACATCCAAATGGTGAAGTGACACCAAGGGAGTTAAAGGATGAGCTGCCAGTAATCCGAATAGATTACCATATACATCATACTGATGAAATTCAGGCTCCTTTGTAAGCGGCACGCCCAACTCAGACATGCAGGCCTGTATTCTATCATCATTGTCTATATGTTTTATTTGCTAGCTCAGCTCCTGCCTTGATCGTCTTTGTGCGAACTTGCAACTCGCTCGATCATGAAGCCACGCACCTGCACTGCAATCTAGTGGCCCGACCTTTTAGCGGTGTCCCTGCGTGACAACTACGAACCGATCTCTTTAATAACACTACTGATACCAAGGAGAATAAGTGTCTTTGTCAACGGGGTGCGCCATATCATGATCCATACGCAGGTCCTCTGCTCAGCATTAAATGCTTCTTCTTCCACGCACGGGCTCAAACTCCACAAGTTCATTGAAGTCATGATAGGTATCAATCTCCCATTTTATTCCGCTGCACACAATTTCAAATAGTGACTACGACCAACTTCAAACCACTCACTGTTGGTCCAGACAAGTCATCAGTGTTGTTTGCTTCTACGTGCAGGATGGGAAACCAAAAAAAAAACCTTTGCCATTGTGCAATTCAGATTCAACAATGTTCGGTGGGCGGAACATACAGATCCGAAGTATCCAGCAAATGTTCAACAATGATGTTTTTCTTCAATATCTGCGGGAAATCCTCAAAAAAAGGTTGTGTTTCTGCAATCCAGCAAATAATAAAACGCTTAAACATGTGAGTTCAGGCGTGACCCTTTTCCTCCTCCTAAAAGGGGCCACCTCCCCTGCTCTTGATAGCTTTACTGCTGAGCTGAATGAAGACGCATATTTGACTTGTTCGTTAATGAAGGTATGTAAATATGGTCTGCATGGATATTTTTTTTTCAAGAAATCGGAACAAATCAGAAAATTAGACCACAAGTCGTGCATGGACTTCTTGAATGAGACTGAAACAGCAGCCACCGGAGATGCGCCGCCAAGAGTTGAGGGGTTGTTTCCACAATCCCGATGCGAAGCCATACATCAAATGGTCGCCCAATCTTCATTTCTCATATCCGCTGAGGATCTCTTCATGGATTCTCATTATGAGGATGATGCACTTAATCAACGCCGCCACCGCCGAATCCGTGCAGGGTCGCGCTTGGAATGGCGCAGAACGCTTTGAGCGTCCACCACGTTGCCTCACCTTATTCTTGTTCAAACAAAAAAAAATAGGTACCAGATCTTCTCATAACATCTGACCATGAAATTTTGTTTTGGAAAATAAAACGAGATGGTTATTTCTCTCACCAGAAGTAGAAGAAGTACTAAGGCTCCCAGCTGGTCACAAAAACCCTGGCGGAGATCTCAAACACATCTACACACTGATCACGGGAAGAGATCCTACCAATCCTTCAACATTAATGGGCAGTTACAACGAAGCATCAACCTTTATGGTTTTATTGCCAGGCAGCTTTTTCACGTCCTCAAGCAATCACCACGCCCACAAGATCATGTACAGTGACATCCATCCTTAGAATCTTCTGCTCAACAAAGTGCGCTGGGTCAAGATTGTGGATTTCGGTGTGAGCATGATTCTATCGCGGATGCTGGATCCTGCCATTCCCTCCATATTTCGTCGAATGCTAGTTTCATGAAGGTATATTTCGTTTAGGGAGGACCTAAACTGATCACAAAGGGATTCAGTATGTGCAAGCCATTGATGGTCTCGCTCAAATCAAGACCGGCCCCATTTTGGCCTGCGCCTTGGTTGGCTCTTAACCAGATTACACGATGTCCGACCCCGTTTTCGCCTGCGCCTTGGTTGGCTCTTAACCACATTACACGATGTCTTTGACACCTTGACAACAGACTCGCAATTTATCTGAGGATAGCGCTGCTACTGTTGGATCCACCTTCGGGCTGCTCTTTTTCTGCAAATTCCTTCTCCAGAACACGATCGAACATCTCTGCGATGCTTCCCTCGTTGGCCAAATCTGGTGGGACAGCTTGTGCCGACAAGGAGAACGCAGATTGAATACAGAGCCCAGCTAAAGCTCCATGTTCATCGACTACTACACAGATTCCAGCCTCCAACCCAGGTCCAGGTATTTCTTCAGCACCAAAAAATGGAGCCGCGACCACCTCTAAGGTCGAGAAGACCATCGCCATCCTGATTTCTATAAAGATCACTTCCTTTAAGTCTACGGTGCACATGGTTCTCTTGCCTTTGCCTTGATTTGACAAAATTTCAGGTTGCAATAAATTTTCAATCCGGAGGCTGTTTGATGCGATTCAAGCGTCGTCGGATTCCTCTTGTCGAGCTCTTCGCGATGGTGTCATTATTTTTTGATTCCGAGTCAGACGAATTTTGAGCACTTTTCATCAAAAGACGGATACCTGCCCCCATAAAACTCGAAATTTTGCAAAATATCATAAACATAACCTGCAGAAACATCATGAACTGCTTACCCAACTCGAACCAAGCATTTGTTTCTTGTAAGCGTGTTTTTTGAATGGTGAATGGAGCTTTCTTCACGAGCTCTTTCGCCATATGTTTGCTTGACTCTTGGTGAATTTCGGGGTGCAACTTCCAACACTTCTTCTCCCAATGGCCACTGATTTTGCAGAAATTGCAGAAATTAGACCGTTTCCCATTCCACTGTGTCTTCATGATAGGAGGATTTAGAACGTTCTCATTCTTCTTGGTCTCCCTTCTTGTGGGCACATCTGTCTTCTTAACCCACTCTTTCCTTGTATGATGCTTAACTACACCATAGTTAGCAGATCTATGAAAGAAATCACTTCTCTTGTGTGCAAAAGTAGAATCTGAATGATTGTCATACCTTCTTAGCTTGTCCTTAAATTGATGGGGACTAGGTGGCTTGATTCCTTTCTTGGAATCAGGTGATGAAGAGATGAATTTTGTTTCAGCTACCTCTGAGCATTCTCCTTCTTCTCGTTGATAACCCAAACCTGCAAATGGTTGTCTTGGTACAACCTCCAATGGTTGGGTGATTCCTTGGCCATTTATACCAAGTCCACCTCCGCTATACCCCATCTTCGTGAGGATTTTCATGCCAAAATTAGTTTCATATTAAGAGAGAATAGAACTTGAAGTGACATCACATACCTCGGTTTGACATGCAACCTCCATCGTCTCAACCTTGTGCAATTTAGACAATATATCCTCTTTAGCTCGTAGCATCTCTTGAAGCTCCTGCTTATCGAGCAATAATCTTCGCAATTCTGCATTTTCGGCTTGAAGGCTTTCGTTTATCTCTTGCAACTCTTGCATTCTTTCAGCGTGCTTCGTTCCTTTGCCCATCCTGCAAAGCAGTCACCTGCTCCGATACCACTTGATCCAATCACGGGTCGAGTACTACCCAACCATCACGCGTACGGTACTAAGATCTTTTAAAACGACTATGGCTTATACAGGTTTAAATGAGCATGCTAGTTTGCATACACATATTAACATGAATTAAACATAATCAGGAAGCACATAACACATAAGCGAAAGACAACCAAATTGATAACGGAGTTCACCCCTCCAACTCACTGGGGTTACATCTCTGGACCTGCTTCAATTGGAAGGCAGATCCTTTATATTTCATCTTCAAATTAAGCTTTCATACATTCCAGTTCCATGGCTGAGCATTAGCCAAGCACTATGGCTTTCAAAGGCTAAGTTTCCTGTCCTTTCTCCCTCTCCCCTTTTCAAAGGCTCACATCATGAGTTTATATAGTTTTTCCCCATAAATCCCCAATCCACAATAGTAGGATCTCAAGAAATTTTAAGGAAAGACAAACTCCATGATTCTAGGACTTCAAAACTTACTCAAGGCAAAAATGGCAAACCCAACTTCAAGGATCTTAACCATGCCAAGAAAGCTCAACCTATTAATGAGAAATAGCAAATTAGTTGTGAGGTCAATTCTCACATAAAACTAATTTCTCAAATGGAAAATAAGTGAATATTTTGGTGAGTCATTTTCCACTCACTTAGAACATTATCCACTTCATAATTTTTAAATGAAATAATGAACTTTGTCACCCATCATAAAGTGTCTTCATGGTGCATAAGTAAACTTCTTTGTTGGTGGATATCCTCCTGGATCAAACATTTAAAAGGAACCTTACCTCTAAACCTTCCAATGCCAAGTTGTAGCTTCTTTACAAAATTTATCTCATCTTCTTTTGAAACATACCCTGATCCTTCTTGTTCTAGCAATTAAGCTTCTTCAGAAGGACCTACTCTGATACCAATTGTTGGGAAAAATATTGAGAGGGGGGGTGAACTAGTATTTGTAACTTACTTAAAACTTTTACTTTTTCCTTATTGGTTTCTAGACACGACTTTAATAAACCCAACTAGTGTGTACACGAAGATATCCTTAAGGAAACTTGCGTATGACCAGAGATCATATTATGCAGATAATTCTTTAATTAAATGATTGCATCATTCATTCATCAAATGTTTAGTAAATAGTAAGCATGTGCAGTAAGAATAGAGTAAATCATCACACATGAGCAATACACATCAACACCAATATTTTAAGGTGGAAACACAATTCAGGAGAAAACCACCATTGATGTCGTCTCTATCTTCAATATTTATTATATGGAAAACTTCTTACAATATTGTATTGATGCAAACTCATATCACTACACATGCATCTACCTGCAGAAGGCTACAACCTTCTCTTGTTCTCCAGCTGCTACTAGAAGGGAGCTACAACCCTCTGATCTTGTTTACCAACCACTACTGGAAGGGAGATTCTACCCCCTAATCAGAACACCAGCTTCTACTAGCAGGAAGATTCTACTTCCATACTAAAGGCTTCAAGCCTCAGAACCACTATAAACCACGTTTCATCAATTTTCACATTGGATCCCATAAATTCAACACAAATCAGCATAAAGATCAACACTAATAAACTTCACCCAAAATTTAATCACAATAGTGAGATCACTATGGCTAGAATAGATTAATAAACACATATTTTAGAATCAAAATTCAGAACCAATCTCAACCCTGATCATTCATTATCTTAAAATTCATACGTTACTTCACTTTACTAAACCTGCGTGTATACGCACTTTCCTTTGCACCAACCTGTGTATAGATCTGAGAATACTAAATTTATAGTATATGATCAGTCTCAGAACCAGATATGAGGCTTTCAGTTAGATATATTTTTAGTATTGTATAACCCTCAATCAGTCGATCATCATTAAACAAATTTATTCGCTAATTGATCAAATTTGTACATATTCAACTTGGAAGCATATAAATTATTCAAACAACCTAGATCCACATGAAGACTTCATTGGAAGACAACAGAAATACAACATAAATACAAAAATATTAAACAGATAACCTCTTCAGGAAGCTTAATGTAATATTCCCAATTAGTTATGAGCTAGTTGGAAAAATAAATATTGTTTTATTGCTTTTTTTAAAGAATAAAAGGGCAAAGGAGGTCCATAATTATCCTTAATAGTGAATAAATCAATGCCAAATATGAAAGAGACAAATATTGATGGCTTAATTAAAGCACCCTTGGTGTGAAAGGGGTTGGATCACTTTGACTGAGTCAACCTTGACCAAATCAATAGTGTTGTCATGGAGGAATGGCTATCAATGAGGGACAATAGAGTTTTATATGGAGATGCTTTGTGTGAATGTAGTGATATTTTTAGATGGGGCTTATGGTTTGCAAGCTCATAACTTATAAAAGAAAGAGGATGGTAGCCATTGTTCATTATGTTGATGTTTATTATATTTATGAATATATGGTATGTTTAGACATATATATTTCTCTTGTTGTTTAGCTAAGATAGAGGTTTTTTTAGCACAGGGTGTTCCTGATCAGGAATCCCACCTCTTTCCTTGAGAGGCCTCTTGGGAGAGCTTGTACTAAATTTTCCACTTTCAGGCTTAAGGCCAAGCTTCTTCTTTCAACTATAGCACAGATCTTGTTGAGGGTTTGGTTATTTTTTTAAGTTGCAGCAAGTGGTGATTAGATCTTTAGATCTAGGCCATCTCATTGCTTATTTTCATTGGAGGAGGCTTCCTTTCCATTGGGAGGACAATATTGAAGGCCATTGAGCATATTTTCAGATCTTGGCATCAGGCCAGTTGGTTATTCATCCCTATAGTACAGTTTACTTCTATATCTATGTTATTTATGTAGGAGGAGTCACAGGGTGGTTTGGCACACCATTTGGAGAGATGATTTTCTAGAGAAGGGGATCTACCTTTCACTTTTAGGATATATTGGAGGAGGATATTATATTGATCATATCATATCAGCCACACTTTCCAGATCTATATTTTTCAGTATATTTTTAGTATTAGAACTCATATCTACAACTTGTACTTGGTGTTTTGCTTAAAACCCTTGAGGGGTTCTTTAGAGGAGCTTGTATAGTGCTCGTATCTACTATAGATCTATCATTTGAGGCACATATCAGCTCTATATATGATTTATAATAATTTTCTGTAGCAGAGCTAATAAAATAACATTGTAACGATCTTCCATCTTTTCTACATTATTGCAACACCTCATATTGAGGGATTTTTTTCATTGGAGGCTTGCATTTCTTGTTATGCATCTTATGGCCCACTTATTATGTATATTTTGCTACTGTAATAACATATGAAAGGTCTCCATATTGGCCTCTTGCTTTTTAAATGATGATCTACAATATTTTTCCAACATTTTGCACTATATTCCTGCTTTTCCCATTTGGGCATATTACAGTGGTATCAGAGCATAATCTTGGCAGAACCTGTGCATTCTAAAAGCCAATATGTCATCTGAAGAATGAGATCCTCTTACTGATATAGAGAGGAGTTATCAAAGAAGCCACAGAAAATTTTATTATAAAAATGACAAAGAAGACAAGGGTAAAACCCCTTTGTCTGGAGGTGAATATGAAGAGAAGGAGTTCCCTAAGATCCTTCTTAGAGCCATGAAGGAAATTTCTAGAGAGATTAAGGAGATGAGAATGGACAGATTAAAGGAATCCCCTAGAGGATTTCATCATGGAGGAAGCTCTCGTATGTCTCACCACTGGAATGATAGACCAGTGCATCAACCACAAGTTTCCCAATGCTCTACCATGCGTACATTTTTGTTTGTGGGAAATGAAGGGTTTTAGGAGCAATAATCCCTTAAAGACTATTTTATGGAGTATGAATCTCAAACTCGGAGATTCAAGGACCACTTGAGTTTTTAGGAGTTTTTTCAAATCAAGGACAATAGAAGGCCAAGGCATCACAATAGAAGTGGTGGATTCATTCAGAATCATGATCGACAAAACACTATGGGTAGATTTTTTTACCTAATTTTGATCGGTCATTCAAGTGTACTGACAAATATTGGGTAGAAAAACTTGACATCTACTTTTAGCTGAACAAAGTTCCAGAAATGGATACCATTAAGATTGTAGTGATGCACCTTGAAAGTGAAGACATGACTGGTGGTTCCATGGCTTGTCTACATTGGGCCTGTTAGGGTTCTATAATAATAGGGTTCATAAATTTTGAATTGACGTTGAGAGTCTTGTAAATATGTACATACCTTGCTTTCTGCAGGTTGTTTTCCCATATTTTTAAAAAATTAAAAAATAATAAAAAAGCAAAAAGGAGGGTAAAAAGTCTTGAAAGAAAAATCAAAGGGCTTAGAGAAATATAGGCCCCAAAAGAAAAAAGAGATGAAAATAAGACCTGAAAGTGAGAAAATCCAAATGCCACTACTTTTTTTTTTAACTGCAAAAATAATGATTATGAGGAGAGTGTCAATAAATACCATAATCCATGATTAGTTAAACAGTTTAATCTCAACTTTTCATGTTTTCAATTTCATGTTTTAGATAGTGAATAAAGATTCGTCAAAGAGTTTAAACTTGACAAATCAGTAGATAGGTACAGAATAATGAGGAGCTCAACAGTTTAATCTGAGTCGTCGGAGGAAATAAGGTAGATATAGATAGTTTTATGCTTTGACAGAAAGTGTTTTAAAGTTGCAAGTCTAAATGCACCTACAAAATGAATAAAAAATGTTAGAAATAAAGCTGGGTAGGTAGAAAGTAGTTGGGAAATCATGTAATAAAGCATCAACGGGAAAAATCACTAATTTCCCCTCCCCTATAAGTACTCAGTATTCTAAGCTATCAGTCAAATGGGCTTAGAGCATTTCTCTGGCTTTTGTTGGGACCGGACCCAAGGCTCGATGACTGGCTAGTTAAAAATATTGAGTTCTTATGTTAAACCGACATTTATCATCATTTACCCTTCATTCATACATTAAAACGCCTTTTTTCCTAAGTAAAGACACATTCTTACTTAGTAAAGATAAACCCAAAATAATTTACTTGATTCTTTCAAAAGCATTCATAAAACCCTCAAATTACATTTATCCTAAGTATTAGTGAAGTACATATAAAAATGAAAAATGCTTTATTTTATACATTACTTACAGATAATATGTGTTTTGTTTCCCTTTTTCATATTAAATTTTAACCTAGTTTATTATATCCCTAAAATTACACCTACCCATAGATATTAATTCCCCTATAACTAAATAACCCCCAAAAACCCACTATTATAAAGTTTAGACCATAGTTAAATATTCCACATGCATAAAATAAATACCTCGCCTATAAACCCTTTGGTATAAATTTATCATTAATTAAATACCCCGCCCCTATAGTTTTTAAACTATTCAAAAGGTTTAAAACTATATAATACATCGGCTCCCACATATGTTTTATTAAAACATTTCACCAATGTTTTAAATAGAAGTACATTGCATTACTCCCCTGCCTATATTTTTATAACCCAAGGTTTTTTAATTAAATAAATGTCTATTGCTAAAGTTCAAAACCCCTCCGGTCATATAAAAGACTTGGCCCCACCTATCATTCTAGTGCAACTCCCAAATTGATCTCAACCATTCGCATTCAACCTCCAAATCCAATGGTTAACATTCAAGATCGCGTAGAATAGATGTGTGTTCTTGCAAACCCCAAAGCCACACGAAATGGGTGGTTTCCCATTAACCTCTGTCCTCCACGTGGAATTTCTTCATTAGATTGTGTGGGTTGATTTCAATACAATTTACCACCCAATAGTCACGCGATAACCACTAGCTGTTTTAATCCATTCAAACTCTGAAACCACCCTCTCACCTGATGTGACTTCCATTCAATGCCAGTCAAATGCAACCAATATGTTTTAATAAAACCTTTGGAAATGAATTTCATATCACTCTTGATCGTTTAAACCCTCTGAAAGGTTTCCCCGACTGTAAAAACAAATTTTTGAGCCATTTTCCACCCTTGTTTACACCTAAAGCCTGCAAAAATTTACCCTGCAAACCTCTGAAGACTACTGAGGAGCTCCATGTTGCTCCAGATAAGCTACTGAAGCCCTTAAATCAGCAAAGAACCTCAATAAATTCTTCCAAAATGTCGATACCTGCATTACAACAGGTATTTTTCTTAAAAAATCAAACCTACAATCAATTTGAAAACCTTTTAAAGAAAAAAAATTGATTAAAATTGATTAAAAAGACTGCCAAAAAGTCCCAAAAACAGGCCAAACTCTGGAAAATGTTTTCTAGAAACCCTTTTTCTCTATTGTCGCTATTTTGAGGAAATTGGTGAAATTTTCATAGTTTATTATTTTATTTCAAGCCTTGAAATAAACCAAAAAACCTTTGAAGGTACCCTAAAACCCTCTGTGATCCATTTAAAAAGGTTTTCAAGCCTATTCCCATTAAAAATACTCAGAAAACCCCTGTTTTCTATTTCAAGCCAATTCTAAACCCTCTAAATATCTTTGATAAGCCTAATTGAACAGAAAAATCAAAGAAAAGCCTATACTTTGCCAAAATTTTCCCATTTAAGCCTATGTTATAGTAAAATTTCCTCTACAAATTGCTTAAACTTGCAGAAGCATATCAAAATGCCTAAAAAGTAGACTACAAGAAAGCCTGAAGGTTCTAAAGCTCCTAAGTCTGCCCCTGCCATGACTCCAAGTCTTGCTATTGTTGTAAATCCATTACAACCCCTGGTTTTTTATATTGAACACATTCCCCTTGCTGATACTGATTATAAAATAGATGATCCCCTTGTTGAATTCAACATGTTAGATATCCGTAATTGGTGCTATGAGAAATATTTAGATGATCATGAAGAAGCTCATATTTGGGAATCCCATTTAACCAAGTATGTTGTCCCATTGACTCACCCTTGTCAAGAGATCATTAGATTGTGTCAGCAATACTATATTCTTGAACAAATATCTATTGTGAATTCCAGTAAAGAATTCCTATTTACCATCACTACAGACTCAATTAACCAAATGTTGCAGCTTCAACCTCACTCCCAAGAAGTTCCTTTGTCTATTGAGGCCCTCTCTAAGCTATACATTGGCCTAGATTTACCTAAAAGGTTCATGATTTTTCAGACTTTTATGCCTCTAAATGTAGAGATTCCAAACTTAAATCCTCCATATTCTATTGCTAAATTCACTGAAGGATAAATACATTTAATTTCCATGCTCTCTTTCATACTTGGATATTTCATTGATCAACACACTGATGAATGCATCTTGGGATTCTTGTCCACCTTTTCTCGAGGTCAACCACCTTCAGTCATATTTGATTATGCTAGTTTCATTGCTAATAGTATCCATTAATAATTGACAAATTTGTAAATAGAGGGAGTGTTTAGATATACTTCCTACCTTTTACACATGTTCTTATACTTCCAATCAGATAATTTTTCAATCACTCTTCAAAAACTTGAAATAGAGTCAAATCCTGTATTTGTCATTTTTTGGACATCATTACTCATAAAATAATGTACAGATTTCAGCTATTTAGAGTTTTCAGAGTTATTTGTACATCTAGTGATTATCATGTTGACCATGACAGAGAAACCTAGAATAAATGAGGAAATGAAGAAAATATTGCAGTTATCAGAATAGAGTAAGGTTGGTGACTGGTATTTGTATAAGAAATATATTGAAATCAGATTTTTTGGGAAAAACTTGTTGCCTTACATGTTACCCAAGTATCCTCCAATGAGGATCCTTGCCTTGGAGTATATCATGCAGATCCTAAATTCTGATTCAATCAATTTCATGGCAACTAAGAACAAGACCCAATTCAAACTTAGAAATCAAATTGGGCCATTCATATGCAATCATAGAGATGCATAAAAGGAAGCAGCAAATCAGTTATTGGAATATAAATTTGAAGAGAGTTTCCATTGGAACTATGATCCACAAGGGATCTTGAGAAAACTAAGGGTAAAATTCAAATTAACACCCTATATACATGAAGCTAAACCAGAAATAGAAAAGTTTTCCAATCAGATTGAATGGATTAAAAACACATTAATAGATGCAGTAAGAAAATGTAATACTAGTCATACTTAGAGACTACAAATCAACCAGAGAAGTCCATCAAAAGAATAAGAGAAGAAGCAGCCTATGTGACAGAGACTACAACAGAAACAAAGTTCAAGATCATTTATAAAAAAAGGCCAAAATTAGATACAGTAGGTAATGGAAAGGTAACAATAGATGTTGAAGAAACAGAGCCTCTTAATACCAACAAAAATTTTCCAGAGACAAATGTAGCTACTGTAATTATCAATGAGCCAAATCAGAATGAAGAAATCAATAATGAAGACACACAGTTAATGGAAAGGCAGCGAAGCATGGAAGCTTCTTTCTCACATTCAGCTGAGGAAAAGGATTTGGATATTAAGGAGAAATACAAGAATATTAAATTGAAGAATGAGGAAATAAAAACTGAAATTTACTCTCAGTTTCTTGAAACAAAAACTAGGTAATCAAAACAGATTTCTATCCGCATTTGATTACTAAAGTAAAAAATTGATTATGTCATTATTGCAACCCACAGTATCAGTTCCAAAGATAGTTGCTGACTATAAGAAAGCTAATCTAGAAGTAGCTATAAACAATATTCTTGAATTAGATCAAATAGAGTTTCAAAGGAAAAAATCAGAGATGTTATATTCCACAGTTACAAAAAAAGCTATGAGTTCTCATAAACTTCAAAACACCATCTCTAACATGCAAGATCAAATGAATATGGATAAAGCTTCATTAAATGCCAAGGATGTAAGGATAAAAGCCTTAGAAGAATTGGTATTGCAGGTAGGATATGATCCTACAAACATCAAAGCAGTTGAAGCATTGATGAAAAAGAAAAATGAGGACATGGTAGCCTTGAGGAAACAACTCAAACTTCCTCAAAGTGAGCATCCTCAGACAAACGAAGTCTTACAGGAATAGAAGGAAAAAAATGAGATGATGAGTTTAATTCTTCAGTTGATAGCTTAGATTAAGGAAATGGAAATACAGATGGACCAACTTGTCCAAGAAATGGCGATAGTAAAAGAACCAATGATTCCTAATGTCATCCCAGTTATCACTGCAGCAGTGCCTTCCACTTTAGGAGAAAAGTTGGCACCCAAAGAACCACTAGCCACTGTAGTGCCAGTGACTTCTTCCACTACATCAGCCACTAAATCATCTACTGCAGCAGTTTATACTACAGATGATTCCAGCAAGATAGTAAAAGCAATGGAAGAGATGTCTTTGAAGAAAATGAGATTAACAGATTGAAAAAAATGGTTGAAAATCTTGAAGAGTCAACTAAATTAGCTCAAGTAAATGCTAAAACACATGAACAAAATGCCAACAGATTGAGTGAAGAACTAAAAAAATTGTAAAAAGAATTAACTCTGAAGGATTATATATCATACATAAAAAATTACCTTCGGAGTAATATCATTGAAGCCATCCATGATGTAAGGCCTTCAATTCAGGTAATTTTTGAGCAAAGAGAGTTATTATTGGCAGCCGAAGTAAAATTCCAAAAGACTCAAACTGTTTTGGCTGATAAACCAGAACAAGCAGTAAAGCTAATGAATTTCCTTAACAACAAGAATAGATAGGAATTGGAAGAGCTCAAAATAATAGATAGAATTGCCACTATCCTAGAAATTGGGAAAGTCACAACAAAAAGAAATTTGATGAGGCAACTTGAAGAAAAATGTGAAGGTATGAATACTATTATAACCAGGTTCATGGTTAAATTCACAAATTTTAGGCAAAAAGGACTTCCTGATATCATGGTCATTAATGATAAATTAACGCCTCAAAATGATTATGACAAGAAGATAAGAGAATTTTCCAAGTAACAGGTAAATAAGCCAACAGATCAAGGCATCCCCACAGGAAAAGTGTTACTGGAGAGTTTTTAATATTTATTTTACTTACTTTCAAACACTTTTTTATCATCAAGCCCACCTTTTCTGGGTATACAGAAGCTCATGAGAACTTTAGGAAATTAAAGAATATTCAAATTCCTAAAAATGAGGATTGACAAGGTCTCACAGATTTACAGTGAAGGATAAAAACATGCAGATGAAAAGAAATAAAAAAAAAATTCAAATGATAGTCAAAACAAATTTTATTTATAGTAGTAAACAGTTTTGACTAAAGGTTAAAGAGTATCACTGAATAAAGAGTATCCGAGAAAGAGTATCAGACAAGGCAAGTAAAATTTCAAAAAAAAAAAATCTTAAGGCCAGCAAGGAGAACCCCAAGGCAACCACCTGCTTTATCCTCAAAACTATTTCTATTACTTATGGATAAAATAGGACAGCTTGATGATTTGTTAAGCAGCTGTCCCTATTTTTATTGTAAAGATAATTTATTTTCCTAAGTTAATTCCTAGAAGTCATCTAGGATATTTCGTAAAACATTATGTATAAATACTTCATCTTTAGAAGTAGTTTGGGTGGAATAGAAATTGTTGGGATTTTTATAGTCATTTCTTCTTGGACTTTAAAGCTTTTGTGTGTCAAAACTTCGAGTAGCAAGCCGGATCAAAGAAAATTGGCATCATACTTCAGGATCCCTGTGATGAGCTATTTGGAGTGAAGTATTTTCTTCACTTTTCATTGTTTCTTTTCTCCATTACATGCATTCATTTATGTTTATGCTAAATCTGAATGTATAACTACGAGTATTACTACAGGATATGTTAATAGCACCCTGTTTTTAACTAGTTATTATTTATATGTTTTCCTCTAATTTCTAGTGTAGGGAACCCTTAATTTCTCTGTCTCTCATTTGACCTCTTCCTACTACTTCCTTTTTCGGATTTAAGGATTCTTAAGTTCCCTTTATCCCGATCATACCACCTCACAAAAACAACTTTCCAATATCTTCAAGGGTTATCTATCTTTCCCTGGAGAAATTTGACCCTTTTGCCCTTGATCCTAGTCTTGTTAGCTTGATTTTGACTCCATAGCCCAATGGAAAAATATATTTCCCATTATCAATCCTTTTAAGTGATTTTTCCCACCAAATAAAAAAAAACCAAACCAAATCTACACTTTCATAGCTAGCCTAATATTCACAAATTAAAAAAAAAAGTTAAACTTTAAAGAGACAGCCCTCTCTAAACCCTAGGAAGGCTAGATCCTAGAGTTTAAAGTAGTTTTGTGGTTACCTCTATAATTCTTTGACTAAAAACCAAAATTACACAACCTAAGAATTACTAGAGTGATAACGTTACTGGCAACCATACTGGGGAAACTAACCAATCCTCAGCCTTAAAACTAGTCTTAAAGAAAATATTTTTATACATCCTTTTACTTTAATATTACTTTTATAGGTTGTGTATATTGAAAACAGTAATTTTGGCTTCTAGGAAAGTTTATTATACCAGGTCTAACCTAGATCCTAAGCCTACAGTTATAGTAGACAACCCAAACTGAATTCGTAAAAAGAAAAAATAGTCAGAAATTTTAGAAGCTGAAGTATCATTAAAAAGAGTCAATTGATTACCACAAGAGTTAGTACGTCTGCAAGATATTGATTTTTATTTGAAATTTGAGCATTCTTTATTTAGAAGAAAATCTGAAAATGATCTTAAAACTACTATATTAGACCCTGTTTTCATTTCATTTTTTAATACAAAAAAAAAATTATATTAGAGCATATTTTAAAACACAGAAAGTTCAAGATCAAACTAAAATTAAACAACTTAATATTACTATTATTAAAGATATTGATGAAGCTATTGAATTAGCTCAATTTTTGACCTATGCAAACAAACCTCTAGTTTGTCAATTGCATATCACAATAATACTAGTTGTAAATTCATCTCTTTATGCTATTACATCATTTATAAATTCCACTACCAGCTCATCTACAGATCCATTTATCCCTAGGTTACATTTACAACCTAGAGTATTATTTCCACCACTCACTTCATCCACTATATCCATCATGTCACCTTCTAATTTCCTAAACACGTCACCCTAATTCCCTAATAGTTCCATTTAAATTCCAGTTTCATTTTCCAGCACTTCAACTACAATCTTTAGTTCATCTGCTATCATTTCCAGCACAGCTCCAAATAGTTCTAATTTACATCCTAGCCAAGCGAAGCTTCAAGCTGTGGCTGCTAGATATGCTCCCCTAGTCTTACCACAACAGTTTCATGACATGCCTCAAGACTATCAAAATAAAATACCATTGTTTGATGGCACTACCCAATATACTGCTCAGCGACACATTACTAAGATGATAGACTTCTTTGAAATTTAAAAGATTGATGACTCAGATGTTCAAATGAGGTTGTTTGCACAAACTTTGAGTGGAGAAGTTAAGAGGTGGTTTAAGGATTTAGCTGCTGGTAGTGTAACTGATTTAGCTGTGTTTCATAGATTTTTTTTAAATAAATGGGAAAAGAAAAATAACCCCCTCCAAATATTTTCTGAATTTGATTCCATGAAAATAGCTCCAAATGAGTCAATCCAAGATTACTGCACTAGATATAATAATTTATATCACTCTATCCATGCAAATCTTAAACCTATTCCTTATTCTATTATACTCAAATTCCCTGATGGATTTGATACAGATATGGCTTACCAATTAAGGGAAAGAGATGCAGATACCTTAGAAAAAATGCAAACAGATGTTGTTAGTGTAGAATTAAACATTTTAGCCAGAAAAGCTAGACTAAGAAATGAGAAAAGAGTGACCATTAAAGAAAAAACTTCCAATTCAGACATAAAAATAGATGTGATAGCTAAAAACTTAGAAAGGGTGATGGATAGACTATATAATATGGATAGAAGACCTCAGTGGGATAGCCAACAACAAATCATAAATCCCAATTTTAGGAAAAACATAAATTTTGGAAAAGCAAAAGAAACAGCCCCATGCCAAATAATAAGGCCCCCATTCTAAGAGAACTATGCTAAAAGTTCTTAGAATAATGATGATGATGAGGATGAAATAAATATAATAGGAATAGATGATAATAATACTATTTTCCTCACTCAGGAAGATCGGGAATTATTTGAACTCCAACAACTCAAATTAGATTCTAATGAATCCTTTTATTATAAAAAAGGTTATGATTATGCTATAAATTAAATACACAGTAAATATAACCTTATAAACAAGAAAAACAATGAGTCTTCTACCAAGAAAACTTTCCAAACTTAGAATCAGAAAATAGTAGAAGCTCCTAAAATAAAAGTTCTGCAAATTCTCCCAAGGGAAAATAAGAAAAACTCGAGTTCTTCCCAAAAAATTTCTAGTCCTAAGAAAAACATCAAGTCCTAAAATTGTTGATATTACTGATGAAGTTGCTCAAGCTACAAAATATTCACAAAAATCTATTGCTGCTAAAGCTTCTAATTCTGTTAAAACAACAAATTTAGATCCTAAAAAACCTTCTGCTGATCATAAATCAGTAGATCCAAAAACTGCTACTTCAAAAATATCGGTTGATAATTCTAAGTCTAAAAGAACATCTACTGCTTCACAAAAAATCCCTGAAAAGAAAGTTAGAAGTAGTAAAATGCAAGAAACACAAATAGAGAATATCCAACCACTTGAAAATGAAAAAATAGCTATAGAAAAACAAGATAAACCAACAAAAAATACAATTACCAAATAAGAATTGATTCAAATCAGTAAAACTCAACCTACATTCAACAACAATCATAAATAGCAAAGCTTAAAATACCAATTCCTTTGACTCAATTGGTAAAACTTGACTTATATAAATCAACCATAACTGAAACATTAAATATGAATGATGGAGAAGATTCCATAAATCTAAATTATGATCAGGCAGAATTGATTTTTGGCCCAAATTTAAATGGAAAACATGTAGATGGAGTAGTTCCTCCTTTTTATATCAGTCTTACCATTCATGATCAAATTTTACACAATGCCATGCTAGATTCGGGAGCTTCCCATAATCTAATGCCTAAAGCCATAATGGAAACTCTCAATCTAGAAATTACAAGGCCATACAAAGATTTGTTGTCTTTTGATTAAAGTAAAGTTAAATGCCTAGGTTTAATTAAAGATTTGTGTGTAACACTAGTTCAATATCCTAGTAAGAGTATATTAATGGACATTGTAGTAGCTGATATCCCACCTAAATATGGAATGCTACTTTCTCACTCATGGGGAGCAAAGTTACAAGGATCTCTACAATTGGACATGTCTTATGCTACTATATCAGTTTCTAGACAACCTAAAAAGTTATATAGGGAAAAATTGATGAAATACATGGTCAGTAGTGCTGAAAGATCTGTAAATTGTCCAATTTACTCTACACCAACTAACCTTGATTCTTTTATCCTATGCAACTCTAAAACTAATGAAATCCAAACTAAACTAGTAGAGAAAAAGAAAGCACCAAATAATGATAATATTTTTCATGGATCTCTATGGTATTTAGAATTTGATGGTTCAGTAAATAAGTTAGGAGCAGGAGCAGGAGTTTGCATAAAAAATATGGAAACTAATCATTCAGAAGGCCATGCTTTCAGGCTCAATTTAAAATGTACAAATAATATGGCTGAGTATGAATCCCTCATCCTAGGACTCCAAATAATTAGGAACTCAAGAGGTAAAAGAATTTTAATCATGGGAGATTCAGAGTTGATCACAAAACAAGTAAATGTAATTTATTATGTTTAAAATCCTATACTAAGTAGATATAGAGACAATGTCATAGATTTAACTGATGATTTATTGTAATGTAAATTTGTTGTTATACCTAGAAAACAAAATATACAAGCTCACTGTCTTGTAACTTTTGCTAGTACATGCAATTTACCATTCCAACCTAATCACAGATATATTGTTGAAGTCAAGCATAGGCCAATAATTCCAGATAATCTTAAGTATTGGAAAATTTTTTCTCAGGCTGAACATATTTACAAGTTTATGAACAATGAGGGAGAATTTTAGAATTGTAATATAGATACAGATTGTACTATAAATCAAGATTTGGATTGTGAAATAGATTTAAATAACTTAGATTTAAATAGAATAATGTTTGATAAACCAAATAGATTTAGTCAAGCTGATATAGATAGCTTAGAGAAAGTATAGATTGAAGAAATTATTGAGGATGAATCAGACATATTAAATCTTAAGGATAATTTCTTACCTAAAGGTTTAACTCCCTTAGAAGATATTTTTGAGTCAAATGATGTAGCTAGAAAACAAAAAATGGAGCCAGTTAAATATGATATAGAATCATGCAATATTGGAATAGAGTAAAAACCCAAAACAATCAAACTTTCCAAAATTTGACCTCAACAAGAGAAAGAAAAATACATTACTCTTTTAAAGGAATATCAAGATGTTTTTTCCTGGAGTTATGAAGATCTCAAATCCTATGATACTAGCATAATCCAACATAAAATTCCAATAAAAGAAGATCAGAAACCATTTAAACAAAAGTTGAGAAGACTTAACCGTGTTTTATTACCTTTGATAGAAAAAGATGTCAAGAGAATGTATGATGCACAGATCATTGCACCAGTCAGATATTCTGATTGGGTTTCAAACCTAGTTCCTACAAGGAAGAAAACAAGACAGATAATATTATGTGTTGACGTTAGGAACCTAAACAAAGTGTCCTTGAAGGATAATTACCCTTTACCTAAAATAGATCGTATATTACAAAGGGTAGTTGGTTCTTCTAGGATGTCTCTTTTAGATGGTTTTTCAGGATACAACCAGATCTTAGTCCAAAAAGAAGATCAAGCTAAAACAACATTCACCACTCCTTAGGGCACTTTTATGTATGTAAAAATGCCTTTTGGTCTAATAAATGCAGGGGCAACTTTTCAAAGGGCTATGAATATATATTTTGGAAAGGAAATACATGATTTCTTAGTAATTTACTTAAATGACATTATTGTGCTTCCCAAAACTGGTAATGAACACTTGGATCATTTGAGACAAGTTTTTATTAAGTGTAGGAAATATGGCATCTCATTAAATCTTAAGAAAAGTCTAGTTGGATTAGAAGAAGGTAATTTACTTGGACAGATAATTTAAAAAGAAGGAATTAGGATAGATCCTGCTAAGATAAAAGAAATTCTAAACACCAGTCCACCAAGAAACATCAAAGAATTACAAGCCTTTTTAGGTAAGATTAATTTTTTAAGAAGATTCATATCTAATTTAGCTGAGATAATTAGAGAACTAAATAACATGCTAAAAAAAGATTCAGTTCTTAAATGGAATGTTGAGGTTAAAAAATCATTTTATTCCATCAAACAATCCTTAACCAAAACTCCAGTCCTAATAAGTCCTGACTTTAAGAAAGATTTCATAATTTTTTCATTCGCTTCAAAACACACCATTGCTGCAATTTTACTGCAGAAAAATGACCAAGGATTTGAACAACCTATAGCTTTTTTCAGTAAGACCCTTAAATATTCCCCTTTGAAGTACACCATTATGGAAAAACAAGCCCTAGCTTTGGTTAAGGCCATTAAATACTTCAGAGTTTATATTTTTTACTCTCATATCATTGCCTATGTCCCAAATTCTGTAGTAAAAGACATTCTTACTCAGTGTGGTCCTAATGGAAGAAGAGGTAAGTGGATTTCCACTATATTAGAATATGAAATAGAGATAAAACCCACAAAACTCATCAAAGGTCAAGGATTAGCCATACTTATGGCTGAATCTAACTGCAATGCTCTAGGCATAAATTGTATTGCTCAAGTAGATGATCAGGAAGAGATGGTGACTCCATCGATCAGTGAAACCTTCTCAGACTCACCTTGGTATACAAATATCATATTTGTACTCCAAAAATTACAAGCTCCTCCTGGATTGTGAAGAACCAAATCCAGATTTTTAAAACTTAAAACAGTAAGATTTTTCATCACAGATAATGTAATTTTTTGGAGAGATCATAGTAGGATTTTATTTAATTGTTTATTAAAAGAAGAAGCTGACAAAATATTTGAATAATTTCATGCAGGTGACTATGGAGGACACTTATATTGGGAAACTACAAAAGATAAGATCCTGAGAGCTAGTTTTTACTGACCTACCTTGTTTGCTGATGTTAAAATGTATGTAACTTCATGTCATAAGTGCCAAATTTTTTAGGGTAAGAAGAAATAATTACCCCTCCTCTTAAAGCATATTTAAACTGAAATTCCATTTCAACAATGGGGTTTAGACTTCATTGGTGAAATTCACCCTCCTTCTTTAGGCCAACATAAGTGAATTTTGACTATAATATCCCCAAATGGGAGAATGCAGTAATACTTAAACACAATATAAGAACTACAACAAGATAAAAAATAAATCTTAAGGAAACATCAGAACTTACAGAGAAAGTAATCCATTTTCTTAGACTAGAGAAGAAACAGTTACACAATGTACAAAATATGAGTAGATCTAGCCAAAAAAGTTGGTCTAGAATCACCCAGAAAACTTGCTGCAATAGGTACAACGTAACTAGAGAGGCACTGAAGTAAATACTGCAATGTCCCTTCAATATAATATGAACATATAGTTGCGGGCTAAATAGAAAAATGAATATCTACTCAAAATTTAAGCCTATATGATGCAAAGATTCAAGATCTGGCCAATGTGATGGATTTCTAAGATAACCCAGAAAGGATTTTCCAGATATGCAATTTGGAAAATCACCTCCCTAGGATTTGATCTTTGATCTACTGGTAAATATATATATAAAGCTAGATCTGACAAAAGATGGCTGAAATAGGTTGCAAGATTAGATCTAAGCTTGAAGGGTTGATCCCTTCTTCAGATCTAGAAGCTAGAAGATCTAGATATAGCTTCTTAATCCTCCAATGATGATTACAGTTGCTGCAACACAACTGCCAATAGAAACTATGTTGTGAGGGAAAGAGAGGCCTTCTTCCTGCTAAAAAATGGTGCAATAAACTCCAGGCTAATGGTAAGATTGATGGAAATGTGAGGGGATGATCCCTCACAAGATTACTAGCTGAAATGCTAGTAACTTCCTTCCTCCTTTTGGATCTCCAAAATGGACAGCGTAATTCTTGAAGGAAATACTACTGCTAGGAGGTCAATAAATTTTGGCCTGATGAAAGATCTAAAATGAAGCTTTGGGAAGCTGATATTTAAGCCCAAGGTCATAGGAATAAACCATCACCAGTTCTCCAGCTGAAGTACTAAAGACAACTTCCTCCTTTCAAACTGATCTTCAAAAATCTGTAATTTTTTAATACGGATGTTCTGCAGAAAGTAGGAAAAGAGATGTGGCACTCAAAGCCTGATGTAAAATTAAGTACAATAATATTTCTAGAGCGTCTCTAATAAAGAAGTGGGATTCCCCACAATGAACACCCTGTGCTAAACAACACTTCCAATCTCTGCTAAACAGCCCGAGAAAGAAATGGAATGTCACGTAACAATTCCAGATCTGAAAAGATCTTTACATCAAGAATAATTAGCATGCCCACATCCTTGCCTTCATCTTCTTTATATAAAATTTGAGCCTTCCAAAACCTTGGCCCTGTTGTGGTAAGACACAACTCCCCCCATTTTTCACTTATAAATGAAAAATGGGGACCCTTTCAACCGATCACCTGATAATACTGTTTTTGAAATTTGAAAATGAGGAAAGGCCCAAATGAGTTCAAGTTGTTCTTATTTATCTATATTAATTTGTTTTAACCTCATTTGGATTAGTTATTGTGAAATACACTTATTTGAAGGCTTTTTATTTTTTATATTTGTTTTATTTTAGGGATCCTTCATTTTCCAACTCCCTTCCTTATTGGTGTTTTGAAAAAATTCTTGACTTCTTGAAACTTTACCCCTTGCCTCATGGTTTTGATCATATTTTTGCACCTCCTTGTTTCCTTTTGCATTCATCGAAACATTTTCATATTGGTCAATTCAAGACAAAAAGGGAACCTTTGGTTGTTACATCTCCTCACATTTCACATTTGATTGCACTAGTTGGCATTCTTTTTAGATGGTTTGGCACATTATTCCACATTCTACTTTTGGTCACATCCGTTGTCATCTCATGCACTTATTTTTATACCTACATCACAAAATGGGTTTGATGAGATAATATCATATTTTTGGTCTCTACATCATATTGCATTTATACATATTATTATAATATATTAACACATACATTTTTTATATTTTTATATGTTTAATTTAAACATAATATATATATATATATATATATATATATATATATATATATATATATATATATATATAGATATAACATTGTAAAATGACACAATATATTATAATCATATGTATAATAAATTTATTAAATCGATCATAAATTAGTGTTTTTACTCCTAATTCTAACCCATTTATTAAAGACCAAACCTAAAATGCTAAACCAAAGTATTATTCCTAGCGCCATATAAATCATATGTATCGGATTTAATACAACACTTTGTTTTAAAACATGGTGGGTTAATATATATTAATATAAAACTTTATTAAAAAACTACTTATGAGGCGCAAAATTAAATTTATATCTATATTCTAAACCATTGAACTAAACTATGATATAACACGATATGACAAAATTCTGGTGGGTTAAATATGTTAACGTAAAACTTTATAAAAAGAAACCCACAGCATTTAAAAAATTAACCACATTACAAAAGACATGTATATCAAACCACCACGGGAACGTTTGAATTGATAGTGGATAAAATCCCACAACATTTGATTATGCCATAACTGCATTACCATAACATTTTATGATAAACCACATTTGCATGTGATAGGTATGAAGACCTTCACACGAATGTTTAAATGGATAATTGTACTGTCAGTTTGCCAACCGCATCAAATTTGTGTTAGCCAGAAATTATCACCTCAAAAACCGCCAACTGAAATCACATGTGATGTGTTGCGCTTAAACCGCAACAGATAAAACAAATCTACCAAGTGTAACCATAACCACCGGAGTTTTCCCACCTTACCACATGTAACAATCCATTCAATGCGCCTGATATTCTGACTGCCAGGATTTTAATTATACCCTAAGTTTTATTTTGGGTTTTATAAATCGAATGTAGCACTAGTGTTTGGGGATATTTATCCCTAGACATAAGGTTCATGAATAGGAGATAGGGATTCGAATCCCTGATCACATTTTTTTTGCTCAAACAAGTGCAGTTTTGGCAAATAGAAATTCAAAGTTAGCATTATATAAACCACCACAAATACATAGAAATAGAGGGGAACAAATTTCTTTAAATTAGTTTCTCAATGGTTTGAAGAAGACACTACAGGATCAGAAGGAGAAGAGGTCGTGATCCAGCATAGGGGATTCTTTTCTATCATTCAATTTGCACTTATGCATTTCTGTTTTGTGTAGAGGAGGTGATTGTAAATATTGTAAGAGAGTTTTTGGCCTTTGTAATATTTCTTATCATTTCTGCATGTAATAAACGCATAGGTCTCAAATTCTCAACGACTGCATATTTTGTAAGCAAAGCTTTGGCATTCTTTTGAATTTCCATTCATGAGTATTTCTACCTGAATGCTGAAATTTTATTTCTGTCCAAGTTTTGTAATTGATTTCAATATCTATTCTGAAATATATTTCTTATTGATACTTAACATTTCTTTTGGTTCAAGGAATGTGAAGAGGGAACCATGGCCATCTAGGGGTTCTGAAAAAACCTTACCATGACAGAAATACTGGTGCAGCAAGCCTCTGCTGCATATCAATATTCATGATGGATACCCAGTCAAAGCTTCTGATCCAAAGCTTGAGGTACTCTGATGCAGCAGCATAGTACCTCAAGCTTTGGATTAGAAGCTTTGACTGGGTATCCATCATGAATATTGATATGGGGGAGGCCAAAGGGCCTCCCCCCATGGACAATAGTGATAAAAATGAAAATACTGCGACTGAAAACGCAGAGCAAATGACGATTTAATCAGTACCGCAAAAGGAAATGGAAGCTTCGAAAAAGGGGAAGGAGAAGGAAGGCACGATGAATGAAGAACATGTGAAGGCGACATCATCCACATGCAAGCCCATAGCCACAAAGCACCCCAATATTGACCTATTGAGTCATCAAATCAATGTCCAAATACAATTTATGAAGAACCGTGCGCTCATAGGTAAATTCATTAGCTTCTGGCCAACAGAGAAAGCCTTACAGGGATGGATTGCATCAAAATGGAAACCAAAAGGACATGTTACCTTACAGCTAGGGCCAAAAGGCTTCTTCAATGACATATTCAACTACATCGAAGACAGGAACAAAGTTTTGGATGGTGGCCCCTACTTCTTCAATGCAGCAGGTCTGTATCTGAGGGATTGGATCGAAAGATTCAACCTAGACAAAGAAGACTTCAGTTGGTCGCCGGTCTGGATCAGAATGTACTCTCTGCCTTTGGAATACTGGGATGAAGAATCGCTAAAATACATAGGAAACAGACTCATAGAATTCATTAATATTGTAGAGGAAACAAAGCTCAGAAGGTATACCTCTTATGCTCGCATCTATGTCTATATGCGGCTAGGCAAAGCTCTCACGGATTCGGTAAGTCTATTTCATGATGATTTTGTTTGGATTCAGCCCATAGATTATGAGCATGTACCTTTTAGGTGTATAAAATTCCATGCACATGGCCATCTATTCTGAGACTGTCCTCTAAATGCCTCTTCCAAAACCACAGACAACCCAACGAAGCCTAACTCAAAAGGATTCACCAAAGTTAACAATCGAAAGAAGCATGCCAAAAAGTGCTCATCAACCCCAAAAAACCCCTTGCCCACTCCATCAGCACCATCTACAAGTAATAGCTTTGATATTTTGTCCCAACATTCCATGCCTGAAACAAAACCATCCAAACCTATTGAACCATCCACCACACCTTCCACCTCCACTCATGGCATGGAACCGAGCACATCTCTGCATGAACCACAAGTCGATCCAAAGATAGCAGTCAATCCCACCATTCCCAACATGGAGAAAGACTTAGTAATATGGCAAGCAAAAGGAATGGAAATCGACAACTTCTTATTAGGTCCTACCAAGATCACTAGCTTAATGCCTGAAAGCAACCAACCCATCCACATGGATGAGGAACCAGAGAGCTTTGACATAGGAGATCCTGACATTATTAGTCTTGAACAAGCTTGCCAGAAGAAACAGTTTGAAAAAATCCCGAAGAGGCGGCATGAGAACTTGGAAATAATTCTTTCAAGAGCACATCAGCAGAGAACCTTAGGCATACAGCCAGGCAGTACTTGGGATGGAAAAAATCTCCAAAAATATAGCAAGAAAAGGGGAAGAAAAACAGATCTACAAAGAAAAATCGTTGTAGGGTAAATCATGGTGGATTCAGGAAGATATTCCAAGTTAACTAAGTACTTCAGTCCGGTTTCCACCAGTCAAACATGAAGCTCATCTCATGGAATGTAATAGAGCTTAACAGCCCCGAGAAATACAGAATGATAAAGACCATGATACAATAGGAAAAACCACAATTTTTTCTCATGTAAGAAACAAAATGCAACAACACTAAATTGGGTTCCATTATTTCTAGAGCATGGCCAGGATGTCAATCAGTGGGGTTTGACACGTCTGGAGCATCGAGAGGACTTGCCATCACATGGAATTCGCAAGCCATCTCCCTTACGGACTTTCATGCCTCCCATTGTCTCATATAGGCCATTTTTCACATCATAGGAACCAATATACATGGTCATTTGACAAATGTATATTTTCCTCTGGACTCCCTGAAAAAGATTGCACTTATAAACACATTAGAAGCTCTCAATTCAGCCAGAACTCACCCACTATGGATTACAGGTGGGGATTTCAACATGATCACTAAATTGGAGGAGAAAAAGGGCGATAGAGTCAAATTGGATAATGAAAGAAATCATTTTAGAGACTTCTTGTACAGTACAACAACCCTCCCCATTTCAAATTTTTAGAAGAAATATCATTTAGAAATAGGTCCCCTTTTTATTTTTAGGAATAAAAGATTTAGATGAAATCCGATCATTTTGAATAAAACAAATAAAGAGTCCATTGTTTCATAAATCACAAAGTGCTTATAAATAAATGAAACATTGAAAATCCTTGATCCGATGAAATATAAAAAAATTTATCATATCAACGTAATACATAAAGAATTCATATTAAACAAAGTTCGATGTGATACAGTAATCGCAATTGCAAATTGGAGATATCTTAAAGTTTTACAGTTGTTTTGAAAAAATCTGATGCAATGCAATGAATCGCAAATTGCATTTCGGAGAAGCAATGTCATGTGTGCTTATTTTATAAATTCTGATGCGATATAACCCATTGCAAATCGCAAATCAAAAAATGAAAAAGAAAACTCTTCATTTGTTCAATTGCAAAACTCCGATGCGATGCAATTTATTGCAATCACATTTCGGAGGAACAAACATCATATTCACTCATGTTACCAAAATCTCGATGCGATGGACCCCACAGTAATCAAAATCACAAATCAGTGAATATCATTTGCAACTTAATTCAGTTGGAAAGAGTCGATGCGATATAACATCATCGCAATTGCAAATCGGCAGGGATCATGAAATGTTATTTGTCGTCCCTTTTGATAAACTCCGATGCGATCGATACTTAATTTTTACACTACACATATGTTATTTATTCATCGCAATCGCAAAAATCAAAAGGAAAGTTTTATATTCACATTTCAAATTTTTTGATCTCTGATACGTTTACTAGTAAATATAAAATCAAATGAATGATGGTGATTGATTTTATTTTGAATGCGTGAATATCATGTGGACATATCTAATCAAGCCACACATTCAATAAATGGAAATTAAATGTCTTTCCAATGCCATTCATTGTATCATTCCAAAGTTCTTTGATGCCACGTACATTGGTCAGTTACATTCGAGGCTAAGTCATCCTGTAGAGGTTAAATATATGCTCAAAATTTGCCACTTGGGCACATTGAATGCAAGGGAAAATCAATGAATTGGTTTCATTTTAATATCACAAGTCTATTTCTAGATTTCCAATGATAGATTGTAGCAGTAGTTTTATTTATTTTGTTTTATTAAGTTCCTATTTAAACCCCTTTCATGCATTTAGAAAGGGGTCCTGAATTTGTAATATTTTTGACTTGGATGTTACATTTTTGTACTCCATTGACTATTATATTTTTATAAAGGATCACATCTGGTGATTTATGGAAAATTACCCCTGAGAATTGCATTTCTGTACCTTAGAGTTTGTTTTACATTGAAGCACTAGATCTGGATATTGAATTGCATCTGGAAAAGTATCAAGATGAATATGGTATTTCTATCGATTTACTATTATTTTTCTTATGTTATGAGATATTCTATTTAAATTTGCTATCATTTATTTGTACTTTCTTTACAAATGTTTCTTTATACATATCATTTCTGAGTGTATGAAAATATTTCATCTTTCATAGTGTATACAAATGATATATAAAATGATGAATACAATGTGTTATTATAAATCTGTTTAATTTCTTAAACAGATTTATCATTATTTTATGCTGCATATTTTAGTTAAATTATAATACATTTTCATGGTTATTGTTTTAATTGACACAATCTTAAATTTGTATTCATATTTTTACACCCGGAGAAGTTTATAATTTATTTATAAGTTATAGATTAAATTAGATAGATTAGTTCAGTCATTTAGCTTCATTATCCACTCATATAATCATTCCATCACCAACCCTTTTAGTTATTAGGAAACTGGTCCTATAAATCCAGTCGGAGCCACCACACCAAACAGAAAAGGAGCTGTCCTAAAGTCTCGACCGGGTTGTTTTCCCCCAATGTTTGAAGCAGCAATTTTCGAGGCTTCAATGAGACTACATACAAAACAACTTCCTGATATATTTACCATTCAAAAATGGCATCTATACCTTGAATAACAAAATATCAGGATCACAACAAATTGCATCTCGGTTGGATTGATTTCTCATTTCAGACAATTCCATTCACCTGGGCGGAGATATCATAGCCTCAATCTTGCCATTATCAGGCTTGAATCATTGGCCAATCTTTCTACAATGGCAACGACTGGGTGATTCCACCAGAAGACCTTTCCGATTTGAAGCCTTTTGGCTTTCACATCTAGAATTCAAAAATATGGTCAAAACATCTTGGGAAGGATTCACCCCTCCGGATGGATCAATCATGTATCAATTCCAACAACGCCTAAAGTATCTGAAAAGGCTAATCAAGCAATGGAACCATTCCACCTTCGGAAATATTTTTCAAGCTCAAAAAACTCTTGAACAAAATATGAAGGAGCTACAACAGTGAATTATTGAGGAAGGGAGAACAGATACACTAGCTAATCAGTAAGAGGACCTTACTACTCAGCTAGAAGATAGAAGGAAGCAAGAAGAAGTGTTGTGGAAGCAAAAATCAAGAATCAGATGGCTAAAAGAGGGGGAGAGAAACACTAAATTCTTTCACCATATCACCATCCAGAGAAGAATGCATAATAACATAGCCCAAATTCAGAACCAGCAAGGAGAAAGAATGGAGGAACATGAGGACATCGAGAAAGAAATCCTCAACCACTTTAAATATATTCATCAAGAGCCTCCAGTGAATAGGCAACCAGCCATAAATAAAATTCTTCAGCATGTGCCTAAAATAATTACTGAAGAGAAAAATCAACTACTACTCCAATCGGTTACTCTAATGGAAATTGAATCTGCAATGGCTCAATTGAAAGACGGGAAAGCCCCTGGACCTGATGGATTTACTTCCAACTTCTTCCATCACTTCTGGGATCTCATCAAACCAGAAGTATGGAAAGTGGTGGAGGAATCTAGGACAATTCATTGGCTGCTTCCTTCGCTAAATGCAACATTCATAGCCCTCATTCCCAAAGAATATTACCCCAACACCTCGGATAAGTTTCGGCCCATAGCTCTATGCAATGTAATCTACAAAGTAATTTCAAAAGTCATTGCCAACAGACTAAAGCTGCTGCTTCCCCTACTATTTTCATAGGAACAATAAAGATATGTGGAGGGATGTCAAATCCTAGATGGCATAATTCTAACGCATGAGATCATTTTCTCTCTAAAGCACAACAAACAGGCAGGTATGCTTCTCAAAATTGATTTATCAAAAGTGTATGACAAATTAAGCTGGACATATATAAAACAAATTCTTACAGCCTATGGTTTTAGCCCAACATGGGTCAGATGGGTGATGAATCTTATTTCCTCTACTTTCTTCTCTATCTTAGTTAATGGCATCCTTTCATGCCCATTCTCCCCATCTTGAGGTATTCGTCAACATGATCCCCTATCACCTTTCATCTTTGTCCTCATGGCGGAAGGCTTAGGACATCTCTTAAAGCATGCTCTCCACTCTCAAAACCTTAGAGGCATCTCAGTGCACGAATCCTCTGCCACCACTCATCGACAATTCGTGGATGATAACATTTTTTTTGGGCACCCTGTCGTCCAAGAAGCTTATACTCTTAAATCCATGTTAGATACCTTCTCTGAGGCCTCAGGAACCACCATTAACATTGTCAAGTCTCAGATCTTCTTTTTTCATACACCCATAGTATCCCAAAGAAACATAGCTAGAATCCTGGGTTTCACTGTAGCCAAACTACCCTCCAAATGCTTGGGTGCACCTTTGATCGACTCAGCCATAAAGCACACATCCTGGCAACTGCTCCTCGAAAAACTTGAAGGCTACCTCTCTTCATGGACATATAGAACTCTTAATATGGCCAGTCGAATTGTGCTCATAAAATATGTACTTAAAACTATGCTTATATACCTTTTTTCTATGCTTGCAGTGCCAAAGTGGGCACTAAAGAAGATCAAGGACATACAACGCAACTTTCTATGGGGTTCCTCAGGACAAAATCTCAAATGGGCATTAGTAAAATGGACAACAGTCTGCACACCAAAAAAGCAAGTAGGCCTTGGACTACAGGATCCGCAACATAGTAATGCAGTGATGGGAACGAAATTACAGTGGAAATGGCTATCAGCCCCATACACTCCATGGGCCAAATTATGGACAACAAAATATGCAAATAATCGACCACCGGAAGAATTGATCAGACTCACAAACAATGATGTTGGTTCTCTCATTTGGAATGTAGCAAGACAAAACAGGGACATGTTACAACAACACAGTTTTTGGGAGATTAGAGATGGTGGTAATGCTAGATTTTGGGTTGACTCTTGGAAAAAACAACCCAAAATTCTAGGAACCTTCCAACCCTAGAACCTTGAGGAACTTTCTATTCATCAGAACGAAACAGTTTCTCAATTCTAGACTCAACATAAGAATCAAGGATACAGGAAATGGAAAAAGGAAGAACAGATTGCTCCGCAAGAATAGGAGGACTTCCACAAAGCAATGGACATAGAGCTCAACAATCAAAAAATAAGATCTTTAGATCAAAAGGACATTCTAAGATGGGGATATACCTCGCGAGGAATATTTACAACCAAGGAGGCATATGGATTGATGATTCAAACTTGGGAACCTATGGATCCTATTTGGGAATGGATATGGATCCTTGGAATCTGGCCTAAAGTTTCCACTTTCATATGGTTGCTCAGCCATAGAGGAATTCTCACATGGGATAATCTCATAAAACGAGGTTTCCACGGACCCTCATGCTGCCCCAACTGAAATCAGAAAAATGAAACTATTCAACACCTTATGGATTCGTGTAACTTGGCCACCAAACTATGGGAAAAACTCAGCTTCAGGTGTCAAAGAACATGCAGAGTTTCAAGGGATATTATCAGCACCATACGCAACTTAATCTGCACTCCATACAACAGCAAGATATTAAATTCTCTCTGGAAAATCCTCTTGGGTCTACTTCTTTGGACAATTTGGAAGGAAAGAAATAAGCGAATTTTTAAAAATCAAAGTACTCCCATTGAAATCTTATGGAGTAATTTCTACCAGAATGTTCAATAAACAGTGGCTCTTCAGACATGGTAGGTATAATATTATCCTACTGAAGCACAGGAAAGGAATATTCTGGAAAATTGGCAGATCCCCCCCCCGTGTTCAGGATGATCCCAACATCCTCCCCACCATGTCTTGCTCTCTCCCTCCATGGATTCCCCCTCCACTAGGTATAATTAAATTAAATTTTGATGGAGTCTCAAAAGGAAATCTGGGCAAGGCAGGATATGGAGGCATACTCAGAAATCATGAAGGCATCCCTCTTCTCATCTACTTCGGATCCATTGGCTGGGATATGAATAATTCAGCAGAACTAGAAGGGTTGTGGCAAGGACTCAGTTTAGCACATCAATATAATTTATCCTCTATTATAATTGAAGGGGATTCCAAAATCCTCATCAACATGGCCAATAAAATACAAATGGGGTCCCCAGCCTGCAAAGTGGCAAATAGCTGGAGATTAGCAGCTTGCCCAGAACTCATTGAACAATGTTTAATAAATAGGAGAGCTATCACCTTCGATCATGTCAAAAGGGATGGCAACAAGATTGCTGATCTATTGGCAAATATAGGGGTAGAAAAAGATCAAGTGTTAGAAGCAGGATCCATCACCATCTTCAATGATAGTACTCAACTCCATGAATGCACTGCACTGGTGCACAAAGAAGAAAAACCCCTGAATGCAGGTTTTTTCCAAGATTAATACGATAGTGGAGGTTTGGGGTGGCAAGTGGCACAACCATTCTATTTCCCGTAAAATCACACTTATTAACATTCGTAAATGCAATTCAACGCGGCACTTAAATCAACTCAACACCACCATCCTGCATCAAAACTTCATAATGGCTCCCTCCGAAGCCTTCCGACCTGCATTCTCGAATGTTCAGGCTCCTCTGCCTTTGCAATGTCAATGTCCCCATGTGGATGCAAAGCCAAGTTTCTGCACTGCAATTGGTAGGCACTACCCAATTCTCTGTTGCATAGAGTTTGGGCCAGGTAATCACTATATACAGAGCATTTTCTGTAACATCATCCTCACTCCCGCATCTCTCACTACTCGCAGTGACCATTTCTTCACAATTTCCATTCCTCATAATTCCCAGTCCCTTTCTCCCGGTGAAGCTATGCCCAGGTTGCGTCAATGGATGTGATGCAGAAGAGGCAACAATAGAGGGAGAATGCCTCATTCCTCTCCCTCGCCTGATTCGAACTCCACTTCTTCACCTTCATCTGATTATTTCTCGCCTCGCTACCCAGACACGCGTAGTGGCAGAGCTCGCACTCGCATTACCAACTCTCAGCCTCCACAGTCTAATCCTTCTCCTGCTACCTTCCCCTCCAACTCACAATCTTCCCATTACAAAGCCCAATTTACTTACCAATGTTCCATGGACAGAATTACTATCAAAGACACTATAACAGTCATGTTTCAGGAGGAGGAGCATGACACAACTCAGGGCGAGCCTCTTGAAGATCCTCACACTAGCGTAACAGAGTAGCACCACTCAACTCGAGGCGAGCCTTCTGCTTGCAAACACAGGTAGATTCACATTGATGAAGGCACTATATAGCAGACACAGGACAATCAGGAACAAGCTACTGGCAGAGAAAGGGAGAAGGATGACACGGGTGCAATGCGGGCTAAAAAGGAAGACCTCGACGCCTACAGTTGCCGAATTATTGAATAAATGTTAAGTCCCTATACTAATAGTGTAGCCCCTTATTATGTTAGTGTAGCCCCCCTTATTGTTATTATTGTACCCCTATAACCCCCATATTGTTATTATTGTGCCCTCACATTATTATTGTTAGGTCGGCTAGGATTACATTGTGGCCCCACTAGGATTATATTGTGGCCTCATGGACTCCTATATATAGAAGGAGGTTTTGTTCATTTGTATGATCCAAGAATTGTTCATTTATGTAATGTATTGGAGGTTTCCCCCTCGAAGTGGCTCATTTCTAAGGCGTTTATATCTCTTTTCTTCTATTTTTGGAGCTGGTTACACAACATTTGGTATCAGAGATTTGGATTCTAGGGTTTCGCTGCTCCAAACAGGTCATCATGGAATTTTCGCTATAACTTTTTTTCTACGAAGTTTCAGAAGCTGAAATTTTTAGGGTGCGAAGCTGAAATCCTGAGGAAGATTTTATAAAAATTTTAGAGCTTGGTTCGCAATATTTTCAGAGATATCATCTGTGGAAGTTAGGTCTTTTTTCAAGCTCTTAAATAGGTCATTGTGGAATTTTCGCTATAAATTGTTTTCTACGAAGGTTCAGAATCTGAAATTCATATGGTGCGAAACGGAAATCCCGAGGAAATTCGTCAAAAAATTTCAGAGCTTGGTTCGCAATATTTTTGGAGATATGATCTGTGGAAGGTAGTGCTTTTGCAGGCTCCTGAATTTCATCTCAAAGAGGTGATCGTGGGAAAAGTTCAATAACTCTCTCTCTGGGAAGTGGATTTGAGTGCCGTAAAAATTGGTCACAATTACACGGACTGTAGTTTCTTGGCTATCAATTTTAGAGACAAAGGAAAAAACAGTGACACGTGGCAAGTCGTACAATTTTGCTCTACTGAACCAGTCCAGAATTAGGTCATTGTGGGAGATTGGACACAACTTTGTCTTGGAGAATCCAGATCAGGTCAGACTTGTGGCATTTAAAAGAAGCTTCAGAGGGCTACTACAGGGCTGAATTTAAGATATCGAAGATTTTCAATTATAGAGATAATTCAATTTCAATATCGAGCTCCTCAAAGCAAGAAAAAGATATACTATGACGCATGAAGAGGAAGAGTTGCAGTATGAGATATCAAAATTACGGTACCAAGTGCAAGAAGTTTCGATATTACGAAGAGAAATTGAAGATGAAATAGATGGTTTAAAATCAGAAATGGAGGCTAAGTTGGATGGTTTGAAGGATCAAATAATAGCAAATATGGATGATAAATTAGTGGAAGATCACATCGAGCATCAACAACAAGTTATCCAACTCTCAAAGGATAACCCAACTTTGGTGTAGAATCTAATGAAACAACAGGAAGATGAACATGACATCGAAAGAAGTTATGAAGAAGTCATAGAAACAAGAACTTGAGAATTACGATCAATTTTAGAGTATCTCAGCAAGTGGAAGAACTTTCCTGTAGAATATTTCACATGGGAGGATGAGAATTTTATACAGAAGCATCAAGAAATAATCAAGCGTTGAGGACAACACTTGTTTGAAGGAGAGGGGCATGTTAAGTCCCTATACTAATAGTGTAGCCCCTTATTATGTTAGTGTAGCTGTAAAAATACCCAATATCCTACATCAAAACTACTCTCGCTAAACCTGTATCAAAGCTTTGGATACTAGGGTTTAGCTGCTCCGAACAGGTCATCGGGTGGTTATCCCCTAATGTTGTTGCAAAAATTTTTGAGGCTTCAATAGGCCCTCATCTAGACTGCGAAGTGTATGTGGACAAGATCCACCAAGTTTTACTGCACTATTTGACCAAATCAACCATCATGTCTAGGTGCAATGTACACCCTCTCCATCAAGTGTGCGTTGTTTGCACATCATCCTCCATCACTTTATCATGAATGTCTCATGATATTTTGTTTGACATCTTCAAAATCTTAGTTGACTGAATCAACCTTCTGTTTGATCTCTTCAAGATCTTAGTTGACTGTGTCCACCTCCATGATCTATCTCAATAATGAGACAGGTTCTCCAATTTCATTCACATTAGTAGTTTCTGAACTACCTTATTATGTAGATATAGGCTTAATTAGTCCACATTCACACCCAAAAAAGTGGATATTTATTCATCTTGAGGATTTTGGGTCCCTCCACGCTTTTATTTACTTAATTAATTAAGAAAATCAAGGACTCTAATATTCCAAATATGATGTGGAAATTTGGGAATATTACAGTCCCCCCTCAACAAAATGTTGCTTTTCCTTAAGAAACTACAAAAGTAGATGCAAAGCCATCCATTCCCCTCCAAATGGCATCCACATAAGGAAGGCTTCCTCCATTTGCTGCAATGGGTTTTGCATGTTTGGTTCCAAAGTTGTCTTCTAAAAACATAAAGAATGACCTCTAACTGTATGGTTAAATGTCCTCCTTCCATCATTAAGTACCAAGTGATAACCATATGAGTCCAACATCATCATCAATACATGAGGTACATAATATAAGGTGGTTCTCTTCACAAAGGAAAAGCTCCATCACACAATACATATCTCCATCCCATGTTTTATGAATTTGATTGAGCATTGATATGCTCTCATACTTAGCCCTGTTGGCCTTGTTGGATCCAAGCATCATTCCAATCTTATGCAAAAGAAGAATTAAAGGAGCTATATGGCTATAAAAATATGTCAAACCATATTCTCCTTATAGTAACCACCGGAGTAAGGACCCTTGATGCCATCCTCCATCTCCTCCATGTAATATGGACAAGCTAAACTCCCCCAAAATCAACCATGGCAACAAGAGATATTGTTGCCTTCTCTCCTCCTCATTTGCATCATGAAGAAAAAACATACTAATGGACATATGGAATGCCACATCAGCCCAATACAAAGAAACATCATCAATGCACATCATGAGAGCATTATGCCTAGCTTTACCTAATACAAAACACATAGACATAGGAGATGTCATGTGGTGGCCAATATCTTTCAAGTGAAACCAAAATGAACATGTCTTCTTTTTCTACATTATATCATAGATACATAAGGCATGAATCAGAAAAATATGAGCTATTGGGTGGTAACCATATTCACCCAAGATCAGCCAGCGCAGACATGCCTCCTTCTTCATTTCATAAGTGTTCCTCAAGGCATGGATCAAAGAAATAGGAGCCTTTAGGTGGTGACAAGAATATCCCAAGGACAACCAACGTAACCATGATTTCTAGCCCATATAAATGTAAAAGTGGTCATGCAACCCCTTGCTTCTCTTCCTCATCCACTCATCCCAATATGGAAGATGACTGATGTGCTGCATAATCATGGTATTCTCCCTTTGTAGAATACCATCTTCCCCAAGATGATGAAGAAATTTGCACTCCATGAAATGTTGAAGTGCACCTCCAATGAGATCTCTTAATGAGACCTTCTTCTCATCCATGGCCTCCCAAAACCAATGAGGTTCTAGATCTACTGTAGGTAGAAGTTTATCTTTGAGTTGTGAGATGCTCATTGAGAAAGGGTCATCTAGAAAGGAGAGAAGGTTTTTGATCTCAATATGTATACCATTTATCATCTTTACCTCCATTGATTCATGAGTGAAGCTACCTTCAGAATGCTCCAATAATAATGGGGCCTCATCATTATCATTGCTTCAAAGTGACAACGCTGTAGATCTGCAAGGTAATACATAAAATGTCTCAAAGAGAGGTACAATACTGATCTCATAACCAGTCATTGTACAAAGGATTATGCTCATCCCTTCTTCTAAAACTCTACACTTCAAATCAAGAGGTTGAATGTAGTTCATCCATGACAAACTTGGATAGCTTTTCATCTCCTCCTTGATTAGATCAAGGGTCCTCTGCACTGTGATAGTATGATTCTTCAAATCAACATTTGAATCTAACCCTTGGTCATGCATTGGACCTAATGGCATGTCCCCATAATTTTAAATAAGATGACCTGTTTGGAGGAACGAAACCCTAGAATCCAAAGCTCTGACCTCCCAGTGACACAAAATGACAGCTAAACCTGCAATCTTCTTCAGGAATCAGGTTCCTAGATCCCAATCATTTGGGTTCATTTCAGTTTTTTTGAAAAGTTTAGTTAGTTTTGAAATGGTTGTAAACAGAACAGTAAATTGTGCTCACATGTCGGTTTCCCCTGTGTGGGCGGCACATCTATTTTGGACCAAACTGGTTTCCCACTATAGGGAAGTCTTTAATATGTTTTGGATGCAATATGCCATGAACCCTAGCTAAGAACTACTGAGGCTAGTGCCTCATTGTACCATTTTGTTACAGTAATATATTATAGTCAAATTTAGCCCAAAAAATAAATAAAAAATAAAAAAAACATTTCTGCTGGTTCAATTTTGATATGATTTGAAGCTTTGTAGGAGCTATCTCCAAGAGGCAAAACAAGATCGGATCTATAACTAATTCAATGGAATATATTTGAAATTAAATAATAATTTCTTATATTTAACTCGCAAATGTATTTTTCTTTTATCTCATTAATTAATATGAATTTATTCTTTTAGTTAATGAAAACTACACAGCGAATTCGATCATAAGCCAGTCCTTCCCCATATTTTATAATCGATTTCGATTTCTATATTAAAATATATTTCTTACTGATACTTAACATTTCTGTTGGTTCAATTTTGATATGATTTGAAGCTTTTCAGGAGCTATCTCCAAGAGGCAGAACAAAATTGGATCTATAACAAATTCACTGAAATATATTTGCGATTAAATAATAATTTCTTATATTTAACTCACAAATGTATTTTTCTTTTATTCCATTAATTAATATGAATTTATTCTTTTAATTAATGGAAAATACATAGTTAATTCAATCATAAACCTACCTTTCCCCTATTTTTATTTATTTTTCTCTCGGATTAAGAGAGGGCTATCCCATCTTAGTCCGAGATAGGATTTTTGTTTTAGATTAATTTTATATTTGTAAATGATCTCAACATAAAATTCCTCTCTGGTTAAAGGAAAACTTCTTGATTTTTAGTGGCACAATCTAGTCATTAGATTAGTCAAACTTCTATGATTGATTTTAATCATTATTCAAAATACTAAGAAATCAATCATTAGAACTAATGTAATATCTTGTATATTAATTTATTTGTTTTTAATCAATAACACATAAACATTAGAAATCATTTTTCTTTTTCTTTTTTAGAGTTAGCCTTAACATACTAACTACTCATTAATTTGTAACATTCACTTTCAATAAATAATAATAACTTAAGGCAATTAGAATAATTTTAACTTTAAATATGGTAGTATAGTTAACTAAGATCTTATTAATTGTTTACTTAGAATAATAATAATAATATTTAGTTAACATTCATTTCGTAGTTTATCGTAGATATATTATAATCTCATAATAAAATAGATTAAATATTTAAAACCATTATTAGAACTATATTAGTGATATTTAGGAATATATTATAGTATAAGGTATAATTATTTACATAGTATAGTTAGTTAATTAGCATAATAACATAGGATATATTATTTTAGATTTGACGTATGAGATAAATAGGAATACTTTAGCACTTAACAAAGACTTTAATGATAAATGTAGCATTAATAGTGTGTTACTTTAGGATTAAAAATTAATATTAATTTAATACTATAAAGATAGTTAGGTTAGTATAGTTAGGCTAATTATAAGAAATAACTTAGTTGTGGCTTGGCTGAGCCCCAGATCAGCTTAAGGATCAACTCTCTTGCCTAATCAGCAAGAGATATGATCTGATATCTATTCTCCATTAATGAATGAAAGTTGTATTTTAAGTAATTGGAGTTTGCGAAAAGGTAACTGGACTTAATTTAACCAGTTGGAGCCACTACTCCAAACATAAAAGGAGTTTCTTTAAGCTCCGGATCGGGTGGTTATCCCCTAATGTTGTTGCAGCAATTTTCGAGGCTTCAATAGGCCCTCATCTAGACTGCGCAGTGTATGTGGACAAGATCCACCACATTTGACTGCACTATTTGACCAAATAAACCATCATGTCTAGGTGCAATGTACACCCTCTCCATCAAGTGTGCTTTGTTTGCACATCATCCTCCATCACTTTATCATGAATGTCTCATGATATTTTGTTTGACATCTTCAAGATCTTAGTTGACTAAATCAACCTTCTGTTTGATCTCTTCAAGATCTTAGTTGACTATGTCAACCTCCATGATCTATCTCAATAATGAGACAGGTTCTCCAATTTCATTCACATTAGTAGTTTCTGAACTACCTTATTATGTAGATATAGGCTTAATTAGTCCACATTCACACCCAAAAAAGTGGATATTTATTCATCTTGAGGATTTTGGGTCCCTCCACCCTTTTATTTACTTAATTAATTAAGAAAATCAAGGACGCTAATATTCCAAATATGATGTGGAAATTTGGGAATATTACAGTCCCCCCTCAACAAAATGTTGCTTTTCCTTAAGAAACTCCAAAAGTAGATGCAAATCCATCCATTCCCCTCCAAATGGAATCCACATAAGGAAGGCTTCCTCCATTTGCTGCAATGGGTTCTGCATGTTTGGTTCCAAAGTTGTCTTCTAAAAACATAAAGAATGACCTCTAACTGTATGGTTAAATGTCCTCCTTCCATCATTAAGTACCAAGTGATAACCATATGAGTCCAACATCATCATCAATAAATGAGGTACATAATATAAGGTGGTTCTCTTCACAAAGGAAAAGCTCCATCACACAATACATATCTCCATCCCATGTTTTATGAATTTGATTGAGCATTGATATGCTCTCATACTTAGCCCTGTTGGCCTTGTTGGATCCAAACATCATTCCAATCTTATGAAAAAGAAGAAGGAAAGGAGATATATGGCTAGAAAAATATGTCAAACCATATTCTCCTTATAGTAACCACCAGAGTAAGGACCCTTGATGCCATCCTCCATCTCCTTCATGTAATATGGACAAGCTAAACTCCCCCAAAATCAACCATGGCAACAAGAGATATTGTTGCCTTCTCTCCTCCTCATTTGCATCATGAAGAAAAAACATACTAATAGACATATGGAATGTCACATCAGCCCAATACAAAGAAACATCATCAATGCACATCATGAGAGCATTATGCCAAGCTTTACCTAATACAAAACACATAGACATAGGAGATGTCATGTGGTGGCCAATATCTTTCAAGTGAAACCAAAATGAACATGCCTTCTTTTGCTACATTCTATCATAGATACATAAGGCATGAATCAGAAAAATATGAGCTATTGGGTGGTAACCATATTCACCCAAGATCAGCGAGCGCAGACATGCCTTCTTCTTCATTTCATAAGTGTTTCTCAAGGCATGGATCAAAGAAATAGGAGCCTTTGGGTGGTGAAAAGAATATCCCAAGGACAACCAACGTAACCATGCTTTCTAGCCCATATAAATGTGAAAGTGGTCATGCAACCCCTTGCTTCTCTTCCTCATCCACTCATCCCAATATGGAAGATGACTAATGTGATGCATAATCATGGTATTCTCCCTTTATAGAATACCATCTTCCCCAAGATGATGAATAAATTTTCACTCCATGAAATGTTGAAGTGCACCTCCAATGAGATCTCTTAATGAGACCTTCTTCTCATCCATGGCCTCCCAAAACCAATGAGGTTCTAGATCTACTGTAGGTAGAAGTTTATCTTTGAGCTGTGAGATGCTCATTGAGAAAGGGTCATCTAGAAAGGAGAGAAGGTTTTTGATCTCAATATGTCTACCATTTATCATCTTTACCTCCATTGATTCATGAGTGAAGCTACCTTTAGAATGCTCCAATATAATGGGGCCTCATCATTATCATTGCTTCTAAGTGACAACGCTGTAGATCTGCAAGGTAATACATAAAATGTCTCAAAGAGAGGTACAATACTGATCTCATAACCAGTCATTGTACAAATGATTATGCTCATCCCTTCTTCTAAAACTCTACACTTCAACTCAAGAGGTTGAATGTAGTTCATCCATGACAAACTTGGATAGCTTTTCATCTCCTCCTTCATTAGATCAAGGGTCCTCTGCACTGTGATAGTATGATGCTTCAAATCAACATTTGAATCTAACCCTTGGTCATGCATTGGACCTAATGGCATGTCCCCATAATTTTAAATAAGATCTACTAAAACAATAGGTGATGAATTTGTATGCATACCTTGGATCAACTGATATGTGGGAACGTCTTGACAGAACACAAGAGTTCCTCCAACCGGGACAATAGTACCTCCAGCTGCTGGTTAGAGTGATGGTTTCTCTTCTCCAAGTGTACTAGTTTTGGAATTCTCCTCCTTCCCCTCATGCATCTCCTGAATCATGCATGGGAATCTATATGTTAAGATATCAAGACTATCTTGAAAAGATGCAAGAGTCTCTTCTCCAGATGCAATTACTTTTGCAGCTGGTGGTGAATGTAGTGAATTTTTGTCCAGAGTGACAAGATTGACATCCTCCTCCTTAGGAAATGTCACTTTCTGGCACATCTATGGTTTTCTCCCATCAAATTCCTTCCTCAACTTGAGAAAGAAATTTGAATTTTTAGTCACCTTTGTATGCTCCATGTGACCAACCACTAATCATTAGCTTCATCTAAGAGATGGAGTGCTCCAATTTGAACAACCTCTTCTTCAGCTACAGGATGTAGTCTTAGAAATACATCTGACTCTCTCCTCCAAGCCTTAACAGTGCTTGAGGAAGATCCATCAAATGTAGTAAAATAGAATCTATTATGCCTTTTTCTTCTATTGTTGCTATATGATCCTCTTTCTTCTTTGATTTTGAAGAGTTGTTGGAGAGTTAGCTTCTCCCTGAATGCTCTAGACTGTGCTTTGTACTCTTCAAGATATAGACTGAGAGTCTCATGAGTCTCAAGTTCATTCCTTCCTTCATTTATACACCCTTCACCTTCTTCAAAGAAATTTGGCATAGTGGATCTATGAGGAGATCTAGGATTCTCCATTTTTGCTCTTTGCTGATAGGAAGTGTTGGGACCTTCCTCATCACATATTCTTCTTGGACCTTATTTCTGCCTTTCCTCTTTCATTTCATAGACCTCTTTGGAGAGATCTTGCATAGATATATAGAAATGAGTGGCATAATTTTATTCCTCCATGATAGATCTCATCAATCTACTTCTTCTTTAGATGAAAAATATGAAGTGTCCACAAGCTGAGCCAAAGATCATGCTCTGATACCACTGTAATATCCCCAAATGGGAGAATGCAGTAATACTTAAACACCATATAAGAACTGCAGCAAGATAAACAATAAATCTTAAGACAACATTAGAATTTATAGAGAAGCTGAGCCATTTTATTATATTGGAGAAGAAATAGTTACATAATGTACAAAATATGAGTAGATCTAGCCAAAAACGTTGGTCTAGAATCACCCAGAAAAATTGCTGCAATAGATACAGCGTAACTGGAGAGGCACTGAAGAAAATACTATGTTGTCCCTTCAGCAGAATATGAACATATAGTTGTAGTCTGAATAGGAAAATGAAGATATACTCAAAAGTAAAGCTCAAATGATGCCAAGACTCAAGATCTGGCCAATGTGATGGATTCCCAAGATAACCTAGAAATGATCTTCCAGATCTGCAACTTTTGAAAATCACCTCCCCAGGATTTGATCCTTGATCTACTATGAAATATAGATCTGAAGCTAGATCTAAAAAATAGATGGCTGAAATATGTTGCAAGATCAGACCTAAGCTTGAAGGGTTGATCCCTTCTTCATATCTACAAGCTAGAAGCTCTAGATCTAGCTTCTCAATCCTCCAATGATGATTGCAGCTGCTGTAACACAAATGCTAATAGAAACTGTGCTATGAGGGAAAGAGAGACCTTCTGCCTGCTGAAAAATGGTGCAATAAACTCCAGTATTATAGTAAGATTGATGGAAATGTGAGCGGATGATCCCTCATAAGATTACTTGCTGAAATGCTAGTAACTTCCTTCCTCCTTTTGGATCTGCAAAATGGACAACGTAATTCTTGAAGGAAATACTGCTGCTAGGAGGTCAATAACTTTTGGCCTAATGCCAGATCTACAATGAAGCTCTGGGAAGTTGATATTTAAGCCCAAGGTTATAGGAATAAAACCTCACCAATTCTCTAGCTAAAGTACTAAAGACAACTTCCTCCTTCCAAACTGATCTTCAAAAATCTGCAATTTCTGAATATGGATGTTCTACAGAAAGTAGGAAAAGAGATGTGGCACTCAAAGCCTAATGTTAAATTAAGTAAAATAGTCTCTCTAGAGCTGCTCTAAGGAAGAGGTGGGATTCCCAACCAGGAACACCCTGTGCTAAACAACACTTGCAATCTCTGCTAAACAACCTTAGAAATCAATGGAATGTCACATGACAATTCCAAATCTGAAAAGATCTTTACATCAAGAATAATCATCATACCCACATCCTTTCCTTCATCTTCTTTATATAACATTTGAGCCTTCCCAAGCCTTGGCCCTCATCTAGATTGCGTAGTGTATGTGGACAAGATCCTGCAAGTTTGACTATGCTGTTTGACCAAATTAGCCATCATGTCTAGGTGCAATGTACACCCTCTCCATCACATGTGTTTTTTTTTCACATCATCCTCCATAACTTTATCATGAATGTCTCATTATATTTTTTTGGACATCTCCAAGATATTAGTTGACTAAATCAACCTTCTGTTTGATCTCTTCAAGATCTTAGTTGACTATGTCAACCTCCATGATCTATCTCATTAATTAGACAGGTTCTCCAATTTCATTCACAATAGTAGTTTCTCAACTACCTTATTATGTAGATCTAGGCTTAATTAATCCAAATTCACACACACAAAAGTGGATATTTATTCATATTGAGGATTGTGGTTCCCTCCACCCTTTTATTTACTTAATTCATTAAGAAAATCAAGGACTCTAATATTCCAAAAATGATGTGGAAATTTGGGAATATTACATTGACAGCCACTGATTATTTTACCAAGTGGATTGAAGCCATACCCTCCAAACAAGCTACAGATACTGTCATTATTTCCTTCCTAGAAAACAACATTCTTTCAAGATTTGGATGTCCCCAAAATATAATTACTAACAATGCAACAACATTCAAATCCAATAAAATGATTGACTTTTGCCACAAATACCATATTACTTTAGGTCATTTCACTGCATATTACCCCCAAGGTAATGGCCTAGCTGAATCCTCAAACAAATCCTTGTAAATATCATAAAAAAGTTACTTGAAGACAATAAAAAGACTTGGAATAAGAAGTTAGTCAATGCCTTATGGGCAGATAGGCTTACTACTAAAAAATCCATTGGTACTTCCCCTTACCAACTTTTCTATGGAATGGACATTGTTTTTCCATCCTCCCTAGGTGTACCAGTGATGAAAATTATCCAAGAGTTACAAGTGGAAACCAATGAAATTCAAAGAAGGATCAATAAAACTATTCAATTGCAACAAAGAAGGGAAGAATTTTATATCAAATCTCAAGTCATTCAGGATAAAATCAAGAATTTTTTTGATAAAAAGACTAAAGAGGATGGTTGCTACATAGGAGATAAATGTTAAAGTGGGATTGTAGAAGAGAAGACAAAGGAAAACATGGAAAATTTGATTTTTTGTGGAAAGGACCTTATGTGATTTATGGATATAGAGGTAATAATGCTTTCTTCCTGAAAGAAATGTATTGAACAGATCTACAAGAAGGACTAGTAAATGGCAGAATACTGAAGCACTACTACTCTCCTGAGTTAACAAATAGTTAGTTTTTATTCACTTTGATCATTGTACATATACATTGCAAAGTTTAGATTGGATTGGATGTTTCCCTAACAAATTTGAAGCCCAAAGAGAAGGCCCTAAGATTTGAGAGGTAAAGATCATAAGTATGAATAAATTGCATATATCAGAAGACATTTACAGAGTCATCACAGTCAAATTCTAAAGGCTACTAGTCTCAAAGTTCTTGATATTTCACTAGGAAATTTCATCCTCATGTGGAGCCACTGTTAGGGTCCTATAATAATAGTGTTCATAAATTTTTAATTGACGTTGACAGTCTTGTAAATATTTACATACCTTGCTTTTTGCAAGCTGTTTTCCCATGTTTTGAAAAAATGAAAAAATAATAAAAAATCCAAAAAGAGGGTAAAAAGTCCTAAAATAAAGATCAAAGGACTTAAAAAAATATAGACCCCAAAAGAAAAAAGAGATGAAAATAAGACCTGAAAGTGAGAAAATCCAAATGCCACTAATTTTTTCTTTTTACTGCAAAAATAATGATTATGTGCAGATTGTCAATAAATGCCATAATTCATGATTAGTTAAACAATTTAATCTTAACTTTTCATGTTTTCAATTTCATGTTTTAAATAGTGAATAAAGATTTTTCAAACAGTTTAAATTTGACAAATCAGTAGATAGGTAGAGAATAATGAGGATCTCAACATTTTAATATGAGCCCTCAAATGAAATAAGGGAGATCTAGATAGTTTTATGCTTTGAAAGAAAATGTTCTAACGTTGCAAGTCTAAATGCACCTACAAAATGAAGAAAAAATGTTAGAAATAAAGTTAGGTAGGTAGAAAGAATTTGGGAAATCATGTAATAAAGCATCAAAGAGAAAAATCACTAATTTCCCCTCCCCTATAAGTACTCAGTATTCTAAGCTATCAATGAAACAGGCTCAAAGCATTTCTCTGACTTTTGCTAGGATCGGACCCAAGGCTCGATGTCTGGCTAGTTAAAAATATTGAGTTCTTATGTTAAACCCACATTTATCATCATTTACCCTTCATTCAACCCCTTTTTTCCTAAGTAAAGACAAATTCTTACTTAGTAAAGATAAACCCCAAATAATTAACTTCATTCTTTCAAAAGCATTCATAAAACCCTCAAATTACATTTATCCTAAGTATTAGTGAAGTACATATAAAAATAAGAAATTCTTTATTTTATACTTTACTTACAGATAATATGTGTTTTTTTTCCCTTTTTCATATTAAATTTTAACCTAGTTTATTAAATCCCTAAAATTACACCTACCCGTAGATATTAATTCCCTTATAACTAAATAACCCCCAAAACCCACTATTATAAGGTTTAGACCATAGTTAAATATTCCACGTGCATAAAATAAATACCTCGCCTATAAACCCTTTGGTATAAACTTATCATTAATTAAATATCCCGCCCCTATAGTTTTTAAACTATTCAAAAGGTTTAAAACTATATAATACATCGGCTCCCGCATATGTTTTATTAAAACATTTCACAAATTTTTTAAATAGAAATACATTGCATCACTCCCCCGCCTATATTTTTTATAACCCAAGGTTTTTTAATTAAATAAATGTCTATTGCTAAAGTTCAAAACCCCTCCACTCATATAAAGACCCGGCCCCACCTATCATTCCAATGCAACTCCCAAACTAATCTCAATCGTTAGTATTCAACGTCTAGATCCAATGGTCGACATTCAATATCGCGCAGAATAGATGCGCGTTCCTCCAAATACCAAATCCACACGAAATGGGTGGTTTCCAATTAACCTCTCTCCTCCATGTGGCCTTTATTCATTGGATCACGTGGGTTGAGTTCAATACAGTTTACCACCCAATAGCCGCGTGATAACCACTCGTGGTTTTAATCCATTCAAACTCTAAAACCGCTCTCCTACCTGATGCGACTTGCATTCAATGCTAGTCTAATGCAACCAATATGTTTTAATAAAACATTTGGAAATGAATTTCATATCACTCTTTCTCGTTTAAACCCTGTGCAAAGTTTCCCCGACTGTAAAAACACATTTTTAAGCCATTTTACGCCCTTGTTTACGCCCGAAGCCTGCAAAATTTTAACCTGCAAACCTCTAAATATTGTTGAGGAGCTCCATGTTGCTCCAGATAAGCTACTAAAGCCTTTAACTCAGTAAATAACCTTAATAAATTCTTCTAAAAAGCCGATACCTGCATTACAACAGGTATTTTTCTAAAAAAATAAAACCTGCAATCAATTTGAAAACCTTTTAATGAACAAAAAATCTCAGAAATTGATTAAAAAAACAGACAAAAAGTCCCAAAAATAGGCCAAACTCTGGAATTTTTTTTTTGAGAAACCATTTTTCTCTACGGTGCTCTATTTTTAGGAAATTGGTGAAATTTTCACAGTTTATTAGTCTATTTCAAGCCCTGAAATAAACCAGAAAACCTCTGTAGGTACACTAAAACCTTCTGTGGTCCTTTTAAAAAGGTTTTCAGCCCTATTCCCATTAACAATACTCAGAAAACCCCTGTTTTTTATTTCAATCCAATTCTAAAGCCTCTAAATCTCTTTGATAAGCCTAATTGAACAGAAAAATCAAAGAAAAGCCTATACTTTGCCAAAATTTGCCCATTTAAGAATCTGCTATAGTAAAATTGCCTCTACAAACTGTTTAAACTTGCAGAAGCATATCAGAATGCCTAAAAAATAGATTAAAAGCAAGCCTGAAGGTTTTGAAGCTCCTAAGCCTACCCCTGTCATGACTTCAAGTACTACTATTATTGTAAATCCATTACAACCCCTAGTTGTTGATATTGGACACATTCCCCTTGTTGATACTGATTATTAAATAGTTGATCCCACTGTTGAATTCAACTTGTTAGATATCTGTAATTGGTGCTATGAGAAATCTTTAGATGATCATGAAGAAGTTAATATTTTGGAATCCCATTTACAAAAGTATGTTGTCCCATTGACTCACCCTTGTTATGAGATCATTAGATTGTGTCAGCAATACTATATTCCTAGACAAAGAGCTATTGTGAATGCTAGTAAAGAAGTCCTATTTACCATCACTGTAGAGTCAATTAACCAAATGTTGTAGCTTCAACCTGACCCCCAAGTAGTTCCTTTGTCTATTGAGGCCCTCACTAAGTTATTCATTGGCCTAGATTTTCCTAAAAGGTTCATGATTTTTCAGACTTCTATGCCTTTTCATGTATAAATTCCAAAGTTAAATCCTCCATATTCTACTGCTAAATTCGCTGAAGGATCAAGACATGTAATTTCCATGCTCTCTTTCATACTTGGATATTTCACTGATGAAAACACTGATGAATCCATCTTGGGATTCTTGTTCACCTTTTCTCCAGGTCAACCACCTTCAGTCATATTTGATTATGCTAGTTTCATTGTTGATAGTATCCATTATCAATTGACAAATTTTCAAATAGAGGGAGTGTTTAGATATACTTCCTACCTTTTCCACATGTTATTATACTTCCAATCAGATAGTTTTCCAATCACTCTTCAAAAACTTGACATAGAGTCAAATCCTCTATCTATCATTTTTTGGACATCATTACTCAAAAAATAATGTACAGATTTCAACTATTTAGAGTTTTTAGAGTTATTTTTACATCCATAGATTAGCAGGTTGACCAAGACAGAGAAACCTAGGATAACTGAGGAAATGAAGAAAAAATTACAGTTATCAGAATAGAGTAAGGTTGGTGACTGGCATTTGTATGAGAAATATACTGAAATTAGAGTTTTTGGGAAAAACTTGTTGCCTTACAAGTTACCCAAACATCCTCCAATGAGGATCTTTGCCTTGGATTATATCAGGCAGATCCTAAATTCTGATTCAATCAACTTCATGGCAGCTATGAAGAAGACCCAATTCAAACTTAAAAATCAAATTGGGCCATTCATATGCAATCACAAAGATGTAGAAAAGGAAATAGCAAATCAGTTATTGGAATATATATTTGAAGAGAGTTTCCCTTGGAACTATGATCCACAAGGGATCCTGAGAAAACTAAGGGTAAAATGAAAATTAACACCCTTTATACATGAAGCTAAACCAGAAATAGAAATGTTTTCCAATCAGCTTGAATGGATTGACAACACATTAATAGATGCAATAAGCCAAGGTAATACTAGTCATACCTTAGAGACTGCAAATCAACCAGAGAAGTCCATCAAAATAATAAGAGAAGAAGGAGCCTATGTGGCAGAGACTACAACAGAAACAAACTTCAAGATCATTTATAACAAAAGGCCAAAATTATATACAATAGGTAAAGGAAAGGTAACAATAGATGTTGAAGAAACATAGCCTCTTAATACCAACAAAAATTTTCTAGAGACAAATGTAGCTACTGTAATTATCAATGAGCCAAATCAGAATGAAGAAATCAATAATGAAGACATACAGTTAATGGAAAGGCAACAAAACAAGGAAGCTTCTTTCTCACATTCAGTTGAGGAAAAGGATTTGGATATTAAGGAGAGATACAAGAAAATTAAATTGAATAATGAGGAAATCAAAACTGAAATTTACTCTCAGTTCTTGAAACAAAAGCTAGGTAATCAAAACATATTTCTATCAGAATTTGATTACTCAAGTAAAAAATTGATTATGTCAGTATTGCAACCCATAGTATCAATTTCAAAGGCAGTTGCTGACAATAAGAAATTTGATCTAGAAGTAGCTACAGATAGTATTCATGAATTAGATCAAATAGAGTTTCACAGGAAAAGCTCAGAGATGTTATATTCCAAAGTTACAGCAAAAGTTATGAGTAATCATAAGCTTCAAAACACCATCTCTAACATGCAAGATCAAATGAATATGGATAAAGCTTCATTATATGCCAAGGATCTAAGGATAAAAGCCTTAGAAGAATTAGTATTGCAAGTAGGATATGATCCTACAAACATCAAAGTAGTTGAAGCATTGGTGAAAAAGAAAAATGAGGACATAGCAGCCTTGAGGAAATAGATCAAACTTCCTCAAAGTGGCATCCTCAGACAAAGGAAGTCTTACAAGAACAGAAGGAAAAAGATGAAATGATGAGTTTAATTCTTTAGTTGACAGCTCAGATTAAGGAAATGGTGATATAGATGGACCAACTTGTCCAATAAAAGGAGGTAGTAAAAGAACCAGTGGTTCCTACTGTCATCCCAATTATCACTGCAGCAGTGCCTTCACTTTAGGAGAAAAGTTGGCACCCAAAAAACCACTAGCCACTGCAGTGCCAATGACTTCTTCCAATACATCAGCCACTAAATCATCTACCACAGCAGTATAGACTACAGATGATGTCAGCAAGATAGTAAAAGTAATAGAAGAGATGTCTTGGAAGACAAATGAGATTAACAGATTGACAAAAATGGTTGAAAATCTTGAAAAGTCAACTAAATTAGCTCAAGTAAAAGCTAGAACACATGAACAAAATGCCAACATATTGAGTAAAGAACTAAAAAAATTTCAAAAAGAATTAACTCTGAAGGATCAGATATCATACATCTAAAATTACCTTTGGAATAATATCATTGAAGCCATCCATGATGTATGGCCTTCAATTCAAGTAATTTTTGAGCAAAGAGAGTTATTATTGACAGCCCAGGTAGAAATAAAAAAAAATAAAATTGATTTGGCTGATAAACCAGAACAAGCAGTAAGGCTAATCAATTTTTTTAGCAACAAGAATAGATAGGAATTGGAAGAGCTAAAAATAATAGATAGAACTGCCACTATCCTATAAATTAGGAAAGTCACAACAAAAATAAATTTGATGAGGAAACTTGAAGAAAAATGTGAAGGTATGAATACTGCTATAACTAGGTTCATGGTTAAATTCACAAATTTGAGGAAAAAAGGACTTCCTGATATCATGGTCATTAATGATTAATTGATGCCTCAAAATGATTATGACAAGAAGATAAGAAATTTTTCCAAGGAACAAGTAAGTAAGCCAACAGGTCAAGGCATCCCCATAGGAAAAGTGTTACTAAAGAGTTTTGAAGATTTATTTTACTTACAGTATGAGATCAAACACTTGTTTTTCATGAAGCACACCTTTGCTAGATATACAGAAGCTGATGAGAACTTTAGAAAATTAAAGAACATTCAAATTCCTAAAAATGAGGATTGGGAAGCTCTCACAGATTTACTGTGAACGATAAAAAAAAGCAGATGAAAAGAAATCAAAAAATAATTTTCGAAATCATAGTCAAAAAATATTTTATTTATAGCAATAAACAGTTTTGACTAAAGGTTAAAGAGTATCAGTTATAGATTATCATTGAATAAAGAGTATCAGACAAGGCAAGTCAGAATTCAAAAAAATATATATAAAGGTCAGCAAGGAGAACACCAAGGCAACCACCTGCTTTATCCTCACAACCTTTTCTATTATTTATGGATAAAATAGGACAACTTGCTGATTTGTTAAGCAGTTGTCTCTATTTTTATTATAAATATATTTTATTTTCCTAAGTTAATTCCTAGAAGTCATCTAGGATATTTTGTAAAACATTATGTATAAATACTTCATCTTTAGAAGTATTTTGGGTGTAATAAAAATTGTTGGGATTGTTATAGTCACTTCTTCTTGGAATTTAAAGCTTTTGTGTGTCAAAAATTCAAGTACTAGGCTGGATCAAAGAAAATTGGCATCATACTTTAGGATCCCTGTGATGAACTATTTAGAGAGAAGTATTTTATTCACTTGTCATTGTTTCTTTTCTCTGTTACATATGCATCCATTTATGTTTATGCTAAATCTGAATGTATAACTAGGAGTATTACTACAGGATATGTTAATAGCACCCTGTTATTAACTCATTATCATTTATGTGTTTTCCTTTGATTTCTAGTGTAGGGAACCCTTAATTTCTTCCTCTCTCGTTTGACCTCTTCCTACTACTTCTCCTTCTGGATTTAAGGATTCTTAAGTGCCCTTTATCCCAATCATACCACCTCAAAAAAACAAATTTACAAGATGTCCAAGGGTTATCTATCTTGCTTTGAAGACATTTGGCCTTTTTTCCCTTGATCCTAGTCCTGTTAGCTTGATTTTGACTCCATAGCCCAATGGACAAATAGATTTCCCACAATCCATCCTTTCAAGTGAGTTTCCCACCAAATCAAACAAAACCAAACCAAAGCTACACTTTCATATCTAGCCTAATATTCACAAATTAAAACAATGTTAAACTTTAAATAGAGAGCCCTCTTTGAACCCTAGGAAGGTTAGATCCTAGATTTTGAAGGAGGTTTGTGGTTACCTCTAGAATTCTTTGACTAAAAATAGAAATTACACAACTTAATAATTAATAGAGTGATAACAGGGCCATGCCAATGTAACTGCTTATTCAGAGTTCACTAGAAGGTTGGTGGAAAGATTTGATAGAAGATATCCTGAGCACCATTCATGGGGCTTGAAGAACTAAAACAATCAGGTAATGCAGAAACCTACATCTCTGAAATTTTAAGACTTTATATCATGGTTCATGATTTATCTACAGCAAGAAGGGTGCACATGTTCATTGATGGGTTAGATGAACCTGTTCTTGGTTTGGTTAATTCTACCAAGCCCACTACCCTACAATATGCCATTAAAAGGGCTAGAGACCTTCAAGATGCCTTGCCAAAAGCAAAGGCAACATTTCAGCATAAGCCCTATTTTCCATCAAAGGGAAAAGAAGAGAAGGCTCCTCCTTCAAAGGAGAGCCAATATAAAAAACATCTTGATGATGATGTTCGGCAATATTTAAGGAGGAGGAAGCTTTGCTTCACTTGCCAAGAAGCTTGGGCACCTGGACATATATGTGCAGCTGGAAAAGCACATTACATAGAGGTATTCTTAGATGATGAGGAGGAAGAAGAATATTAACCAAGAAGAGCTCACAGTGCTGACACTATAGGAGATGAACCAACACCATCAAGAGATGGGAATGGAGAATTTGCTCCTATTGGAGGGGCTCTTGCATATTTGAGAGGAGTACCTAAGTACTTGACCTGAAGAGTTCAAGGATCCATCTTGAATTAGAGGGTTTCTATTTTGGTTGATAGTGGGGTTACCCACAATTTTATTGATGTCCAACTAGTGCAAAGGAGGGTAATACCCACTGATACTTTTGAGGGATTTTCTATTTTGGTCCCGAGACATAGAACTATGCAGTGCATGCATTATGTTCCATCCTTATCAGTCACCATAGGAACATATACATTGATTGATCACTTCTTTGTGGTTGACATACCTGACCCCAATGTGATATTGGGTGTTCAATGGTTGATCACTTTGGGGAAAGTCACTACTGATTGGGAGACTTTGCAGATGGAATGGGTGGATAGAAAGAGTGTCAAAATTTAAATGATAAAATGCATGCAAACATATCCCTCACATACAACTTTCACATAGAAATCAGAGATGGATTTGCACAGTGGAAGCAAGGACCTTACAATCCCATCTATTATGCTTATGGGATTGTTGCATGGGACACTTTTAACTAGTGACGAACCACCTGGGAGGCCACCTGATCCAGATTTGGTGAGATTTATCTCACAACATGATGCTCTAGGCATAGATCCAGAGGGTATGGGGGCATTAGAAGGTAATGATACAGCACTGGGAGTCTTGGGTAGGCTCAAGGAGGAGAAAGATCTTCTCCCAACATCATGATTACCCACTCTCATATCAGATTCTATGCTATGGGAGGAGAAGCATGGAAGGAATGACCTTCCAACATGTACCTTTGGCATGGGAGATGTCAAGGAGGAGAACAAACATATGAAAAAAATTCTTTGTGATATATCATCAATGTTCTCACTATGGGAGATTGATCCATATTGGAAATCCCAACTGTTGGTGGATTATTCTAGGGATATTCACACATCCATGACACTTGATGACCAACTACATGAGGAGGGCTATTCATTCCAAGAAGGATTCATCTATTATCATGGTAGAATTTTCTTATCTAGAGCCTCCAAGGTCAAGGAGAAGTTACTACAGAGAGCTTATGAAGAGTTCTTTTTCAGCCACACATATTCCATGAGATTCTACAACATTATCATGAGAAGCTACACTTGGAAGGGCTTTGAAGGAGAAATATATCAGAATTTTCAAATATGCATGAACCATGTGGAGTTGGGACAACAACATAACTATATAAAGGAGTTAATTCAACCACCTCTTTCTTCTTTTGAGAGAGGAGATAGATATATGCACCACTCCATTTTTTTAAGGAGTAATTTTGGTGAAAGATATGCTTGTGTACCTAATTTTTTATTTGATGAAAATATGCATTCTTTTACTATGTTTTTGCAGGCCATATCTCTAAGGAGGAGGAATATACCATATAAACTTCATGGCCAACTTTGGGCCACAAAAAGTTTTGAACATAGCCACTCCCTTGGAGATCAAAGCAATATTTTGTATCATTGTGGGTGCACTCCTAAAGCACCAAACATATCTCACACTTTCAGCCATGGTGAGAGGAATTGGGAACCAAGTAAGTGGTGGGGAAACCACTTACCACATCATGATATGATGCAGTCAGGAGATTTATTGCGTTGGTTCCACATGTCGGACTATGAACCACCTCCATTTATGCAAATTTATGTTTGTATGTACTTAGTTTTGATCCCATACATTGATGATGTACTTATACCTTTTATGGCAGTGTTTGGAGGGAGGATGGGAGGTATGTATGTGCCCTATGGGAGAGAGATTCTCCATGTTAATTATGCTACATGTTTCAGGGATAACATTGGGCAAACCATGTTTGTTTCATTTGAACTATTGTCTCCTTATGGGATGGATTATTTGCATCTCATGAGAACTTTGGAGGAGAAATTCATGGAGAGATGGATTGGTGAACACTTAGCTTATGAGGGAAGATTATCACATGTTGGTGTCACCAATAGAGGAGGAGAAAATTTTCAGTACTCACCTTGTCAGTTGCTTGAGGACAAGCAACATTTGGGAAGGGAGGACTGTAATATTCCCAATTAGACATGAGCTAATTGGAATATTCAATTTTGTTTTGTTGCTTTGTTTAAAGAATAAGAGGGAAAAGGAGGTCCGTAATTCTCCTTAATAATGAATAAATCAATGCCAAATATGAAAGAGACAAATCTTGGTAGCTTAATTAAAGCACCTTTGGTGTGAAAGGGGTTGGCTCACTTTGACTAGGTCAACCTTGACCAAATCAATAGCACTGTCATGGAGGAGTGGCCATCAATGAGTGACAACACAGTTTTGGATGGTGATGCTTTGTGTGAATGTAGTGATATTTTTGGATGGGGTTTAGGGTTTTCAAGCTCATAACCTATAAAAGGAATAGGATGGTAGCCATTGTTCATTATGTTGATGTTTATTATATTTCTGAATATATGGTCTGTTTAGACATATATCTTTCTCTTTCTGTCTAGCTGAGATAGAGTGTTGCTTAATACAGGGTGTTCCTGATCAAGAAGCCCACCTCTTCCCTTGAGAGGCCTCTTGGGAGATTTTGTACTACATTTTCCACTATTAAGCTTAAGGCCAAGCTTCTTCTTTCAACTACAATGCAGATCTTATTGAGGGTTTGGTTGTTTTTGCAGGTTGCAACAAGTGGTGATTAGATCTTCCGATCTAGGCCATCTCATTGCTTATTTTCAGTGGAGGAGGCTACTTTTCCATTGGGAGGAAAATATTGAAGGCCACTGAGAATATTTTCAGATCTTGACATCAAGCCAGCTGGTTATTCATCCCTACAGTGTAGTTTACATCCAGATCTTCATTATTTATGTAGGAGGAGTTGCAGGGTGGTTTGGCACACCATTTGGAGAGTTGATATTCTAGTGAAGGGGATCTTCCTTTCACTTGGAGGATCTATTGGAGGAGGCTATTCTATTGATCATATCAGACCAGCCATACTTTCCAGATTTTTTTTTCAGTAGATCTGCAGTCTTAGATCTTAGATCTATAACTTGTACTTGGTGTTTTGCTGAAAACCCTTGAGGGGTTCTTTAGAGGAGCTTGTATAGTGCTAAAATCTACTATAGATCTATCTTTTGAGGCACATATCAGCTCTAGATCTGATTTATAATCATTTTTTGTAGCATAGCTAATAAAATAATGCTCTAAGGATCTTCCAGCTTTTCTACATGATTACAACACTTCATATTGAGGGATTTTGTTCATTGGAGGCTTCTATTTCTTGTTACGCATATTATGGCCCACTTCTTATGTACATTTTGATGTTGTAATAACATATGAAAGGTCTCCATATTTTCCTCTTGATTTTTAAATGATGATCTACAATATTGTTCCAACATTTTGCACTATATTCCTACTTTTCCCATTTGGGAATATTACACTTTAGAAAACCCTAAATTCCATATGCGCTTTGGCTAAGACAAAGTTGCATGTATATGTGCTTTCACTGTGACGAACTATTGTATAGATATATAAATGTTATCAGAAATATATAGATCTATAAACTTACCGATATTTCTTTACTTCATTTCATCAAACATGCGCTAGGTCACCGATCCAGACATATCATAATTAGATCATGCAAGTACATAGTCATTTCACATCTACATATCCTGATCCATCATTATATTGAAGGGTGCATCATAGATTCAGATATACCAATAAAACATAGTTCATCCCATGCAGACATACTTCAGAGAGAAGTATTCAGTGACAGCCCTTACACATACACCACCTTGCACTATGATCTTCCTCTCCTTATATAGGATTAGCCTTTATCAATACCATAAGCCAAAACCACAGAAGTGTCAATGGCATTCTTGGATGACATCAAACATATGATAAAATGCTCAATATTGTGGGTAATACCATGGTAAAGCCCTTGCTACCATAATTTTAGAGCACAAAAGGTATACGTGACTTGGCTTCTTCATACTCACATGTATACATGACTTCTCTTCATAAAAAATGTGGATATACTAATTTTGGATCTATACACGAGTTGCTTGTATACCAAGTAGCATATACATTGCCTCCATACGTGGGTTTCATTCATCAAACTTGCTTATACATTGAGAAATATTTCCTGTTTCATTTTTCTCGCACTTACTAGAATTCGTTTCTCTGTCACATCTGAACTGACCTAAAGAAACATCATTTTTCCATCTTTAACACATATGTTTCTTATGAAAAGGAAACTCATCAAGTAGGTTTCCATCAAGGACAAATTCATCAAGTAGGTTTTCATCAAGGACAACATATTACATCATATTTCCAACACCTTGTCACCCCCTCCTTGGCATGCCACATAGCACCTATTGACACTCTTTGGCACACCATCATTTTCATTCACTTCCATGAATTTTAACCTAGTAATCCCTTGTGTTTCTGTAGTTCACCCTAACACTCCTCAGCATGCATTAGCATACTCACTCACACCTTATCACTCTTTGACATTCCTTTCCACTTCATAACATGTATATCAATCCCTAACACGCATTGGAACTTGGCACATGTTGGCGCTTGGGAAGTACTAGCATGTATAACATTCATTAAGATTACTTGGTATGCTTTGGCATGGATTAATATTAAATTTATTTGAGATGAATGATTGGAAACTAGATGAGAAGTAATGGAATTCGGCACTTATAATGCATTAACACTTGGCACTTGGAACCTATGTCCACCTAGTGCGGGTGTGCCTAGCATGCCCCTCCTGGAAAAGGTAAATTGATGACTTATTAACCCTCTTATGTGTTCATTTCCTTGTATTTTAAATTTTTTCTCCTTTTTGTTTCCTTGATTTTCCCTGGCATGTATTGTGACACCCTTGCACATCTCGTATTGCCTTAACACTTGACACATCTTAGCATATTTTACATCCCTTCGAGCTATCAGGCACATGTTAGAATTCCCTAGAATGCCTTGGCACTCATTACCTGTTGATATTGCAACAAGATGAGGAGCTTAGTGGAAATAAGTTGCCTTCACTAAGTGGGCCCACAGGCTATTTTTGGCGCAAAGTCTATTTTTAGACATATGGATCATGTTCTATGAGTTGCAGGATGCTATTTGTGGATGGTTAGTCAAGTTGGAAAAAATATATGGACTTCTGTTTTTAGACATACTGGGCGGAATCTATTTTTAGATTGCCAGTCTAAAAATGATATGTCGTAATATTATTAACCCTTAATAATATTTAGACTATAAACATTATCTTATCCTCTTGGAGCACTTCACTTTGATGCTTGGATGTGGCACATGCAGCTGACAGAAGGAAATACGCTTTTCCTAAGGGTTAGTTGAGCTATTGCATGGTTGACTTCAGTTAGGACTCAAGTGGCAGAGTTTGGTGGAGTTGATGAGACAGTTGGTGGAGTTGTGTTCGGCTTAACTTAGTTGAACTAGTTGTATTTAGTCTAACTGAAAAATACACTAGTGATGAGTGGTGTGAATTAATTATTAATTAATTCACTAATTATTAACTCATAAATCAACTAAATAATACATCAGCTAATCAAGGCATGTGAGGTTTCAAAGGAGACTAGTGGAGAGGCAGGTGCAGATGAGAAAAAGCAGACTATCACAGACTTAACTAGGTGCATGAGATTTGCACACATTGATGGAGATGCCAATGAGGATTGTGAAGTACATACTAGTGGGATTCGAACTTGGATGTTGGTATTATCCATATTGGATTGCGCAGTAGAGGCAGGCTAACAGGTGGAGCAGGTTGGAGCATGTGTTTGCTAGATCTAAGCTTGTGTAGTGTGTAACAATTGGAGATTGTAATGAGAGCTTGTGAGGAGTTTGGAAAATGATTGTTACATGATATATATCATTATAATATATAGATAGTTGGGGGTTTTTAGCTTTAAGCTTTCCCATAAATATTGTGTTTATATGTGTGATTGTTTATGGTTTTAATGTGCGCATGTGATTGTTTAATTTCTACAAATTGATGATCAATAGTAGAAGAGGTTATGTATTATGCATGAAGCTCAAATAGTGTGTGATCAGGATAATCTAGGTGAATAATTTAACAGTTATTCAAATTTCTACATGGTATCGAGCAAGATGATCATTGGAGCAATTGCAAAACATTGAAGTGGTTGAGTTTTGTGCTGGTGGAATTCGAATTTGCAGCAATGTTTTCTTGGTGTCGAAGTTGAGATGTATTTCAATGGAATGTGATTGGAGTATGCCCTTGAGGGAAGCTTGAATTATATTGCATGGAAGGACAGGATTGAGGCGGTGCTAGATGACAATAGGTTGAAGGGGTTCATAGATGCAGAAATTTCAAAGCCTACTTCTATTGATGTTGCCGTACTTGACGCATGGAAAAAGAAGACAGCAAAGTGTCAAAGGATTCTGTTGGAGGGCGTGAAGGATCACATAGTGTCCAAAATTCATGGTAATGTTTCTCCATTCTTGATGTGGAAAGCCTTGACATATTTATTCCAAAGAAAGAGCGACCAGAGGAAGTTGGCGCTCAAGGATAAACTCAGAAACATAAAGATGGAGAAAGCGCTACAGACGCCAAGTACTCTCACGAAGTTCATCCAATGCGTGTGGATGAGCCGGGAAGTGTGGGGGTGACCGTAGATGATGAGGACTGGTGAGCTTGGCTCCTCGGGTTTCCAAAGAGTTGGCATTCATCAGGACTCGTCAATGGTCGGGAGAAATTTCCAGATGGGAGTGACTTTGGTCGAATCTTTTGCAAGAGGAGATAAGGTGGAGTACTAAAGGCACGTCATCAAAGAACTCGATGAAGAAAATTTTTCTTTTGGCTACCAAAGAAAAGAAGGGGAAGAGTAAGAAAGCTTCTCATTCTGGTGCGAAAGGCAAGAAGCAGGACATGTCCAAGGTGAAGTGCTTTCACTGTCACCAACACAGACATTATGCCACAAATTTTCCACAGAAGAAGAAAAATAAGCAGGATGCTGGATCTGTAGCTGGAGAGGCCTTAGCCTCATAGTTTGAGCTAGATTTTTCACTGATCGCATGCTTGGTCTCAATTGTGATGGATTCAGTGTGGTTTCTGGACAGTGGTGCGTCTTTTCACATGACAGAGATCGAGATTTGTTTACTGATATGGATGAGAAAGATCTTGGAGTGCACATCGAGATGGGCGATGATGGTAGATACAGTGCGACCGGTATCAGTACCATTTCCTTTAAGAGGGAGTCTGGTAAACCCTTCAGATTGAAGGAAGTGATGCATGTTCCAGGATTGAAGAAGAATATTATCTCCAGGCAATGTTAGAAGACAAGGGATATGATGTTGTCTTTAGCGGCGGAAAGGCTTTCCTAAGTAGTAAGCGATTATGAGACCTAAAGGATAGGGGTTCGAGTTAAGAACCTTTATCAATTGTAGGTAGATTATCACAGCAGTTAGCCCAAGGTGCAAGGGCATGAGTGGGTGAGCCGGGATGATGCCAAGCTATGGCACCGGGATTGGGCCACCTTCACCATGGAGCTTTGAAGATACTACAACAAATTTCTACCGGGCTTCCTAAAGGCACTATGCAACGATCGTTGCAAGAGGTGTACTCTGGGGGAAAATTTGTGAAAGCCACCTTTCACTAGAAGGATAGTCGTGCCACGACGATCCTGGAGAGAATTCACACAGACGCGTGTGGACCTTTCTCAGTAGCTTTGATAGCAAAGCACAGGTATTATGTGATCTTTGTTGATGATTATTCTCGGAAGTGCTGGATCTTCTTCATGCAGAAGAAGAGCGATACATACTCAAAGTTTTGTGAGTTCAAGGCGCTGGTTGAGAAGGAATCGGAGAAGCATGTGAAGGATCTTAGGAGCGACAATGGCGGTGAATTCATCTTTGCTAAATTCAAGGAATTCTGCAGCACAGAAGGGATTCGGAGAGAGCTCATCGCACCCCATAACCCACAGCAGAATGGCTGTCGTGGGTGGAAGAAATAACGCATCGTGGGTGTCGTGGACGGCGATGTTGCATGATCAGGGCCTACCCATTCACTTATGGGTGGAGGCATGCAATACTACAGTATATGTGCAGAACCGTTGTCCTCACAGGATACTTGGCATGATTACACCTCAGGAGGCATTTTCTGGTAAGAGGCCTGATATTTCCCATTTGAGGATTTTTGGTTCACCTGTTTACATTCATGTGACCAAGGATGCCAGGAAGAAGCTGGAGCCGACTGCGGAGGCTGGGATATTTGTGGCGTACACTGATGTGCCCCACAACTATCATGTGTATTTTCCAGACAGTCGCAAGACTGTTGTGCGACGGGATATCAAATTTCAGGAGGAGAAAGCCATGAAGTAAGTTCATGAAAATTAGAGGGATCACTATAATTTATGAGGATATTAGTCTCACAACCACAGAGTATCAGGAGGATCAGCCAAGTAAGAGGAGGTTTATGATGGAAGAGACCATCTCACAGCAATGCCAAACCATTGGGAGGCTAAGACATTGATGAAATGAGGCATGATCAAGATCTGAAGATGCAGAAGGTTGTAGGACCACCCACAAGACAAAGACAGACAGACATTCACCTGACTAGTATAATGGAGACATGGCTCTTGTGAGAAAGTGTATCGTGACAGAGCCATCCTCTTTCAAGGAAGTTGTGGAGGACCCCTCATGGGTAGATGCCATGGTGGAATATTATGATTCGATTGTCAGAAACAGTGCATGGGAGATTGTCCCAAGACCGGAGGGGAAATTAGTGGTGGGTTTGAGATGGATCTACAAAGTGAAGCAGGAAGCTGACAGGATGTGGAGAAGTACAAGGCAAGATTTTTTTCTCGAGGCTTTTCATAGATAGAGGGGATTGATTATGAGGAGACCTTTGCACCTATCGCAAGGTATTCTTCCATAAGGACGATTCTTGCTCTCTCAGCACAGATGGGATGGCATATTCATCAGATGGATGTGAAGACTGCATTCCTCAACGAAGTAATTGAGGAGGAGGTGTACATAGAGCAGCCTGAAGGTTTCGAGATCTTCAGCAGCGAGTCGCATGTGTGCAGGCTCAATAGAGCGCTATATGGGTTGAAACAAGCACCTCGTGCTTGGTACACATGGATAGACAGTTATTTCACCAGACTTGGATTCTCCAAGAGTGAGGCGGATCCTAACCTATACCAGATTATGGTGGAGGGTAAGTTGCTGATCATTTTACTTTATGTAGATGATTTGATTTTGACAGGTGATGAGCTGTTGATACTCTCATGTAAGGAGGATCTTGTAAAAGAGTTTTAGATGAAGGACTTGGGCCTCCTTCATTATTTCCTGGGATTGGAAATTTGGCAATGCAGTGTTGGACTGTTTGTTTCTCAGGGTAAGTATGCTCGGGAGATACTGGAGAATTTCAACATGCATGGCTACCAGCCTGTTGATACTCCTCTTCCTGGTTGTTGGAGGAAGGAGGATGCTACTTTAGCGGAGGTAGTGGATGCCACTGTTTATCGAAGGGGCTGTGGGTCGCGCATGAATCAATACCCGCCCGATATATGCTATGTAAGAACCAGCCTTTTCACAAGCTATGGTTGTTTCACGGTTTTCCGGAAGGCAAACACATGGCTGCGTTATCTCGCAGGGGCACATCGAGATATGGACGTTGTACATGTAAAGGAGGACTGGCGGAGGCGGAATAGCTCAATGATTTATATCATCATATCGTAGATTGTGTGTGTAGTGCGAGAATCATGTTATTTCATACATTCTCACGGAGATCAGATGCTGATATCTTGACGAAGGCACTCACCAGGAGAAAATCTTAATACCATGTGGGCAGGATAGGGGTGGCGTATAATCCTTATCTTGTTGAGAGGGAGTGTTGAGATTGCAACAAGATGAGGAGGTTAGTGAAAGAAGTCGCCTTCACTAAGTGGGCCCGCAGGCTATTTTTGGTGCAAAGTCTACTTTTAGACTATGTCTATTTTTAGACATATGGATCATGTTCTATGAGTTGTAGGATGCTATTTGTGGATGGTTGGTCAAGTTGGAAAAAATAGATGGACTTCTATTTTTAGACATATTGGGTGGAATCTATTTTTAGATTGCCAGTCTAAAAATAGATATGTCGAACATTATTAGCTCTTAATAATATTTGGACTCTAAACAACAGTTTACTCTCTTGGAGCACTTCAGCCTTGAGTCGCCATGTGTACATGCAGCTACGTAAGGAATTAAAACTATTCCTAGGCTTTAGTGAGCTATTGCATGGTTGAATTCAGCTTAGAACTCATGTGACATGAGTAGTTTGGTGGAGTTGAGGAGACAGTTGATGGAGTTGTGTTCGGTTTAACTTAGTTGAACTAGTTGTATTTAGTCTAACTGATAAATACACTAGTGATGAGTGGTGTGAATTAATTATTAATTAATTCACTAATTATTAACTCATAAATAAACCAAAGAATACATCAGTTAACTGCAGTGCATGGACAGTTCAGTGGAGACCAGTGTTAGAGGTGGGTGAAAGGGTGAGTCTACTATTAGTTGTGACTATAACTGTGCATGAGATTTGCACACACATTGATTGAGACACAGAATTGCACAAAGGCATACTATGGATTCGAACTTGGATTTAGTATTATCCATATTGGATTGCGCAGTAGAGGCAGGCTAATAGGTGGAGCAGATTGGAGCATGTGTTTTGCTAGATCTGAGCTTGTGTAGTGTGTAACAATTGGAGATAGTGCTGAGAGCTTGTGAGGAGTTTGTACTATGATTGTTACATGATCTCTATCATTATAATATACAGATAGTTGGGGGTTTTCAGCTTTAATCTTTCCCATAAATACCGTGTTTATATGTGTGATTGTTTATGGTTTTAATGTGCGCATGCGATTGTTTTTAATTCTGCAAATTGATGATCAATAGTAGAAGAGGTTATGTATTATGCATGAAGCTCAAATAGTGTGTGATCAGGATAATCTCGGTGAATAATTTAACAGTTATTCAATTTTCTACATTACCTCACACCTAGCCTTACATTTTTTCATGACTTGGGAACCCAATCAAATCCTTAGCTACTACAGTTCATGTGACATTGGCCTACTTCATTTGCAACAACTTGTTCACCTAAGAAATGCCTATACCTCATATTACACCACTCATGTCCAAGATGAACTTGTCCCACTTAAGAACTTACCAGTAAAAGGATCACATCTATCCATGGCCATAATAAAACTAAGCATTATAGCTTACACATGAAATATTTCACATGTATGTCCAGTTCATATAAACAGTAGAGAATTAATTGAGAGTTTGCAAGAACCATAAGATACACAATACCCAAAAGATGTAAGTTGGCACAAGATGAGTGCCCCAAAACATATACACAACAATTTACAATATTCAATTGTATAAAATATTTTATAACATGAGTATTCGGCTAAATTGTGCCACACATCATATAAAAGTAGTAGATAAAGGAAAAATAGTGTTGTGCCCAACAAAAAGTCTCTCTTTGTCTAAAACTTATTTGTCGGTCCCCTTATCGAAATTGTAGGCTTAACTCTTGCAAATCATATTATGACCTTCTAACACACTTCATCCTTGGCACACTTGAATTTAATGTCAGTCCCTATCACACACACTTATTTTTTCATTTCCATGCATTTTGACCTAGCTCTCCCTTGTGATGCTCTGACACTCCTTAACACACCTCGACATGCATTGAAATTGTCTGACATGTTTTAGAATTTCTTTTCATTCCTTTTCATGTTTTAACCCTCCCTAGCTATCGTGCCCTCAAAATTACCAATACTTAAATTTTCAACTTGGAAACCCAACCAAGTAATCTCTTGACTACAAGAGCTTGAAGTTACAATTACAACAACTAGACTATCTTGTTGAATTTTGTGGCTTGGGAGGTAGTCCACAAGCCTAGTGAGGTGGGTTTGTGTGAGTTTGGTCACAAAAGTATTTGTGGTAAAAGAACCCAAGGAAATGTCTTTTGGACCCAAGATGGGGTTTAAAATCTAAAAGAAAATTAAAAAGGAAAAACAATATTTCCTAAGATTTTAGTGGATAAAGCCTGTAATTTCTAGAGGGTTCTTAAGAGGCCTAACTAGGAAAATATATTTAAGGAGGCCTTATTATGAAGGAAATAAAATCAAGTGAGGAGGAGCTCATTTGATCAAGGATGTGAGGATAGATGTAGTCCTAAAGTAGGTTGAGTTAGAGGGTTTAGTAAGGGTTGCTAAAGGGAGGCCATGATCATCCACCAAGAGCAATATCATCATGTGAGTGTTCACAAGAATTCCACATACCTTAATAGTCTATGATAGGAAATATGATGGAATAATATTGGTTATCTTATGGCATATTGAGATCAATATAGGAATCTCATGAGAATTTTGGCATTTGATTTCAATGGTGTTTCTGTGTGAAGGCCGCATCAAATTTTGAAATGGGAGAGAGGGTTGAGACCCTAACTTGTGGTCGTTAGTAGGTTGTAAGGTCTGTGATATAGAACAACACAAATGGAGGAGGGTATGCACTAGAATTTAGGGCCAGAACAGAAGTAGTCGCAGGTTTAATATGGAATGAGGTACCCATAGTTTTGAGTGTCATAGAGATCTAAAATTCAAGTCAAGATTCAGTTAAAGAAATGTCGAGAATCTATGGATGCATATGAGCTAGTCTGAGTCTCTCATGGAGGAAAGATTTGTTGTTTTTTCTATGGGTGGATAGGTTTTGTTTTAAAAAAATTATAATATAAGTATAATTCCTTCGTTAGGGAGGTTTCCTAGCATTTTCAGTCCATAAGGTATGCCCTTATGACTATGACAAATCTATGTGGAAGAAGAGGGGTCATGACCCTCAGAGAGAGGTTTTCTATGCAATATATACCACATATTTGGAATATGGTTTGCAAAAGTATTTTTGGAGATATAGAACCAAAAGGAAGATGGAACTTGAGTAGAATATTGAGTAGAATAAATGTGCCATATGAGGAATGGATTGACATGAAGAGGAGTTGATTTTTGTGGATTGTCTATATAGTTTTGGATAGAGATCTGAAGAGACCTAAAAAAGGTTAGTTAGTGGATTTTTATTGGATGATCTGTGGTCCTATTTTAGTCATCTAAAATTGCTAGAAAGATGATAAGAGGAGTAGTTCAAACACTACAAGAAAAAATCACATTGGTGAGGGGCGAAAATGGTCACCATAAGCTCATTGGTGAGGGTCAAAAGAGCCTTCGTCACCAAAAACTGAACGTCACCAAAGGTGGCGTCGCCGAAAGTATAGGTGTTGTGGTGACATTCAAAGTCCGTCACCAATAATGATTTATAGTGACGGATAGTGACCGTCACCATTTCATATGAGCAATGGTGACAGACAATAGCCTCCGTCACCAAAAAATTGAACGTCACCAAAGGTGGCGTCGCCGAAAGTATAAGTGTTGTGGTGACATTCAAGGTCTGTCACCAATAATGATTTATAGTGACGGATAGTGACCGTCACCATTTCATATGAGCAATGGTGACGGACAATAGCCTCCGTCACCAAAAAACTGAACGTCACCAAAGGTGGCGTCGCCGAAAGTATGTGTTGTGGTGACATTCAAGGTCCGTCACGAATATTAATTACAATGACGGATAGTGACCATCACCATTTAATATGAACAACAACGATTTTTTGTGATGGACCTTTCATGGCCGTCACTATTGGTGTATATATATGGCGACGTTCATTGACCGTCACCATAAACGCATTGGTGACATCAAATTCTGTCATGAATAATGACTATAATGACAAACAATGACCCTCACCATTTCATATAAACAACAATGATTTATGGTGATGGACCTTTAATGGTCATCACTATTGATGCATATATATGGTGGCGTTCGTTGACCGTCACCATTTCATATTTTGGTGAGGGTCGAAAAGTCTCACCATAAACTCATTGGTGATGGTCAAAAGAGCATTCGTCACCAAAAACTGATCTTCGTCATTCCCTATATATGAATATCAGGGCACGATGGAATCGAACCACCAACCTCCTGCTTGTAAAGAAGGTGCTCTTCCATTGAGCTAGCACCCTTTAAAGAATTAGAATCCAGTGCACATATATACAGATCGGGATTGAAAAATTGTGCGGATACTATGATATGAATTGCCAAGTTAATCATCTAAAGTCTGAAGTGGTGTATATCTACATAGAGAGAAAGTAAAAGAAAGGAAGCTAAATCATAGATTTACCTTCCTATTATTAGTATTCAAAATAAAGTAATATATATATATATATATATATATTTCAAGTGAATATGAAGTAAGAAGCAGTGTCTTGACTAAACCAAGGAAAATAGAAGCAGAAACCAAGTTCTCTAAATGTTGAAGCATATCAGTGTAAGACGATGAAAATATAAAGGATTAGCATTGGAAGCAGCGAAAGAAGCAGTAGTGAGGTCTTGGAAGCATTCAGAGGTCAAGGGTCTAAGTCTTAGTCATGGTACTTGTCATTTGAAGATCTATAAAAATAATTTCTCGTGGGGTTTCCTCTCCAAGAGGGAGAGGTTCTGCCCTCACTCTAGGAGCCTAACTTTGTGTCTTTTGTATTTTGGTAATTGACTAGATGAAAGACTAAATAAGCTAAGAAAGAGAAGACATAAGTAACTCGAGTAAACTCATGAGTAATTATCAAGAAGAGAATTTGAATTAATCTCCGACCCTACAAATTCTCAACACATAGATCACCTTGTTGAAAGTTGAAAAACCAAACCATCCATTACCAAAATACAAAAGACACAAAGTTAGGCTCCTAGAGTGAGGGAAAAACCTCTCCCATGAAAGAATAAATAAGCTAAGAAAGAGAAGACATAAGTAACTCAAGTAAACTCACAAGTAATTATCAAGAAGAGAATTTGAATTAGTCTCCAGCCCTACAAATTCTCAAAACATAGATCACCTTGTTGAAAGTTGAAACACCAAACCATCCATTTTTGTTGTTTAAGGTTTTTCTTGTGTAGCTATATTTTCCTTTTGAATGGGAGGGCATCACAAAAACATACTTTCCCTAGTATTATCTTGAGTATAGATAAGACCTTCTCCAACAATAAAGGCTAATAGACGTATACTAGTTTCCCCGAGTTCTAAATCTACACCTTGCATAACATTTAGTCATGTCACTTGGTTCTTTGCAAGATGGCACATAAGAGTAATGGGTAAGGAACCTTGCATAACATTTAGTCATGTCACTTGGTTCTTTGCAAGATGGCACATAAGAGTAATGGGTAAGGAAGATTTCATCGACTCACATAATAAGCTTGAAAATTGCCACAAATATCTTGGATTTCTTCCATAAAGAATTCAATCTCTAGAGCAGTTGATTGTCAATATTGGCGCTGCTACATAAGTAGAACTACAAAAGTTCATATTTCACTATTATTAATTCAATTGCAACTGTTCTTTCTCTTGATAACTCAATTGCAACTGTTCTTTCATAGAAGATGTAGATACAAGCCCTTCCAAGGCACCGAACCCCTAAACACCACACTACTCGGCCACAAGGAAGGCACATCCCATGGAACCTATGGAATGCCTCCCTCTCCACCATCCTTTCTGATGACCAGTGTCCTACCTATATTTTGTGAGTGTTAGTTTTTCAAACACTGCTGGAGACATATACATGATCAATGTTTAGTTCTGCTTCCAGGAAAGATTCATTGGTGTTCTACATCTTTTGGAGATTGTCAATCTCTAGTTCGTATTGCCCTCTTTGGGATATGGCAGTCCTTACAGAGTTTGGAATTATTCAATCTATGGAAGATTTATGTTTTTCACCATGAGGATAGCTCATTCTATGCTTATGTTCTGTGGAGGGATAAGGTATACCATCAGCGTTTGGCCAAAGACACTACTGATCAAAGATGCCCAATGTTTAGATCCCATTGTTTATTTTGATATGCTCTTATATTTTGATATGAGTTTATGATCTCCAATTTTTTCTCTACTGTTTTTGAATAATTTCTAAAAATATAAGACATGTTTTCCAAAAAAAGAAAAAGCATTACAAAGTCCATCCTTACCTGGTATTACCATCAATTTCATATAGCAGAATTAAAGAAAACTAAGATGGGGAAAAGGAGAAGACGTGAATACCAATGGCATATGATTCTAATTTTAGCATGGATAGGTCAGATTCATATCTAGATATGGATATTCAGCAGCTAAACTGCAGTTTTCTTCTGTATTTTTCAACAAATTAAACGTGATACAAAACTTTGTACGAGTTTTTGTCCCAGCACAATGTTAGGGAAGTGTAATGGAATAAGAAAGGTAAAGTTTCGAACCTGCATGCATTCATACTAATAGGTGGAGATTGAAACCTGTAGACATTCTTACTGCATATTTTCCATTTTGGCATTGTCCATTATTCCAAACCCAACCTAGAATTTTGATAATAGTGACTAGTACAACTTTCTAGTATATACTACAGACCCATGTCAAATAATGGTGACAATACAAAACTTAAAAATATGCAAGTACATGTTTTAAGGTCATTGGGGTCTGCATCCTATCTCTACATAATGGACAGATTTTAATTAGTGTGCTCCAAGGAAGAGATAAAATCTCCTTGAGATCTACACCCTATCGCTAGATTGCATGCACCCTTCTTAACTAGACTTCAGACTAGGTCAAAATTAGCAAACTACTTAAATGAATTTAAAACTAACACTTGCAAAGTGCATGCACCCTATTTTACATGGAAAACACATGCAAATTGCCGAGAATAGATTTTTAAGAACAGAGCAACAATCCAATCTATAAGATTGATCACTCCCTCACAATTAAAGTGCCATGCTGTTGAATTTGGAAAGAGGAAGTGTGCCCCTTACTATCCTGTGGAAATTCTGCAACTAAAGCACTCATACCTCATTCATACATGTGCCAAGGAGTACCACATGTGAAACCAGATTGTAAAATACTATCCAAGGTACAATATTTTAATACTATCTCTTATTGAGAAAATTGTTCTCCACCCATCCAAGTCTCCCCATGAATATCTTGAAATTCCCTTGGCCAAGGACTTAGTCAAGATATTTTCAACCTATCTGAATGTACTCTAGATCAATTGCTCCCTTCTAAAACATGTTCCCAACAAATGGTACCTGATTTTAATGTGCTTGGAGCAATCATGGAATATTGGACTATCATAGAGTTCGACACAATTTTAATTGTCACAATTGACCCAAGTGGGCTTCAACATCTCACATGTTAGTGCTGCAATCAACTTGTGAAGCCATATATGGCTTTACAACTAGTAGTGTTGATTGCAATGTACTCTGTCTCTTCTAAACTAAATCGCACTAAACGCTGCTTCCTATTCAACCAGAAAATTGTTTCTAAACCCAAATTGAAGCAGCACCAGAAAGTACTCTTCCTATCACTTGCATCTCCTACACAATAAAAATCAGTAAATCCATGCTGCATCAACTCACCATCTCTTGCATATTTCAAACCATACCGTTTTGTACCCTAAAAATATCAAAGAACATGTTTTGCAACTACCCTATGAATATACCTCAGATCAACTGTGAACTAGATCAAGGTGTTCACTATGAAACATACATCAAGTTTGATGTTACATCAAGTATCTAATAAATTGTCTATACATCAAAGGATCTACCATATCTGAGTTCAAGCCAGCATGCAACCTAGAATTGGCATCATTGGGGTGACCATGGATTTACAAACAATCATTTGGAATCTTTTCAAGGTCTCAAGCATGTACTTTCCATGCCAAAGGAAAACCTCACTTGTACTTGGCCACACCTCTGGACCCAAGAAACAATACATCAAACCAATGACTTTCATATTTAAATACTCATTCCTACTGGGTATGTGTTATATTCAGACACTGGAAGCTCTACGAAATGAACAAGATCGATATTTCCAACTTCCTCTACTCTTTCAATTGTTGCTTTTGCTTGCCTTCACAAAAAATTCAAAATTAGAAAATTTATTATGAACACTTGTAAGGAAACCAAATCTGAGTATTTCGTAAAGGAAGCAGTGATATTTTCTGATTTAGCTTCACCCTTTACCAAGAATAATGACAAAATTTTTGTTCCAAGATCAAGTGCAAATTATTACAATGTTATCCACCATTTTCTTTTAGCCATAGATCCCCTTGTTGAAACACCAAACCATCCATTTTTGTTGTTTAAGGTTTTTCATGTGCACCTAGATTTTCCTTTTGAATGGGAGGGCATTGCAAAAACATACTTTCCCTAGTATTATCTTGAGTATAGATAAGACCTTCTCCAACAATAAAGGCTAATAGATGTATACTAGTTTCCCTGAGTTCTAAATCTACACATTGCATAACATGTAGTCATGTCACTCGGTTCTTTGCAAGATGGCACATAAGAGTAATGGCATGCTCTGTTTCTCATAATGCAACAAGAGAAGTCTAGGGTCTTTATGTTGTGTTATTTTCCTACCAAGTGCATCGGTTGGAAGGTCAGCAACATACAATGCACAGAAGATATAATCTTTTTCGGAAAAAATAAAAATAAAAAATAAAATGGCAATGCATTGTCTAGAACTGAAACAACAGTAGCATTTTCCCCAATATAATTCACCCTCATTGTTACAACTGCTAGCCCTAAACCCCATAACCCATCACACTGTCTATCTTTATGCCATACAGAGAATGGACCCTCTCTATCTCTAAAGCCCGATGAAAGTTCATCCCGTAGGAAGTGACTAAATGTTGACAAGCTTGAAAAAATCCCAGCAAATTGCAATATCTCAGCACCTCCTCTAACACATGCTAAAGATAAATGTAAATTCAGGATTGCAAGAGCTTAATCTCTCCAACTATCATGTCGAAGCTGACTAATTACACACTTTGCGGGAAAATTCTTTTGAAAAACAGGAACCCATGTATTAGATGCAAGGAAACCTTTTAAGAGCATATCAATTACATCTAAAGGTATGTTTGCAACATTATTTTTTTCAACACAACTGCAAAGAACAGGAAAAAATCCCAAACTCATAAGAGAGACATCAGAAAGGACATCTCCCACATTCTTCATATCTTTGATTCTCCATTTTCCTAGTACTTTTTATGTTGAGAATGAATAATATCTAATGGCTTGATATACGTCAATGATCTTAGGCTTGTGATCACTATTTTGATCTCCTTTGCATAAAGTTTCGAAGTTTTCATCTTATTTGTTATTGATACTATACAGCTGGACATCCATCTCACAAAAATTATCAAAATTTGGGCCTATTTAAAGAGAAAATTTAGCATGTAATTTGTTGGGTCACCAAGGGGGGCTAACACCTGCATTGATAGCAGATAATTGAAAATATCTTCAACACACAAACCTATTGATTCTTCTGACAAGGCTGCATTTAGGTTTATTGATCCCAACTGCATCCCCTATCCAATAAGACACAATATGAGGTCCTATAAACAGAAGGATAAGCACCAAAACGGACTGAACCGAAAATGTTATACCATAAACAAGGAAAGTAGGTAGAGTCTAGATACATAACAAGCACATAAATTGTTTTGGATAAGTATGATAGTTCTCAAGAACGAATGAACTTACAACCTTTTTGTCGAATATTGACAAGGCTCACACAGTCATCAACGCTTTTAAGGCATTCACCTAAAAATCTGCAAGAGAAGAGGCCTTGTTTAAACTTTACACAACTAAATATTTCTAGTGTCTTTTTTGCTGCAGCTGTGAACCCTTTGTCTTCAGAGTGAGACCACCACCCTATAACCAATTCTATTTCAAGGGATTTGGTATCATAAATATACTTATCTTCACACAATGAATGAAGCTCATGCTATCTGAAGTCTTCATCAAGACTTACTGATCTTGTTTTGTTACATTCATAGTGGTGTCAAATGTTGCTGAACTTCATTAAATCTTTTGTCTTTGCAATTCCAACTGCAAGAGCACCTCTACCAATTTAGTGGTGTACTAAATCATAATACTTTGTTCTAAGCCATTGAATCCTATAAAATAATGCTAGAAAAGAGCTTAGTGTGCTTCTTGAACCTCTTAGACCTGTTATTGTGTGAAGGCAGTTGTTCTTTCCTGATAGGTGACTTATACAGTTTGACTGTGGTAAATTGCAGAAGTTAGTGATTTTACTCAGACAATTAAGAATTTAAGATCAGTAAGGCACAAAGCACTGGCATTCACTCAAATGATGAAATAAATTAGAAAGACATTGCTTTTTATGACCTGAAGGGACTTTTGTACCACCTTGAGATGAGTTGAATTATTGTACAAACCTAGATAGATATATTTATATGCTGAATTTGATTCCAATATGAGAGCCCTCTTTCCAATCTCATTAATGGCCTAAATATCATCCAAGATGATCATGAATATGCTGGGTATGGTGCTGAATTGGAAGAGCCCCTCAATCATTTTATGACATCATCAATGTTTGAGGAGTCTGGTTAAGAGTCTATCCATCAATTTAGATAAACAGTGTAGCAAAAAAATTCTTTGCATTCTGGTGACTCGTCCTCTGCACTTTATAGAAGATATTTTAGTCACCCTAAATTTCCATTTGTGAAATCAAGCTGTAAAATTTCCCATTGACAGGCCTTGCAAGACCAATTTAGCATCATCATAGAAATTTCTTGAAAATATTTCAAGGTTGTCCTAGTTAGCTTAGCAATGAAAAGAAGTCATTAAGCTTAGAAAAGTTTTCTTTTCTTTTTCTTTACAGTTGCTTTGATCATGCCATGGGTAATTCCTTTGATATGACAACCTATAGGAAAGGAATTTAAATGATTATGAACATATTTCTTTTATGGGTCCACTAAGAAGTTTACTAGCATGAACTCCTTAAGGCAACAATCCAATCAGCTACAAAAACAAGGTAAACGACCAGAAATCATAAATCAGATCCCTGATGCATCCCTTAGTCTGTATCGTAGCCATTTTGAGTTGACAATTCTCCATGATATATATTTGGTGGATCACTTGCAAGAATTTTGAGCCATCTCTTGCCAAGTCTGGTGGTAGAACTAACCGAAAAACACTTTGATGGACCATTGTAGCTTACTGAAGATAGTCTTCCCAACTAGAACTCACTTCATTATAGCAGTTATACCTATAAGGAATAATTCATAAAGGAGGATGGTCTTTCTTTCTCACACTAGTACCACCACTACCTCTTATTTCACTCACCAAAAATATATGAGCTCAGGATATCTGCACATCATGATCTCAAAATGGTATCCTTATATCTGCAACTTATAAACTACATGTAAAAGAAATCAATCCCAAGGGCACAACAACGATGTCAATTTTAGTCCAAATTTGTGCCCAGAGTTTTTTTCAGCAACTTTGAAAGACATTTCTCAATGATCATTTGGAAGAACACACTTACGTGTTTTCAGTTGAAAGCTAGTTTACCCTCAATTGTGAGCCATTGCTCATCAAGTGCCACATTTATCTCCTCAGCTCAGCAAATCCCCTTGACATACAATGACAAAAATTTACCAAGGAAACATCCTTTCTCAAAGATGAAATTGAAGTAAAAAAGGGAGGGCAATGTCTGAAGAATAGACGACATTAGTGCAAAATAAGTAGGAAATTTCTTAGGTTGACGACTCGCCTGAAACATGGACTTAGATGCTCCCACTTGTTCCTGTACACCCTACAACGTTTGAGTAAGCCATCTTAACTTCTTGGCTACACTAGTAAGTAATTAGGTCTCTGTTCCTTGACTAGAATCTTGCTGATCTGACATTGATTTATTTTTCAGTTTTAGAATAGAATCTAGAACAACATTTTCGCATGCATTAATCACTATAGGATGTTTTTATGGTTTTGAGGACCATTCATCTTCATCAAACTTCATATCCTTGCTCACCAATGTCTTAAGTTGAACTTTAATTTAGATCATGTAGGCCCTGGATGTCTTACTCTATCCAACAAAGGCCGCCTTTATGTTCAAGGGTTCAATATTAGTGCTTTTCTCATCATGAATATGAATATAAATTGGACAAAAAAAAGGAAACAAAAATGTAATACTTGTGGCTTCTCAATAACAAAAGATTTATTTGGTGTTTTTTCCTTCAAGATCCTGTGAGGACATTGGTTCAAGATATAGACAATGTGTTGCAAGCTTTGGCTTAAAGACACATGGGTAAATCCATGTCCTGGATCATGGTTTTAGCTATCTCAATGATGGATTTGTTACTCTACAAGCACATTCTTAGCATCCTCTTGATCCTTGTTTCCCTGCAAAAGGTATCAAATTCCTTGGAAAAGGTTATATCACTAGATCTGTCTCTCCCCTAACTTCCAAGGTTTAATTTAGGAAACTCAAGATAGAGTAGCAACAAAATGGGCATGTCAAGCAATTTGGATTGGGAAAATACTTGCAGATATGCAAGTTCATTAGGGTAAGCATAATTCTTTTTGCGATAATGAGGGAGTTACCAAGATGGAAAAAAGACCCGCCTTCGATATTAATCAATTGCATTGAGGTGCACATATTACAACACTCTATGTTGTTATTTTGTTTTTGGTCAAAATCAGGGGAAACACTTCCCCACTATAACATGGGGAAGAGCACTGTCAAACACAGTGGACCATTGGCTAAGTTGTTGCATTTGAGGGTTTTATATGCCCATATAAAATCCATTTGGACTAGAATTTTGTATTTCCTGTTGGCCTCATCATGGGCCCATAGTAACACAATGGAGTGTGCTTGTCAAGGTTTGAACCCAAGTCATCATATGAACTCCCTCTTATTGGTATACCATTTTTTCTTGCAAATCTTTTTGATAGCCAAAAGCCCTATTAAGGGTGGTGTTGGCACGGGATAAATTTCAAATTTACACTTTGTCCTGCATATTTTCAAATTCATTAGCAGAAATGGAACAAATTTGAATTGGCTTCACCAACTAGTGCCCCACCACCTGGACCTGCTACTTATGTTGTATGCTGCCTCAGTATCTTGAATCTTATCGACACTCACAACAATGAATCCCTTAGCCACTTGTTAACAAAGCTAGATACACAAACCAATGCCACTTCTAAGGCTTTTGAATGTGCTCCTTTGGGCGCAAATTTTGTAGCTCCTATTTCGAGTCCATCTGTAGTAGAAGTGGCTACAAGGCAACTTCCCATAACCATTCATCTCTCAGCAAAGACAGAGCTGGTAGATTACTTTGGGAAGGATTACAAAAAGGTCTTAGCTATTCATAAGAAGTTCCACCTGGTGGTATACTGGTATTTGTCACAGGACAAAGGAAGGTGGAATTTCTATGCAGACCAGTTGAGGAAAGCCTTTGTGAAAAGAAGCAAAATCAATGTTAAAATACAAGATATTTCTCAAAAAATCAAAGCCCAATGTAGACACAAATGATGTTGCAACTGAACCCAATCTTGAGGGCATTTCTTAGGCTGTGGATGGCACATATGATAGTGGGAAACACAAATATGGAACTGATAGGTTTAACTCATTTGACGATGAGGGGTTTGAAGTTCAATCAGAGGCAAAATCATCTTCCTCTGATGCTGAATTTGATTCACATTCAGATAATGAAGAAGAAGAGTGTCTTGACAGTAGAAGAAATTGCAGTTGGTAGTGTTGAAGCAATAAATGAGGGAGTAGATATGAAATTGGGAAATATGTTTGATGTTTCAGAAACATCAATGTCTCTCCCATCCAATCAGCCTAATATGGAACTGTGGTAGTTGATACATCAAATGAAATAGCTGGTGATGGAGACATCCCTCGTGCATGCATTGGTTGGTCACGGAGAATGCAAGTACCAAATGTTGATATGCAACATAAAGTCATGATTGAAGCAGTTGAAAATCATATGCCTCAAACAGTTATTATTCATGAAATTGGAACAGAGCCTGAAGCAATGGTAGCGAGTACTATTTCTCAGCGTGGAATCCAATTGGTTGGAACTGCGCATGGAATGACTATTGAAAATCTCATAAAGAATCCTTCTTTAGAGATGCTTGTAGAGAGTGTGCAGAGTGTTGCCCTTGGAGATGATGAGGCAAAGAGAAGGGGAGTTCAGAAAGCTATACTTGAGAGAAAAGGACCATCCTCATTTACTTATGTTGTAGAGATGACATCAAGGACCGAATGTCGTATTCATCACAGCTTAGAAGCAACTGTGGATGCCAATTAGCAGGTGCTCTATAAAGTTTTTCATATCCATCCCAGGGGATAAATATGCTAGATGATACTGTATGCAATGTCAATTCAAAAACAAAAATAATTAATCAAGTATCTATCTTGGCCTGTTCAAACTTCATATAAAATTTCCATTATATGTTGTGAATAGGAAAATCTCCATCATTTGAGGTCCACTAGATGGTTATGAAGGTAGTGACAGATGGAAGTCCTGCCACAACAGAACCAGGCATTGGAAGCCATTTTAGGAGCACTTTGACATGTTTAGAGTCCGATGGTGTTTTTGAGGCTGGTAATGAGAGTGGTGATGATGATCTTTTTGGGTTGAAAGGTAGTTATGAGAAATTTCGGAAGGATGATGATTCACCACTTATTTTATATACTTATAAAAGATCATGGAGTCTGATCTGGAGCAAGTAGTGAAGTAATGGGCCTAGAGAAAGCAGTTAAATTCACAAATGACATTGGAGCAGCTGATGCAATTCTTGCTTTACATTCTAAGCTCAAGGAGAATTCATGGATTCGAGGAGTGGCTAAATATCAGCGTCTACCCATATTTGTGATGAAGACAAACATAATGGTGGAGATGGTAAGGGTCATGCGTACTATTCTTGGTTTGGAGACTCTTGGTGCAAGTTATTTTAATTCATTCAAAAAGCTTAAGAATGATATTGAGATATCAGATGGAGCAGCGAAGAAAAGATCTTCCCGAGAAGAGATAGATGCTTTAGAAGAGGCCAGACTTGCTATTGAGTATATTGTAATCCCAGGAGGGAAGCCAGTTGAAATTCTTCCAAGATGTGCTGACATTATTGCTCGTCAAATAAAGCTGGTGGAGAGCTATCAATTAGTAACAGAGAAATCAGGGAGATAGCGAGAGTGACAGCCGATGACTACCCATGTTCTAGAGATATGACATTGCAAAACATTGAATCAGCGAAAAAAAACAATGAAATAGTAAGCCTCAGTACAGATTCTATTGAGCATATACATAGAGGCAGTGAAGATTCTCAAATGATTGAGCTGGTGGTTCCATGTTATAAACATGAAAACAAGTCTTTTCCCCACACTATATCAACAACGACAAGTGTGTCTAAAAGCAATATAAACAATCAAATGGCTGAATGTTTTGTCAATTCAAAATCTATTATTACAAATGAGCAGAGATCTCCTGAAGTGGAGGAAGATAATCCCAAGATGAACCTGATGCAAGTAAGGCTATGCATATTGGTGTTCCGACAGAGGATGGTCTGGTAGAAGGAGATTTAAGAGCTAAGAACTATAACACTATGGCAGTGGAGCTTCTGTCGATATTATGCTAAACCTCACGCATGTTTGACTTATGAAGGATAACCATTGGTTTAGATTGACAGTTCAAGTTGATTTCGAACCCCCTCAGTTTTTTCGAATTTTAGTGGAGGAGGGGGGGTTCGAAATGGGTACTTTTCAAACTCAGCCATTAACCACATGGAAAGCAAAGGATATGTTCGCACCCCCCCCCCCCAATCACAATATGTCTTACCATCTGCTGGGCCCTCCAAAATCTGGTTTCGGGTTTTTGTAAAACAAACGCTCAAAGTCTATACTTGGAACGAATTTTTGTTGCTAGGTAAGGAAAGGAGGTTTGAACAATCATTACCCAAAAAGAGTGATATCTGCACGATAATGTACACTAATGGCACAACTGGTGAACGTAAAGGCATATTGATCACAAATGAAAACATTGTTTCTATGGTGACCGAAATTGCTTATTTTCTTAAATGTCAGAATGAAGAGCTCGCAGAGAAGGATGTTTATTTCTCGTTTCTTCCTCTAGCACATATATTTTATCGGGTGACAGAGGAATTTTCATATCAAAAAGTGCTTCAATAGGCTTCTGGCGTGGGGATGTGAAGCTTTTGGTGGAGGATAAAGCAGAACTAAAACCAACTGTCTTATGTGGTGTCCCACATGTTTTTTTGATCGCATATATTTAGGTTTAAACCAGAAGATCATCGTTGGAGGATTTCTAAATAGAAAGGTGTTTGAATTTGCATACAAATACAAGCTTAATAATATGCGCAAAGGGTTGAAACATGAAAAATCATCTCCACTTTTTGATCAAGTTGTCTTTAGCAAGATTAAACAAGGTCTGGGAGAACATGTCCGTGTAATGTCATCAAGAGCAGCTCCACTTGCAAGACATGTGGAAGAGTTTCTACGAGTAGTGACATGTTTCCATGTTGTACAGGACTATGGTTTGACAGAAAATTTTGCAGGAAGTTTTCTTTTTCTTCCAAATGTTATTTCAACGATCGGGACTGTTGGTCCACCTGTTCTGAATATTGATGTCTGTTTTGAGTCTATCCCTGAAATGGGATATGATGCACTTTTAGAAGTTTAAGCTTTCACAAGGAGAATATGTTGTAGTGGAAAATCTGGAGAATGTGTATGGCCAGTGTTTTGCTATTGATTCGGTTTGGATGTTGTTGAGTTCATCATTTGTCATGCAGAGGTCTTAATTGACTTGTACAAGAGGCAAAGCTTCCTGCGATTATGAAATGCGTTCAGCTATTAGCTGAGAATGAAAATGCCGTGAGGAAGGCTACAGAGAAGCGGAAAAGGCGTTCCGATTATAAACCCATACTTGAGCAGGATGGCCTTATATGGCAACGTTCTTCCTATCAGGGGACAAAGAGGGAGAAAACAAGAGAAGAATCATTAGCTGAAGTAAAAGATTACAAGCAGCAACAAATGTCATACCGTGGAAAAAAGGCCAAGCGAACTCCAACATAGGTGTTACATGATATAATTGAGGGCCACATGGAGGAAATTATGATAGCAGGAGGAATTGATTGTTTTGTAAAGGGTATATTTGAGATACCACAGAAGGCAACACAATCTCTTCCTTCAGACAGTGTGACTGAGTGTAAACAGCAATGTGAAGCCACCAATTCAACCTTTCCTAACAAGGGTGAAGGATTCTTTGTGTCTATGCAAAGTGTCATGCGACTAAAGTTTCTGTAGGAAGCAATTTTTCATCTTCTATGATAAATAGGATCGATGCTATGCTTAAAAAGCTAGAAAAAGAAATTAACGATGTAGATGCAAAAATTGGTGACCGATGGCAAATATTGGACAGAGATATTCGAGGGTACACATGGTAGCCAGCGCCGCATTAGAACTAACGATTCAGGAAAGGCAGCATGAATGGCAGAGCCAGATGTCAAAGCCACCCAACGTTGCCTCTTTGTGACCACCTCGGCCACTTTCAGCATACCTTTTTTTATTTACGAAGAGCTGCCAAAGTTAATGTTACAGTCGATTTTGCCAAAGATATTTTTTGTTCAAGGCCTTGCATGGCCACAGTTGCCAAATTCTAATTAAATTGTATTTAATGAAGATTGTCGAAGTAGATTAGGGCAACCAGCATAGTTGCAGTTAAATACTGCTTGTATTTTCATTATCAAGGGTTGGACCTTGTTAGACTCTGCGTTGTAAAGATCATTGTATTGGAGCACTGTAGTTTTTTCTAGGGCATCAATAATAAGAGACCGTTCACATGATTCTTGAGCTATGTTAATGGTGATATTTCTTCTATGTTAATGTTTTTCTCTGTATTTTATGCTGAGCATCAATTTTTCTTATTGTGAAACAGAAAATTTAGATTAAGATTTGCTAAGAGAGCACCTTATTTTTGTCTGTGTTTACTATCTTAATTTTTTCTTCTGAAGTATAGTTAAAGAATTCTTAACTGCTCTTTAGCTATTACTGAACTCATTGTTTTCTTCCATCTCATATTCACACTGCCAGTAAAATCAAGTCTGCATAGTTAGCTTGCCCTGTGAATGCCCTTGAAAAGTTGATACACAATTCAGCCTTTTATGATTCCATAGCTCAATGGATTAAGTTTCATAGCTCTATCTGTCCAACAACATAATCAATCGAAACAAACAACCCTCATAATTTCTATAACTAGCCTAATATCAGCCTTTATAACCATCAAGCTAAATCATAAAAACAGAGAGAGCCCTCTCTAAGTCTAGGAAGGATAGGTCCTAGACTCCAAAATGGTTTGATGTTGTCCTCTGTCGTTTATTCTTACCAATATTATAAATTACACGGCCACAACAGGTGGCACTAATGTTGCAGGCTAGCCAATCAAGATATTCCTAGTCAACTTCTATGTCTATAGGGAATAGAAGCTTGGTCTCCAGCATCGAAATTGGTCCAACTTACCACTAGACCAAGCCCTGTGTAGGATAAATATTGATGGTGAGAAATCACCAGAGGGAGCCACTGATGTTGGAAACTAGTCAATGGAGATAAACCTGGTCACTTTTGTGCCAAATAGGAATAAAACATTAGTCCCTAGCATGGTATGTGTTCTTAAATTACACCAGAACAAGCCTAATCAACTCATATTTTTATTAGTAAGAATGATAGAGATGTGATTTTTAAGGATGGTCTGCTTTAATATCTTCTCTAGGTTGTTATTTTATTTTTGGTCAAAAGCAGGGGAAACACTTCCCCACTATAACATGGGGAAGAGCACTTTCAAACACAGTGGAACATTGGCTAAGTTGCCACATTTGAGGGGTTTCTATGCCCATATAAAATCCATTTGGACTTGAATTTTGTATTTTCCTCTTGGCCTCATCATGGGCCCTTAGTAACACAATGGAGTGCACTTGTTAGGGTTTGAACCCAAGTCATCATATGCACTCCCCCTTATTGGTAGATCATTTTTTCTTGCAACTCATGTTGATGGCCAGAAGCCCTCTTAAGGGTGCCACTAACGTTGCAAGCTAGCCAATCAAGATAGTCCTAGTAAACTTCTATGCCTATAGGGAATAGAATTTTGGTCTCCAGCATCGAACTTGGTCCAACTTACCACTAGACCAAGCCTTATGTTGGCTAAATGTTGACGGTGAGAAATCACTAGAGGGAACCACTCATGTTGGAAGCTAGCAATGGGGATAAACCTGGTCACTTTTGTGCCAAATAAGAATAAAACATTAGTCACTAGCATGGTAGATGTTCTTATTGCACTAGTACAAGCCTAATCGACTCGTATTTTTATTAGTAGGAATGATAGAGATGTAATTTTTGAGAGTCTGGCTTTAATCTCTTGAAGAATGTTCTTGTTGATTTCCATGTATGTGTGAGATTTTCTAAACTGGCTCCTTAACTTCTGATGACTAGAAACACTAAAGGATATATGTAATTCCCGGGAATCTTGTTAAGCTTTAAGTGAGAATGTTAGCAGCTCGCTATTATTTCTCGTTTTGTATCAATAGTGAATTGAAGGAATTTGGACGCTAGGAAATTGGACTTCACCTATTGATTTTGGAAATGCACCGCTCAGGTACACAAGATGTTATGGATTCTATAACTTTTTTGTAAACTTCCAAAGTAAGAAGTTGGACTGAGCTAAGCAAGAATCAAGATGATAAGAGGAAGGAAAATTCAACTGGGTTCTGGCACATGTAGAAATGAAGAAATCATGTCTGGAATATGAGCAGTGTACCTTGTCTTGTTTTTATGATTAACCTCCATATTATCATCTAGAAGATCAATGGAAGAAGGAAGGAATCAAAGAATAGATGCAAGGTAAGAAGGTTTTTTTGGATATTTGTGTAATAAAGGGAAAATGGGCACTTAAAAGGCAGCCTTGTGCTCTCAAGGAAATGAACTGTTAAGAGCAGATAAACAATCCAGGTTGGAAAGAGAAAATAAACAATAAAGACACAGTTAAATCTTTGCTCCATAAATCATACCGCAATAGCTAAAAGTCTAAGGATGGTTGGACAAAATTCTCATTGTAGCATCTGCTTGGCATTGAGAAGCAAGGACTGTAAGAAGGTTCTTGTACAATAATTTCTTATAATTTGCGAATACCATTGCCGAAACTGCATCTGACTTTCATGTGTGTCAAGGAAGAGTTCAGAAATTTGCTTCCTTATGCAGTTAGAGAGGAAAATGCTAAGGCTTGCTAAAATCAGCGATATGCCCGCTGCACAGTGGGAAACTAGATAGAGACAATTACTATTTAACTTTCAAGAACTTATGCTTGACTAGCTGAAAAGTATTGGATTTTTTTTCTCGTGACCTTGAGTACAAAGTCTCATAATCAATTGGATGAAAAATCAAGTCTATCTTTCAAATGTTTGAACCAGGACTAAATAAAATAAATAATTCCAGTCTATAGAAAGGTAGCACAGTAACAACATACTTGAATTTTAGGGGTGCTTCAAACAATCTCGTCCTGAACATAGGATTCCAGGTTGTTTGCAGTTTTTAATTGGTGAAGTTGGCTCTAATTTTGGAACTTTGTTGGCTCTTCTACAGGTATCATTTTGCACCAATTCTTCGCCAGGTATTTTTCTTGGACTCACTAAAGGAGTTTCATTTTACGCATCCTTTGTATGATTAAATCTTCAATAGAACATTGGTTTTCCATACAAACTTTCTTAGAGAGAAACTGGCAACTCGGAGAAGGTTACAAGACCTCCTTCTATAATGGACAGAGGTGACCCCAGAATGTGGTAACAATTTTCCACTTCAGCCGTTGTAAAAGAAAACAAAGAGCTTCTCTCTGTAACTTCTAAGGCCTACTTGGATGGCCTATTCTGGCCAAAACAACAAAAAAGTACCTCTACGTTGTTATCTTGTGAAGGATAACATTTCCCTCCATTACTAACTTTTTCTATAGTCACTGCTTCTTGATCCATTAGTTTTGACTTATCCACACACTAAAGAGAATTAAAGATTGTATTTTGTTACACAAAGGTGATCTGAAAGGGAAAACCTGTTAAAGCATAATATTTCAGTTGATGTATCAAATTCTTGGTTGCATACAAACAGAAACTGTTTGTTCCATACAAATAGAAACCACTTGAAGATATCTATGAACCACCTGAACATCAAAAATGTTCAGTCTCGTAACTCTTAAGTAAATCTTTAAAGAATGTGACATTAGCCTTCTTGGCTTAGTGAAAGCCCTAATGTTCTATCCTATTTGACAGTCTTAAAAATCTCACAAAAACCTGTAAAGATTTTGGCATTCTGTACGCCCAGCCTCTAAAAGCCCTAACTTTCTATCATCCTCTGTGTAATTTTAATAGAATACTGTCAAATACCAGAATAATGAATGTCCATTCTCCCAAAAATTTGAAATGTGCAGAACAGAAAGAGAAATCATTCAATCAAATTACTCGAAATGTATCAGAATCCCCATCCTTTAACTCAATGAATTTATTCGCAAACTCTGTCGTTTTTTTAAACAAATTTTTGAGCACAACCTCCTCTAGTCCATTTATAGAGAGCCTTAGCTTATGAGATATTGTCTATAAGCCAAAATAGGGTTAAAATTTTCCATTGAAAGCTTAGAATAATTGAAACTGAAATAACAGTGTTTTGAGCAAGACCTATTTCGACAAATTTAGTTCAGAGTAGAATACACAGGCTTGTTTAATGAATTTTCTCCAAGACAGAGCATACAAGATTCATGACAGCCACAAAAAAAAATTATGGGATTTTGCAATTTAAGCATTCTCTTGCAAAAAAATACCTTTTCTGAACTCGTTTTGATGGTGAAGAAACGCAAATGATTTGTTGGAAATCGTTCATGAAGAGAACTGGGGTCTCGGCGATTTATGCCAGAGCAATTGCATACCAGTATTGTACAAAAGCGCTCGTTTCAGCGCGTGAGATCGTTTTAGGGCAGGAATAATGCAGTAGCGGCAAAATGAGGTGCCATATATTTGTATTTTCGTATTTGAGTCAAATGATTTAATTTTTAATTTGGAAAAATAAATGGAACAAGAGGGCAAAGGAATGAAACTAAGTGACTAAGTGGGATAATTATAATGGCTTATGTCATTTCTTTAAGTCACATTGAATCAATATACATTAATATTTTGTATAATTTAATTATAAATTAAGTAATTATTCATTATTAAAGTGGGGTTTTATATAAATTATTTATTTATTAATGTTAATTTGTAGTTTTTAATAATATATGTATGTCAAAGAAAATTATTTAAATTAATGTTTTATCAAATTTTTTGTTAATTTTTCTATATTATATTCTAATTTACCTTAAAATTGTTTTAAATATGCTTTCACCTTCATGTATGGAGGTTATTTATTTGCATATTTAAAGTTTTGTTGTAATTTTTTTCTTAAGAAAATGGCTATTGTGATTGTGATGGTGAGAAAGTATTCTATAAATAGCGTTAAGGGTTATTTAGAATAAATAGGAGATTATTTCTCTTTATCTAAGACTAATCTTTGAGAGAATGGATATACATTACCTAATTATCACATAAACAATAGGTTAATCTTGCATTTATTGTTTTCTCTCCATGGAGGTTCGCTACACAAAGGGAATACCTCCTCCTATGTGAATTTGATTGTCTCCATCTCTTAAAGGATTTTCAAACATTAATAATTAAATCTTCATTACTTTAAAGATGTAGTCTTGTCGAATATACCAAAAACATAGTAGGATTCTTTCGTTGTGGACAAAATCAAGTACATGTCTAAGGGAAGTATTCCTCTATGGATGGTTAACAAGTTCATCAATAACTACAAGCAAATGCTTCAATCTATATATTTAATGATCTTCAGTCGTCATCTAAAGAGTTCAAGAATCAGATAATTTCCAACCTAAGTTCTAAGTATATGGTAAGCTTGTACTTAGAGGTTCTATTATTGTAAAATTTGACAACTATGGAAGTTGTGGCAAGGTATTGGAGGAGGGACTATCATTTTGGGGTATAGCTAACCTCTTTTTAAATGATAGTTTCTAAAATTGAGTCCATCTTCAATGTATGTACGTTGTCTAGCTTTGAGTTTGGTTTCCCTTTCATCCTAGAGATCAGAGAAAGACATGCAATGTATTATGACTTTCTTAGGGTTTTCAAAAGATTCAGAAGTTATGAATTTCTCCGAATTGTTTTTTCTTGTCCTTCATCTCAAGTGCCATTGGCCTTGCCCTCCTTGGATGAACTAGTGAAGGAGAGTCTTGCCGCGATGATGAAGGAAGGAAAAACTAATGTTGAGAATATTTGAATCCATCTACAGTGTTAAAATTTAGAGACAAAGGGACATTTAGAATTTTAACATTGTAGATGGATTCAAAGACCCCTTTGTCTAAATTTAACACTACATATGGATTTAGAGACCCCTGTAGTGAAATAAAACACTTCAATATCAAAATTGCAATTTTCTATTTCTGGAGTGACACAATTAAAAATTACTAACATAGATGACTAATTCATATACTTGTTGTACTTATTAATTGATAATTTTTTTATTATTGGGCTATAGTAGTCATTTGTGTTAATCATTATTAATCTTGTCACTTATTATCTAGTCATATATTTTAGTCGTGGACTAAATTATTCATTTTAGTTAGTCGTTTTTAGCTTGGTCACTTATTATCTAGTCATATATTTTATCCCTAAACTAACTTTGTCGTTTAAGTTAGTCATTTTTAGTTCGGTCACTTAAAATTTCTCAAATTTAGTATTAATTTAGCAGGTGAACTTTTACAACTTGTAATTGTAAGATCATTAGATGAGGTGATCCTCTAACTCAATGTTGTGTATATGGCAAAGCTAGAAGACGTTATTGAGAAGAGGAATATCATGATGTCATTGGTTTCAACTAGACACTAATGTAAGCCCGCTTTGAAACCACCATGGGGGATCTGAAGGGCAAAATCTAGTGCTCTTGTGTGTGTGAGGGTTAAAAAATAAGGCCCCCTCCTATTTGCATGAAGTGTTCCTAGTACAAATCCATCTTAGAGTCAAGGCCATGAAAATATGAAGTCCAAGTATAAAATTTATTGTTTATAAATAACCTCTTTAACAACTTGACACAAACGTATAATGATGTCATTTACATTGGAGGTGTATGTCACCTGAATCGTCTTATAACTTTAATCGCTCCCCCACAAAAAGGTGGCATGCTCCCTTGTGATGGTGCATCAACCCTAATGGAGAACAATCTCATGATATAAAAGGAATTTAAACATGATGTAACTTTAATAGTGCCCTACATTCACCCCTTGGCTCGCCACTCGTGGAAAATGTGAGGCTATTTCAAGAATTGATGTGGATAATATCATTTTTTTTCTCTTATGTATAGTATTATACATTAACACAATTGTGGTTTTTTAGCAAACAAATATTTCTATCAAGGGTTAGCTCCTTGTTCATTAGGGTTGAATATGTTGTGTCATTATGAGTGATTTATTCATTGTCAACTCCTTATGTGGGAGAACACTACAAGCTCCATGTGAACATGAAGAGTAGATATTGTGAGCAATTATTATCGAGGTTTTTCAAATTATCTAGTTGTTGTACATTTGGTATACATGTTAATAAGCACATTACCCACAAACACACACCCTCAAGACCAATACCCAGTTCTCTAAAAATCAAATGTTACCAATATTCTTAGTTAGAGGTGAAGGATTCTCCTAAGAGGTTATTTTGTTGGTTTGAGGTGTTGTGTTTTGCCTTAGATACTAAGTGGTTAAGGGCTTCAAGAGTTAAGATTTAAGGGCCAAGGACTTGGGGGGGAAGGGATTTAGGGGTTAAGGGATTAATAATTAAGGGATTCAGGTGTTAGGGGCTAAGGGGTTAGGTTTTAAGGTGTTTGGGGGTTATGTATTAAGGTTTAAAGGTCACGAGTTAAGAGAATAAAGGGTTAGTGCTTAGGGGGTTCATGGATTCTAGGTTATGATTTAATGGCTTAAGGTTTCATGTGTCAAGTGGTATGTGGCTTATGAGGTATGAGTGTAGGGGTTAAGGGAGTATGGATTTGCGGTTAAGGGAAGTGTCACTGCGTTTCAAATGTGCTAAAGAGGGAGTAACGTCAAGGTATGCTAGGCAGTGTTAAGGCATGATAGATGAGATTGGACATGAGTAGCATAAGATGAGTTACATGTAGTTCTTAGGTGAATAAGGCATATGTTCAATTTCAACGACACATGAGAATCTAGGTTTTGTCCTAGAATTTTTTATGAAAACACACTCAAGTACCACAACACATCTACTTTAATGCACAATGAAATCTACACAAATAAATCTCCTAGGTGCCCTCACTCTCCTCTGAACTTGGGCCAATTTCGACGATGGAATCTTCGGATAACTCAAGCCCTAGCTCTAGGATCAAGTTTTTCCTAGGTGTTCCCAAGGATAGAACCTAGTAGGATCAATTTGACCTATAGAAGAAAAAACTCTTGTCTAATACTTTCCCATTACCTTGTCCAAGGTAGGAACATAATTGGTTGCTAAATTCCATCCTCAAACCTAGGTTGGGTCCACTTGGCCCCGTGTGGTCCCATTTGGTGTCAAAGGCCTTTCTTCAAGGACCATTTGGGAATGCAGGTTCCCAAAGGATTTTAGGGATTGAGAACCTCCTTCATAAGTCTTATTCTTCTCCCTCAACCCTTCAATCCCCCTCCTCTCTCCCTAGAAGATATATTCCCTTGCTTAAAAGGAAATCAAGTCCCACTCTTTATTTTATCTTAGGTAAAGGGTTTCGAGGGTCACTTCCCACCTATTCAGTGACCTATACTCTACAAGTGACTTCCTAAACTACTGGGACTCCACCCATCAGTGAAAGTCCGTGAAGAGCAAGGAGCCTTAGCTGTGGTGACAATGGGCTAAGCCTCCATCGTTTCCCTTGTCCTAGCAGTTGCCCTCTTAGGAACCCCTTTTAGGTCCACTAATAGTTTGAGTCGTAACAAGTTGTTCACAATTCCATTTGTGAACAACTCTTTGGTATGCCCACTTTTGTCATACTACAACTCCAAGATGAGAAGTCCAGGGCTATGGAGGTTGCCCTTCTTTTCACTGAATCAATCCTCTACAATATAGTGAACTAGGGCTAGTTGGTTGGCCCACTTGACTGTTACTTTAGTCCTTCAAAGTATGCACATCCTTAGGCCCTATACACCTCATGCCCTTCTACCAATTTTGTTGTCCTTCACCAGAACAAGAGTCAGGGTTCTTCTTTGATTACGCAATCCATCATGGCATCCCAATGACTTTATAATTGCACATGGGAAATTTTCTCTGAATACAACTGATAGTTATGTTCCCTTTAACCTTTGTCTCAGTTGGGTATTCCTCGAAACTGACATGCATGAAACTATTAATAGCGAATTATCAGTTATCTGATTAATCACTCATTGTGAATTAAATCTAATTTAATTCACTGGACCTCTCACTAGCTCATCACTCAGTTATAACTAGTTAAACTGATTTTAACTCATTTAGTTTAGGTAATTACACTTGCACCCCACTAATGCATCAACTTCAACTGGACCCCAAAAATATTAGAATCCGTCTAGATGCCTCATCTTAGACCCTCAACTTGAATTTCTTGAGCTAACTCGGTCATCATGACTTAATTAACTGACACAAGTTGTTATGAGATGGAATTACAATTTATTGTCCAATTTATTTAAGGGAAAAATAATTTAGACGCCCCACATTCCTCACTCCTGGTGAATCAAAATTCCTTACTAGTGTGGGTGCATTTTTTTTTTGTCCTTTCTGGTTTCCAATCTCACTGTTTCTTGTTGCAAATTTCAACATTTCAAAATTTGATGTGGCCTTCACACAAAGACACCATTGAAATCACATGCCCAGATTCTCATGAGAAACCTCCCTTAAGCTCGATCTACCAGAAGAGAAGCAAAAATATGCCATCCTACTTCCTAGTGCAAACCGACCATTAAGGTATGCAACATTCTTCGGAACCTCTGCTGAAGTAGCATCCTCCTTCCTCCAACCATCGGAAGAGGAGGTCAACAGCTTATGTGCCTATGCTATGTTGAACTTCTCCAATCTCTCCAGCATACTTGCCTTGAGAAACAAAATGCTCCACCACCGCATCGCTAAATTTCCAATCCCAGGAAATAATGAAGGAGGCCCAAGTCCTTCATCTCAAAATCCTTTGCAAGATCAGCCTTGCATGAGTGTATCAACAGTTCATCACCTGTCAAAATCAAATCATCTACATAAAGTACAATGATCAGCAACTTACCCTCCACCACAATTTGGTATAGGGTAGGATCCGCCTCACTCTTGGATAATCCAAGTCTGGTGAAATAATTGTCTATCCGTGTGTACCAAGCACGAGGTGCTTGTTTGAACCCATATAGCTCTCTCTTGAGCCTGCACACATGCAAATCGCTACTAAAGATCTAGAAACCTTCGGGCTGCTCTATGTACACCTCCTCCTCAATGAATCCATTGAGGAACGCAGTCTTCATGTCCATCTGATGAATGTGCCACCCCATATGCACTGAGAGAGCAAGAATCGTCCGTATGGAAGAATACCTTGCGACAGGTGCAAAGGTCTCCTCATAATCGATCCCCTCAATCTATGAAAAGCCTCAGGCAACAAATCTTGCCTTATAATTCTCCACACTCATGTCAACTGCCTGCTTCAATTTGTAGATCCATCTCGAACCCACCACTGATTTCCCCTCCAGTCTCGGGACAATCTCCCAGGCACTGTTTCTGACAATCGAATCATACTCTTCCACCATGGCATCTACCCATGCGGGGTTCTCCACAGCTTCCTCGAAAGAGGATGGCTCTGTCACGATACACTTGCTCATAAGAGCCATGTATCCAGTATACCGGTTAGGTGACTGTCTCTGTCTGTGCTGTGATGTAGGTGCTCCTACAACCTTCTCTGCATCTTGAGCCAGTCGCTCAGCTTCTGTAGTGCGCTTCCGCCCTCTGATGGTTGGCGTTGCCTGAGTGGTCTCTTTCCACTCCATGAATTCCTCTGTATGATCCACATACTTAAAGCTCATCCTTAGAACTACTAGCTCCTCATCTCATGTGGCCTCTGTTTAACACTTGACGTTCGGTCCTCTTACTGCGCCCACAGACTCTGTTGATCAGCCTTGCGATCACACCAAGAAAATACACACGATAGTTGTGGGGCATATCAGTGTACCCCACAAATATCCCAACCTCTGCAGTCGGCTCCAGCTTCTATCCTGTGAGGACAACGGTTCTGCACATATACTGCAGCATTGCATGCCTCAGCCCACAAGTGTATGGGTAGGCCCTGATCATGCAACATCGCCTGTGCAACACCCACGATCGTTCTGTTCTTCCGCTCAGCAACCCCATTCTTCTGTGGGTTATGAGGTGCTATGAGCTCTCTTCGAATTCCTTCTACACTACAAAAGTCCTTGAATTCTCCAGAGATGAATTCACCACCATTGTCACTCCATAGAGCCTTCACCTGCTTCCCCGATTTTTTCTCAACCAGTGTCTTGAACTCACAAAACTTTGAGTATGTCTCACTATTCTTCTGCATGAAGAAGATCCAACACTTACGAGAAAAATCATCAACAAATATCAAATAATACCTATGCTTTGATGTCGAAGCTGCTGAGAAAGGTCCACACACGTATGTGTGAATTCTAACAAGGATCGTCGTGGCGTGACTATCCTTCTCGTGAAAGGTGGCTTTCAAAAATTTTCCCAAGGTACATCCCTTGCACTGATCTAACTACGCAAGAGTACCCTTAGGAAGCCCAGTAGAAATCTGTTGCAGTATCTTCAAAGCTCCATGGTGAAGGTGGCCCAATCTCTGGTGCCACAACTCGCCATCATCCCAGCTCACCACTCCTTCTGCCTTGCCTGCCATTGCTGCGCAGCCATCTACCTGCAATTGATAAATGTTCTTAACTTGAACCCATATCCTCTGGGTCTCACCAATTGCCTTACTGCGTAGGAAAGCCTTTCCCTCGCTAAAGACAACATCATATCCCTTGTCTTCTAACATCGCCACAGAGATAAGATTCTTCTTCAATCCTGGAACATGCATCACTTCCTTCAATACAAAGGGTTTACCAGACTCCCTCTCAAAGGAAATGGTACCAATACCGATCGCACTGTATCTACCATCATTGCCCATCTCGATGTGCACTCCAAGATCTTTCTCATCTAGATCAGTAAACAAATCTTGATCTCCTGTCATGTGAATTGACGCACCACTGTCAAGAAACCACACTGATCCCATCATAGTTGAGACCAAGCATGCGATCAACAAAAAATCCAGCTCAAACTGCGAGGCTAAGGCCTCTCCAGCTGCAGTCCCAACAGCTTGGTTATTTTTCTTCTTCTGTGGACAATTAGTGGCGTAATGTCTGTGTTGGTGACAATGAAAGCACTTCACCTTGGACATGTCCTGCTTATTGCCTTTCGCACCGGATTGAGAAGCTTTCTTGCTCTTCCCCTTCTTTGCTTTGGCAGCCAAAGTGCAATTATCTTCATCATAGTTCTCTGATGAAGATCCGTCCTTGGTACTCCGCCTTATCTCCTCTTGCACAAGATCCAACCAAAGTCGCTCCCATCCTGGCAATTTCTCCCAACCATTGACAGAGTCCTGATAGGAATGCCAACTCTTTGAAAGCCCAAGGAGAGACAAGCTCACCAAGTCCTCATCATCAACAGTCACCCCCACACTTCCCAGCTCATCCTTGCATTGGATGAACTTCGTGAGGTACTTGGGCATACTGTCGCCTTTCTCCATTTTTATGTTTATGAGTTTATCCTTGAGCGCCAACTTCCTCTGATCACTCTTGCTTTGGAATAAATCTGTCAAAGCTTTCCACATCAAGAATGGAGAAGATTTACCATGAAAGCTGGACACTATGTGATCCTTCACACCTTCCAACAGAATCCTTTGACACTTTGCTGTCTTCTTTTGCCATGCGTCAAGTATGGCAGCATCACTAGAAGTAGGTTTTGGAATTTCTGCATCTATGAACTCCTTCAACCCATTGTCATCCAGCACCGCCTCCATCCTGTCCTTCCATGCAATATAATTCGACCTGCCCTCAAGGGCATACTCCAATCGCAATCCATTGAAAGACATTTCAACTTCGACACCAAGAAAACACTGCTGCAAATTCGAATTCCACCAGCACAAAACTCAACCGCTTCAATGTTTTGCAATTGCTCCAATGATCAATATCCCTCTGATACCATGTAGAAATTTGAATAACTGATATATTATTCACCGATATTCTCCTGATCACACACTATTTTAGCTTCATGCATAATACATAATCTCTTCTACCATTGATCATTACATGCGGAAATAAAATCAATTGCATGCATACATTAAAACCACAAACAATCACACATATAAACATAGTATTTAATGGGAAAGCTTAAAGCTGAAAACCCCAACTATCTGTATATTATATGTCATGGAGATCATGTAACAATCATAGTACAAAAGCTCCTCACAAGCTCTCATGCACACCCTCAATTGCTACACACTATCAAGCTAGATCTAGCAAAACACATGCTCCAATCTTTTGCCACTTGATAGCCAGCCTCTGTTTCATTTTCAATGCTATGGGATGGCTTCATTAAATAGATAAACCACCTGGCTTGTACTGCGCAATCCTCATGGGCTTATCCACCTATCTGTGTGTTGCAAATAGCAACAGTATAGTCACAACTGATAGTTAACCTGCTCTTTCACCTATTTCTGCACTGGTCTCCACTGAAACTGTCCATGCACTAAAGTTAATTGATGCATTCTTTAGTTGATTAATGAGTTTATAATTAGTGAATTAATTAATAATTAATTCACACCACTCTCACTAATTGTATCAATTAGTTAAACTAGATACAAATAGCTCAATTATGTTTAGATTAGTTAAACTGAATACAACTCCACTAACTTCCTCAATCAACTCCACCAAACTCTGTCACATGAGTTCTAACTGAAGTCTTCATGCAATAGCTCCACATAACCCTTAGGAATAGCGTAATTCCTTATGTCATCTCCTGTGCCACATCTGTGCACTTAACAGAAGTTCTCTAAGAGAATAAGATAATGTTTAGAGTCCAAATATTATTAAGAGCTAATAATATTCGACATATCTATTTTTAGACTTGCAATCTAAAAATAGATTCCGCCCAATATGTCTAAAAATAGAAGTGCATCTATTTTTTTCCGACTTTAACAACCATCCAAAAATAGCATCATGCAACTTATCGAACATGATCCATATTTCTAAAAATAGACATAGTCTAAAAATAGGCTTTGCGCCAAAAATAGCCTGCGGGCCCACTTAGTGAAGGCGACTTCTTTCCACTAAGCTCATCATCTTGTTGCAATCTCAACATCAAGGCAACAAAAGGAAGAATCAATAAGAGGGTTAATAAGTCAGGACTTTATCTTTTTGAAAAGGGGCATGCTAGGCACACTAATAATAGGTCCCAATACATGCCAACTGGCATTGTGTGCCAAGTGCTAATGTATGTCAATGCATTCAACCAAGGTGTTCCAGGGCATGCTAAGTATTATATGCAACATGATAATAGATGCTAGGAGAGCTCCATGTTGTGCTAGCGCATGCCACCATGTGCTTGGGTGTCAGTGTCATCACAAGATGTTCTAGGTACAAAGATGTTCCAAGACATGTGGGGTGCTAAGAAATGTTAGTGTGTGCCAAAGCATTAATTTAAGGTATACCTAAATTATTGAGGATTGTTAGGTATTTCTCATTAATATATTTTTTAGAGCTTGGTTAGGTGTTAAATAATATATTTCCTAAACACAATAGTGGAAATTTATCTAAAGGGAATTTGCTAGATAATAAACTTAATAGATATGAAGCATGTGTTGACTCATAGGAAATCTCTATTCGAATAGTCATTACTTGAGGGCAATGATACACACTAATTACTTCTTAAAAAATTGACTGAACCTAACCACTATGGCCTTGGACATATTATAAAAAATACTCCAAAATAATGGTATTAAATTGTTACTTTTTGACAAAAACTATATTAACAGACACATAGCGTTATCAAAAACTCATTGGAATGATCAATGATGATGAATATTTTTTGACCGTCACCAAAAGTAACAAAAAGAGTATTGGTGAGGGTTATTAAAATTTCGTCACTAGAAGTGTCACCAAAGAGAGAATTAGTGATGGACCTTTAACGACCCTCACCAAAAGTGTCATTGAAAATGTCTTTGGTGACGGACCATAAAGGAACATCACTATATACACTTACAGTGACGGTTTTTTAATGATCAATGATGACAAACATTTTTTGACCGTCACTAAAAGTAACAAAAAGAGCATTGGTGAGGGTCATTAAAAGTTTGTCACTAGAGGTGTCACCAAAGAGAGAATTAGTGATGGGCCTTTAACGACCCTCACCAAAAGTGTCATTGAAAATGTCTTTGGTGACGGACCATAAAGGACCATCACTATATACACTTACAGTGACGGTTTTTTAAGGACCATCACCATATGTGACATTGGTGACGGACCTTAAAGGTCCGTCACAAGCATGACCCTCACCAATGTGCTTTTTTCTTGTAGTGAAATTTTCTCATATATTGGACAAAAAATAAATTGGTACACAAGAATAGTGATTTTTAGACGAATCAAATCACTATTAGGTGACATATTTTAAGAGCAATAGATAAGGGCAGTGTTGTGGGAACTACATCAGTAAAAGAGATGACTGTGATTGGGAAAATTGATGGAATTCCAAGTACAATTATAGGTTTGTTAGAGGAATTTCAAATAAGAGCTTGATGTCCTCTACTTGTGAAGGAAAACAAGACTAATAGAAGGGTAGTTGTATTGGACCTAAGGATGTGCAGAATTTGAAGGACTAAAGTAGTAGTCAATTGGGTTATCCAACTAGACCTAGTTCATTGTATTATAGAGGATTGAGTTAGTGAGAAGAAGGGAAACCTCCATATCCCTAGACTTGTCATCTTGGAGTAGCAGTATAGAGAAATTAGGCAGGCCAAAGAGTTTTTCACAAACAGAGTTGTGAAAAATTGATCAAAAACCCTAAGTGTTGCATAGATTAAAGGAAAAAGAGTTAGATAGACGGAAACATTTTTTGAGCCGAGTTCGGTAACTTAAAGGAGTTTAGTTCATTGATAGAGGTGGATTGAGGACTTTAATAATGGGATGTAAGCAAACCTGGCAGATGTGTTCATGACATATGGACTGAAAGGGCGATCTGTGGCCACCATCGACAAGTAGGCCAAGTGTTGTCTTGTTCAAGGTAGATTTGTTTTCAAATTAATAACACAAAGACCTAGTTTCATTTATGGTATCGGTTTGATTGTAAAGGGCCATAATCACTAGTGTGTGAGCTCTATCTTATTCTATTATAGTTTTTAATTTAACGAAGAAAAGTTTGCAAAATTTAAAATTGTCATGTGCACTAACTGACTCCCTTATTTTTGTAGATTTCATTGTGAAAAGTAGATGTGTTGTGGCACTTGAGTGTTTTTGCATCAAAGATTCTAAGACCAAACCAATATTCTCATGTGTCATGAAACTCAACATATACCTTCTTCACCTAAGAACTACCTGTAAATCATATTAGTCAACTCATGTACAATCTTAGCTCATCCCACTTAACAATTTACCAAGATAAGGCTCTTCACATCCAAATTTGGTCCTAAAAAAAACTAAGAAATAGTTTACATCTTGACATTCCATATCACCTAAGTTTTCTGAATTCTTTGGTACTACGTGGCATGTGCTATAATCCCATACATTCTTTTGCATGCTTTTATACTCCGTAACACACCCTAACACTTCTTTCCACACATTCGTAGTTTAGCATAACTTGGCATTGCTTAGCATATAGCCTTATCACTCCCTCCTTAACACACCTAGAGCTCATTGAAATTCCCTGTCACACACTCCTACTTGTTCATTTATATTCATTATTATTTAGTTCTTCCTTGTGTTTCCCTAACACTCCCTAGCATGCATTGGAACACCCTAGTACCTGAATCATCTTGGCATGCCACCCTATCACTCAAGCATTCCTTGAAACAACCTAGGATACCTTGTCACTTTCTCCATATCACACCTAGATCTCTGTGACACTCCTGGTAAAAAAATCTTATTCATTCATTTCCATGCATTTTTACCTAGTTCTCCCTTGTGTTTCCATGTCATTCTTTAACACTCCTTGGCACATGTTGGTACACCCTAACACCTACGACATATTGGCATGTTTCCCTAGCCTCTAGAATTCCTTAACACTCTCTATCATACATTGTCACTCCCTCCTTATCACACTTGGAACTCACTGAAACTTCCAATAATAAACTATTATTTGTTCATTTCCATGCATTTTGATGTAGTTCTCCCGTGTGTTTCCTTGGCACTCCCAGTTAAAACTTCCTTGCAAGAATTGGCACATCTTGGTCAGTTGCCACCCTAGCACTCTAATATTGCTTAGAATTTCCAAGAATGCCTTGTAACTGATCCTTAGTGTTGAAATTTGCAACAAAAAACATTGAAAATGCCATTTAGAAATGGAAACCAAACAATGGGACCCAGAAATTAAACCACAAGAGGCTTCTGATTTAGTTTTCACTTAATTAAATTAGATAAAACATTTCAATTTAATCTCATGATAACTTGTATTAGTTAATTGAGTCAGTAAGACTTATTCCACTTAGGAAATTTGAGTTAAAGGTCAAAGAGGAGGCATGTAGAGGATTTCTCTATTTTTAGGAGGTTGAGTTAAAGTTATTTGTGAGTTGTAATTAGTTAACTAAATTAATTTAGTTAAAATAAATTTAAATATTTCTAACTGAGATATGAGCTACTGATATGTTCAATGAATTAAATATGATTTAATTAACAAGTAGTGATCAATAATTTAACTGATAATTTTCTGTAAAAAATTGTTTCATGTAAGTTCTAAGGAAGGCCCTAGTTGAGACTGAGGTTAAAGGGAATAGATGTATCAGTTGTACTATTAGAAAATTTAACAGGTCATGCATGAGGTGATTGGGAAGGCTTGAAGCATTTCATAATAATCAATTATTATTTTCCTAATTAATAGGGGCTCAATTAACCCAAGAATGTGTAAGGAAGGTTGGGCAAGCAGTGGGAAGTAATAGGTTAAATATTGGACCGATTTTATTTAGATTGCAAGCCATATTCTAGCAGGATCAGTGTGAGACAGTCAAGAGGGTGTAGATGTCTGTAAGTGTGAGAAATACAATTGTATTTTTCATGATCTTGAGCATATGCAATATACAATTAACACGGTTTTAAGTTGTTTCTTTTAGAAAATACATCTTGTGTTGTGTAATTGATTTACTTCTTTCTATTTCCTATATGTGATTGTGTGATCATGGTTTACTTCCACAAATTATAGGAAGGATTCAATATCTTGTTTTAGTACATTATGAATAAGGGGATACACTAGTATTATAGGGACCTAGCAAGATTATATTGAATCCCATTGGTAGATTTTACACATGGTATCAAAGCGCAAGGAAACATAATAGAAGATAATAGATTGAGTTTTTTCTTGAACATGTATTCAAATTTACATATTTGTTCTTCAGGATCTAGTAGTAAATAAAGATTTCTTTCAATCGATTGAGACTCGAATATTCTCTTGAGGGAAATTAAAATTACATAGCATGGAAGGACATGATAGATGCACTGATTGAGGACAACAAACTGAAGGACTTCATAGACAATGATATTCCCTAGCCCACAGTAGTAGGTGCTCAACTTCTTGATGCATGGAACAAGAAGGTATCAAAGGTGAGAAGGGTCTTGTTAGAGGGAGTTCAAGATCATATTGTCTCGAGTCTCCATGGTAAGGCGATTCCATATGCTATGTGGAAGGCGTTGACAAATATTTTTCATAATAAAATGAAAAAAAGGGTGTTGGTGCTGAAGGGCAAGCTTAGAAATATCAATATGGAGGAGGGAGAGACAATACCAAATGACTTGACGAAGTTAACTCAATGTCGAGATGAGCCTGGTAGCGTTGGTGTGATAGTATCCCAAGATGATTTGGTGAGCCTAGATCTTCTAGGCCTTCCCAATAGGTGCCATAGTTACCATGACTCTGTGAATGGGAGGGAGAAGCCACCAGACTGGGAGCATTTCTGATCCGACTTCGTAATATAAGAGATAAGGAAGAGCACCAGAGATGAGACCTCTGACACCGAGAAATAAAAATATTCTGCATTGGTTGAAAAAGGAATGAAATATAAAGGAAAAAAGTTTGAAGGTGAATATGGAAAGAGATACTTGTCCAAGATCAATATTTTTCACTATCACGAGCATGAGAACTATGCCTTGAATTTTCTATAGAAGAAGGAAAGTAAGAAGGAGCCTGCGGTTCAAGTGGGTGAAGCGCTAGATTCACAGTTAGATATTTATTTTACTCTCATTGCATGGATGTCCAACACTATAATGGGATGCATGTGGCATCTAGACAATAAATCCTCATTCCATATGATGGGGAATATATATATATATCTTTAGTGACTTCGAGGAGAAGGAATTATATTACTGTCTATTAAAGACTACTTGGTTTGGTAGTTCCCATAATCATCTGATTACAATTGGGATTGAGTGCTCATTTTGATGCCAATGAGTCACTTAGTAACTTATAAATAAAAAATAAGAGAATAGAAGAGAATATTCTTTATGATTGCCAACAAGAAACTAATCTGGTGTGTGTATGTGGTCAAAGTGAAGAGAAGGCACATGATGCTTACTGACGGGAAACCAATTTGGTGTGTGTAGGTGGTCAAAGTGAAGAGAAGGCACTAGATGTTTGTCGATAGACAAACAATCTAGTGTGTGTACATGGTCAAGGTGAAGAGAAGACAGTGGATACTTTCCAATGAGAAACTAATCATATGTCTGTATGTGGTTAAAGTGAATAAAAGGCATTGGGTGCTTGCCAAATTGGCTATTGATTAAATGTATGTAAAGCAAGTGACATGAAGGAAACCAATATAGCTATCAATATTTCATGACTTTTGAGATTTTGTTTTATGAATCTAAATTTAATTATCCGATCTATGATGTTTTTGGTTATGAGCTAACCTATTTTTCCATGATAGGAATTAATGGAGAATTCCAAGTTCACTTAATGAATGAACTATTGGTGAAGTATGCTTTAAAATTATTTCATTTCCGTAATGATGGAACTTATGGAGGCATATGTGATATGATGTGGGAAAGAATGGAATTTCCTATTTGGGTGGATGAACTTGGCTACAAGATAAATAGTTGTAGTTGAAAGATATCAAAGACTTAGTTTCCATACAAATTCAAAGATATGTATCTTCTTATGATTATCTATATGTTGATGAATCATGATTATTTTTGGATTGTAATAGTTCACGAGTTTGGGGTTTTGTTTGTGTTGTTAATTCTTGAAAAATTTCTTACACCTTTGTGGGGATATGACAATGATGGATATGTTAAATATATCTATGTGTGTTTTTACTCTAAAATGAATGAAATTGGTAAATAAACTAAGTAAGGGTGAGATTTTTAACTACAAATAAAATGTTGTGTGATTACCTTGCTAGGGTTGATTACATAATATCTGATGCACAACTACGTAATAAACCACATGACAATAAGGACTAAGCTACAATGCTGAGTTGAACTTTATTTTACATGAAATGTTAAACTGTGTCGGAAACACCACTTAAGTGAATAATATATAGGAATCAGGCGATGTTACATGTCGTAGAAGAAGCCATGAGAATTTGGAAGGCATAGTCTCAATGAACCATTTTATTAATATGAAACAATTACAAGGAGGACAATATGCTTAGTAGGGTCTTCATTTTCCTACATTAACTTATTTTCTTGAGTTATAAATGGATGTGCCACATGACAAGAATTACATTAATATTGAAGGATTACACAATTGTTCAGACTACTTCCTCTAATTCTTCTTGTTACTCTATAAGTAAGCTTACTAATAGGTGGACTTGAACCATTATTAACAAGATAATGTATTGTTACATAATTTTATTTAAGAAGCATAAGGGGTGTGTTTAGCACAAGGCCAAACTTTTTATTGTCTAGTTTCATGTCCACTACTAGGTTCTCATCCTCCCTGGATAGTTGGGACACATATGTTGGCCTTAGGATATGATTTATCATGAATTAATTTGATTATTTCTCATCCACAATATCATTCTACATTGCATCCAACCTATCACTTTGTAATCACATATATCTCGTAACCTTGCCCCAATATATTCATCGATCCTCATTTTGGTTCCTTGACTACTACTCTTTATTGAGCTATATTTTATCATCAACCCTTTGTTTCATAACCATTCACTGATCAACTTACCTTTCCCATTCAAATTAGCCACCTCTCTCATCCTCACTAAACTAATCCCTTCCTCACTAATCTCCTTTAGCAACTACTCATATCCTTTTTCATTTTCTCACATCTAGTTCAACCGTCACTGTTTAATTATCTCTACTTCCTCAAAGCTTGTTAAACTTTGTATTTAATTTTTTTTTCATCCATGGTCATTTCTTCCTTTCATCTCCCATAATTTCTAACCTCATTGTAACCCATTCCTTAATCCAAGGTTTTACAACACCATGCCTAGTGGGTTAGTAGGAAACAACTTTTCCTTCACCAACTACATTTTTATCCTTGTAGGGTTTATGTTCACCAATCTCTCTCAAAACCCCTTATGAAACTGGTTCTTATATTTTGAGTACAACTAATACAATTTTACAAAAAACTAGACACAATGTATCGTTCCATTGTATTCTCCCTCTAAAATTAACTTTCTTGATTAACTAAGTGATCACAACAGTCCAAAGTTATTGGATTTAAGATTCAACTTGCTTGTCTTATTTTCTCCTCAATGGTGATGTGGGGCTTCATTAAGAATATACAACCATTCACACAATCTCACTAGAAAACTATATCCATAAGATTTCAAAGGTGTCTTCATACATGAATGTCTCCTTGAATCTCTATTCTCCAACAAAGCGATGAGGCTTCCTTGCTAACAAATATTTCGTTCTATAATCAAAACAATCTTCCACTTGTGGTTTAGTCAATCGTTCTTTAATTTTTCTAAATCCTTAGAATCATGTTTTGGTCCCAACAACATAACAATTTATGGGCTCTAATTGGAAAACTAGGGTCTACTTAGGTGTCAAACAAACATTGTACTAGTCTAAAATTGGCATTATCAGTTCCTAAAGCAAGGGAGGTCTCACTTGAGGAATGTTACCAAAACGTTGGATATGTGGGGAGATCTACATAGTGAATTTATCATGTTGTGATGCATTTTTGTGAAGTAACATTCCATGAACATTCATTTAATGTTACAAAATCCAACAACAAGCATAATTTTTCATCTGGCTATGCTATAACATTAAATTAGATTGTTGTAATTGATATCAATAATGGAGAGAGATTCAAGAATTAATATAAATTTAAAGCATAACAACATAAAAAATATATAATTAAGTGTATATTATCAATCCAAAGTTGAATATGGCTTAGACTCATATAGTTTTTAGGCTCCACAAACAAACCCTAAGAGTACAAAGTGAGCTTACAATGAGGATTTGATCTATGATTATAACTATGATCATCTTTGAATTCATGATTAAAAAAAAAAAAAATTTAAAAAAAGTTTGAACCTATACCTCATATTGAACTTTCAAATTAAATTTCTACCTCATTAATAATATTTGTGTAATATGGTGACCATCAAATCGTTTTTCAACCACATTTGTAATATCCGTTTTCAACATATTTTTTTGAATCTAAAATTATGCTTTTTATAAATAATTTTGACCTAGATTTTGATGGGTGCTTTGACATATGTTATATTTGTTTTTTTTACTAAATAATTTTCAACCTTATTATAAACCTAGTTTTTGACCCCTATTTAAAATATGGGTGGATAATTAAGTCACATAGTAGGGTGAAAAAACCTTTTCGTAAGTAATTTCAAGGTACATTTGAGACATAAAAAATAAGGCGTATGGTTGTAGTGCTTGCTACATTCTCTTCTACTACTAATTTTCCGTAAATATGAATATGATAAAAATGAACACCGTGAAAGAGAAATTGGTTTTCCTTGGTGAAGAGATAAAGAGATTGTACATGAGCATTGAGGTTGGGAAACTAAGGAAGATTTCATCCATTGGTTATAATTGTTCATTGATTGTTTCAGAGAAAATTTTTAATCTTCTAAGTATTTCCTAGAAAACGTTCAACAAATTGGACTCTTTTTGCCTAAACTAAAGATAATTGGAAGGGAATAAAATCCCTAAGGAACTATCAAGCATAGTAGGGGAAGATATTTCTTATGTTTTGTAAGGAAGAGGAAGAGGAAGAGAGTGCCATTGATATTTGTGGGTTAGATTATATGTGCAATGGTCTTTAATGACTGAATTAGCCATTCCATGAGAGTAATGGGTCGGGTTGAGTGAGTGGGAACCTATATCTTTTATTTATTTTCCCTAGTGATATCATAACCCAACTTGGGCACGGAATCTACAGTGGATGCCTACGACTAGGAGGAAAAATTCTCATATGAAACTACTTTCCTTGTATCATTCTTAGTTAAAAAAATAAGTGTCTATGAGATGTGATTGAATATTATCTACTATAATAGATTTACATGGATTACCCATGTCATGTGTAGTCCGTGTTGTCACTAGAAAATCATAAATAAATAAAAAAATTGGAAATGTCAACCAGAAGGTAAAAATAAGGATTTATAGGGAAGGAATACATTACAGGATCTGAAAAAATTTAACTTTTCCCAAGGTCAAGCAAGAAAATTTATCAAATAGAGCACATAAAGCACTCACCCTAAGAGATTTGTGTGGCATTTTCCTCGATAACAGTGAGGATCATCATGATTATCCTTAGATAGCCACACGGTCCTAGGTATGCGGAAATTCACCATTCGTGACCACTTGGAACACTTGAAGAAGAAGATTCCCACTCAGGCCAACCAAGTACAACCATGTTGGAGCCACCTTGAGGCCTTAGTGCAGCACACAAAGGAATCAGCCTCCCACTCTTGTGTCAACATCCATCTTGTACCTAGAGAGGGAGGGAAAATTTGAAATTTTCGTATAAAAGACTGCCATGGGAAGAGGAACATGAGAACACATTGTTATGCTGCCCAAATGACTTGAGAGAAAACCAAAAAAATTTTGTCCAAGCAGAAAGGAGTGGAAGGATTCAGTCTATGGCCACCCAACACCTAAATCCAATAGAAGAAGTTCACCAAGTGTCCCGTAATAGAGGCTTGTAAGACGCTTAAAGGGAAGAGACCCCCTTTCCTTGAACATTAGAGCTCCATAGATATAAGGATTCATTTCAAGTGATTTAGCATGATATTCTCTTAAATACCATAAAAAAATAATAAATGAGAGATAGTTCTCCATTTGAATTATTAGTGTGTTTGAATCGATTGAGTTGTTTATTGTACATGAGTATTTTGTTTATTGTTTCTTATTTATTGTAGCATGCTATGTTATCTACTTAGTTTAATACATGTTATTTTTTTCCACTAAAAATATAATAATCCAACTGACTCGTTACTTGCTTGTAGGAAAGCAACCTCCCATATTAAGCACAGTGTATTTCATCCGGCCATGCATTGAATACACTATAATAGGAATGGTGACTCCACCTATTTCTTTATTTTAAGCTAGTGGTTGTTGATTGCAGGTCCTCTTTGCTGCCCCAAATTTCTACAAGATCACTCGTGCTTCCCCTAGGCACTTTTCAGTCACCCTCAATGAGAAATTTGGCTCATAGAAAGCGGATTTTTTGGAGATTGTATATCCACACGTGTTTAGCCTAAGAAAACGCGTGAACCATGTGCCTATGTGAAATAAGCCACATAGAAAATAGCGAGGAATTGTTTAAATGATTTTTCTCATTTTTAAAAGTTTTAAAGTGATTAGGAACCCATAATAAATTTTGCATCATTGTGTTCTAGTGTTTCATGAATGGTCAAGACACTTTTTGTTGGTGTTTAGGTTAGAAAATGGTTAGTTTTAATTTTTATTTTTTTTATCATCACAAGTCACACATAGTTTAAATAGTGGTGAGTAAGTGGCCTTCAATCCACCTATGTTATCTGAAAAAACTATTTGCTGGTAAAAGACACCAAACACATAGGATAATTAGTGGGAAGTAAGTGGCCCATACATCCACACATCTTTAGCTATTTTTTGTTTTTTCAAATATTTTGCATTCATTTAGTTCATTTTTTTGCATTATGATTTGGGACTAGGACCAAAATATGGAAAAGAAGGAAAGTAATCTCTACCACCCTTGCACCTCTTGGTGAGCCACGCATATGAAAGCTTTCTTAAGATAATATCCCATCTTAGTATAGTGCAAAACTTAGTCTAACTTGGAAAAGTGTTAGCAGCTCATCATCCACACATTGTTTATTTTTTTCAAGGAACAATCACACATAGTGTAATTAGAGAAGGATTGTAAATGATCATCGCATATCCATATCTTATGAAATTTGATATTGTCCACTCAAAAGAACACATGAAAAATCGATAAGCACCAGACCAAAAGGCACCCAGTGCGTTGGGACCTTTTGTCCTCTTCTTATGGGTTCGTCACCAAGGCACACCTTAAGAAAATTATGACTCTCTAAAACTAACCACTAATTGAGCTCACTAAATTCTTCCCACAAGGGGACACAAAATAAATTATAGTTCAGGTTAGGACCATCAGGTGTAGTCATCCAATAAATCGCCATGGTAATTCTAAATTTTGAAACATAGATTTTGAATTTTTAGGGAGCTTAAAATCCATTTATCCACCCACAAAATAGAATTCCCAAGAAATACAGAGACCTGTTTCTGAGGGGGGTAAGATTAGGCCCAGTGCATGTCATAGTCTTTGGGGATACCTAGCCCATCTAGTGCTCGGTACTGTTAGTTGATACCAAGAAGCTCAAGACTCAAATGCTAATGTGGGATGATGGTACTATAGTGGCCAAACCTAGGGCATAATTCCCTATAGGTTTTGGTGCATGCAGCATTAGATCCTCATACCTTTACCTTGGTTGATTATTTAGCTACTAGAAGGTGTCGCTGGTTCTTTCAGCACGTTATCCCTTGTACGCATCAAAAGATATCTTGGCAAGGCCTAGATACATTTGAGAGTGTGAGGATGATAATGTCTTTTTAGTCTCTTTGAGTATCATATGAAAAGCAATGAAAACCATATTTTTTTCTTGTCTGATCACATAGCATTAATCTAAAGGAAAAACTTACCTTTTATTTTTTGCTTTGTTTTATGTATATGATCATATTTTCTTTGGTAATAATATCCCTCCTCTAAAAAAGATAAAAATATTTCCAAAATTAACTGATTTGACACCATAATGGACCTAACAGGACCTCATTGATCTAGACATTTTTTGGACCTCCCTCCACTAAAGGGAGGAGTGCCAGGTCATTTTTCATTTAGGTGACAAATATGACACACATCCACCACTATTGGATCATACTTTATCAGGGAATATTTAGTTGCAAACCCACAAGGGTCACCCAACACCACACTCGTGGAAACCCCAACAGAATCACCACAAAAAACTCCTCCCACAACCCCTAGAGGGTAGAGGAACGCTACCCCTTCGGGGAGTCAGCAGAACAGAAAAAAAGGTACGCCAGATGGTAATATTCCCCAGACACCCACCATACATCATCACACTGTTATTCCTATTTTTCCATAGTACATAATGGTATTCCATAATTAGTTACCATTTTTATCATCATTAAACCTCCCAAATATATCAAATCTAACTAAAGACCCCATTATGCACAGACCCAATTGGGCCCCCATGCCCATGAAGCTCCCCTCGAACATTCCAAAATTTGAAGGGAAGTAAGAAAAAGACCCTAGAAATCATATTGTGACTTTCCACCTATGGTGTTCATCCAATAGTATTATTTATGATGCTATTCGACTAAGACTATTTCAGTGCACCCTAACCAGACCGACCATGAAATGGTATGTGGAGAAGCCTCATGCTTCACATGGAACCTTTAGTTCCCACGCTACTATGTTCCTCACATATTTTCATCTACCCAAACACCATGATTCATTAATGGAGTTTCTGACTCATTTTATGCAAACGCCATTGGTCCATATATCGGACCATCTCCATGAATGGTGGCGTTGTCATAGTTTGTGAAAATTCAAACTTGATGATAGAATTTTACTGGACGTTTTTTTGAAAACTCTCACAGCAGAGATCTCAAAAGATCTTGCCACCCAAGGAACCACCTCCAATGAGCGTGATGCAGTAGCATCCAAGCCAAATTTTCATTATTCAATTATGTAATAATGGGGGTGAGATATTTTAATTATTTTATTAATTAAACTATTTAATTTTAATAAATTAGGAGAGAAACTATAAATGTGAGGATTTTTTGTAAATATCCCTTAAATAAATAAGCATATCAATGAGTTGATTTAGGAAGATAATTTACGGATGAGAAATTCCATAAATGGGACTTAGTTGGGTCCAAAATAAGATTAATCTAAGTTAGATTTTAAATTGAGATTTATGAGGAGAAAATTATGGAGTGAAACAAATTGTTTTTATGTATAAATATGTAGCTTATGAGGGTGAGAAAATGGAGAGAGTGTGAAGTGAGGAGTGTAGAAAATTAGAAGATGGGTTGAAGGGCTGAGAGCCAAGAGGCCGTCCAAATTTAATACTTGGCCTAAGATTTTTTATGTTTTGATTATCAGTAATTTTATATGGCTCCTTTTTCCTTCATGTGCATTTTTGAGCTAAATTATTTTATGATTTTAATGAAGAATTATTGAGAATTTTTCATGTTGGTTGAAGAAATCTGTGTTTATATGTTAGGATTTTGATTTAACCCAGAATCTCGGCATCATTTGGTATCAGAGCCTGAGAGAGAGAGTTCACTGAATTATGTGGCGCATTGAGTCTGCAAATTTATATATGTATATTCCTACTGTATATTTGAGTGGTGGACTTGCAGGTTGGACACAGGTGTTGGTGCAGTTGGGTTATGCGATACTCCGGTCGAATAGTGTTGGCCCTTCGGATTGACAATGTTCAATTATAACTATGGAATAAGAGCTGAGGGTACACGTCTGCAACTAAATGTTTCCTTGTAAAATGCAAATTTGATGAGAAGATGTGTTAGCATGAACGCAGTGCTCGCCAGGAAGGAGAGTTGGACTGATAGAATTGAAAATGAAACATTCCAGGGTGTGAGAGGAAAATACGCAAAAGAAGATAAATACAGAATGTAGGAGTTGTGGAGAAATGTGTAAGGAAAAATGGGAACTATTGTGGATATATCTGTGTGTGAAAGTGGCCAGATCTGCTACATATAGTTTATTATCGACATATTGGTGTATGAAGAAGCCAAATCTTGTAAGATCTGGTGTGGATCTACCATTGGAGTGTACATGCATCCGCAACGAGTAATATCTGGATCAACAATGATGATCAGAGAACATTGATGAAACATGGACATGACAAGAGCTTGTTTTGAAACCCTGGGACAATGATTGGTGCAATCTAGCTTCAGATTTTTGCAGACCTAATCAGTTCTATATAGATCGGTTAAATATGGGCACTATTGGGGTTTTTGAACCTATTGGAATGATCCTGTGTGAAGAAGAGGCTGAGTGAAATTTATTTTCAGAGAAGGCTTATGTTTTGGTGCAAAATAGCTTCATCACTGAAGGTCATTGGAGTGTGGATGAAAGTTAACAAGAGAACAAATTTTGTTGTTGTACCTTTGACATTAGACGCGCTAATAGTCACTACGTGAATTAATTTCAAAGTGTATGCAAATTTGTTTATTGCACACCGTACGAAGCATCTTCGTACGCTGGTTTGTCTACTAATAAACCTTTTATGTTAGAACATAAACGTGTTTTATCTCGGTTCATATGTTATTTTCTAACTGGAGAGAACCCTACATATGTGTTTTATTTTAGTGCACAAATTGTATGTCTATATGTTTGCTTGATCCTACACGGATTAAATATATACAAGTTTGAAGGTGTAGTTACTCATGAGCAACATAAGAACATTTTATACGTGTGAGGAGGTTTCTGAAAAGTCAGCCATGAAAGAACCATCTGAGAAAGCTCGATGAGTCAATTTCTTACCATGAATGTTATAGTGATTAGATTAGGCCAATCGTGGCAACAACAATAAGTCTGACATCTGAACATCCATGAATATCAAGGTGCAAATCTGATGCACAAATATGGAGTAATTTTCTCTCTTCAGTTGCAGAAGTGAAGCAGGCCATCAAAAGATGTTTTTCTTGAAGAGAAAGAAGTTTTTTTGAAAATTCAAATACTTTCTAGGGGTTGAGGAGATAGTGGTTATCGTTCTACCTCATTGTCATTAGTATATCCAAAGTACTTGTGCAATTTCTGGCCTTTATGAAGGCTTGGATTGTCTTTCAAACAAAATTATAAAATTGGATTGAGTAAATGGCTTTTTGTGATGAAAGAAAGCTTGGGAAGTCCTCTACGTTGAATTAATATCACTATTGTAGATAAGGTTTGGTCCAGCTATGCCATTCTCTTTACAAATATTTTGAAAATATTTTGTATTGATACTTCGGAAAAAGAGCTGTAGTGTGGAAACTCAAGAATTATCAGTGGGCACACTATGAAGGTGGTAAGTCAAATGAGATTTCATGTTATTTAATAATCATAAAATGGTTATGTAATTTAGATTGAGATGAAGGAACTTGGCATAAACTAAGAGGGGATATTGTGCGTACTTTGAAAGTTTCTAACATAAATTGCTGGGAAAAGATTTATGTTAGAAAATTGTTGGAAACAAATTTTATTTGTTGGGGAGAAAATGGACCTTGCGCGTTCAAAGTAAGTCTATAGAGGTTTGAATGTATTCCTAAAAGAATATGCAAGAGAAGGGTTGGATCATTTCAACCACAAGAAGATTCAAGGTAAGTGCTCATTGAATGAATCAATATTCATTGAGTAGAGGTGTTTTAAAATCTGGATGATTAAATTTCCTTGCCATACTTGAGAATATGATCTTTTATAGATGTTATGAAAGTGTGGAAATGTTGCAAATGCGGAGGTATAAATGAATGGGAAAATGTCCTAATCCTTGGTGATATGAAGGAAAACATGCATGTTTATATGAGGAGGTTTATTATGCATAGTGTGATGATTTACTATGCATAATGTGGATTATTCATAGTTTTGGTTAAGCCATTTTGGACCAAAGCCTGTAGTTGGGAAAAGAAGAATTTTTTTTTATTGGTGATTGAAAATATAATTACTTGATGTTGTAAACCTTTGTTTCTACCATCATTGACGACATTTAAGAAGGTGATATTCAGGATGAACATAATGTACGGGTTGTACATCGAAGAGGTTACTTGTTCTCTGTACACAGGTGAAGAGATATGAATTGATGTTGCATGGTGTATAAAAGTGCAAGGAAATGTTTGCAATAAGATGAAAACTTTATGGGCATGCGAGTGCTTACAGTGACAAAGATAGCGTAGAAGTGTGGAAATCAGAAAATTGAGACTACAGAGAGGAAGGTTTATTAATAGCCTTAACAGGAGCATGAGCTATGATAATTCGGGAAGGTAATTCTAAACATGGAATATTGAATGGTTTATTTATTTTTACCTTAAAATAAATCTTGGAAAATTTGACTTTCACTTCGACTAAGGACTTCAGTATCATGTGAAGTGATGAGGAAAAACTGATGATTTTCATAGAGAATGAAATATGAAAGAAAGTGAAGATTGTATAACTTGAAACATCCATTGTCATAACTTTTGGGTCGATTCTTGAAGTGAAAACAGGTGTTAGAGTCAAATGAAAGTATGGATAGTTTTTGAGTTAATATTGAGTATTTTTATTCAAGATGAAAAATTGGTGTAAGTCTGAAATCAAAGAGTTGTAAGATAAGTCAAAAGTTTGAATATAATTGGGTGCATGATCGGCGGAGCCCAACACCCAGAGAATTGGTTATTGTAACACATGCATTGCTAAAGTCTTCTTTACAACAAAGTGAAGCAAGAGGGTTACCAGAGACTAGTTCCAACATGGAGAACCAAGAGAAGCCAAGCGCAGGAGGAGAACTTGCATTTTGATGAATGGCAGGTGTGAAGGATTACTGAGAAGTGGATTAAGTGAAGTCCAGATGTGAACAGATGCAGTTCACAAAGAAGGGGAAGATGACTGTTGATAGTAATTTTCGAAGATCTGATGAAGACTACCGTAGAGGGGAGAAGAAGGAAAATTCCAAGGTAAGTGGCATATGTGAACAGTTGACGGATGAATAGTATGAGCAGGAGAAGGTTGAGATAACAATTCACCTTGAATTGTTAATGGAGTTATTGCAGGAAAATGTGAAAAAACCAGACACATGGTTGGACCATGAGAAAAAAGGTGAAGTGGCAGAAGCTACAGACAAACAGGGAAAAGCAAGTAAACATACAGTTGATGGAAGAGTTGAGGAAGCTCGAGCAGATGTTGGGTTGTGAAGAAATCAGAGAGGCTGAGTTAAAAATGGATGTTTCCATTTGTGGCCCAAAAGAGGGTGAAATTTTGGGTGAAGAGATCAGTGAGGAAGGTCTCATGAACTATTAGGATAGTTTAAAATCATATGAAGATGTGTTGGAAAGAGAAACATATGAGGCCATGAAGCGTTACATTTTTTCTCACAGTTTATGTATGTTTGTAGGATGTATGAAAGATGGTGAGCAGTCTGATAGAACTGTCACAAAGGAGAATAAAACTCTTGAGATAAAGTCTGGTAGAGAATTCCTTTCAGAGAAGGAAAGTGTTGATTGGTTACAACAGGAATAAATCATAAATGAATTCTTATTTGGGGTAAGACAACAATTCGAAGCTATTATGGAACCGGAAAAAAGTGGAAATACCAAAGAAAAATTCCAAGGAGGTAAACAAATGTATTTTTTTAATGAAATTGCTGACAAAATTTTACAGTGTAATGATGTTGAAACTAGCACAATTCAGGAAGATTTCCAAAGGAGGAGTGAAGGTAGTGATGAAGTTCTGAAAATATTTCATATGGAAATCGAGTTTTTGGTACGGTGGCTGAAGGAAATTGATGGTGAAGAAAAACTTGCAGAACATGATCCAGAAGAAATTACAGTTACTATGCATGATAGAGATGAAATATTTTTAACATTTATGGACTTGAATGAATGTTATAAATTTTCAAATAATGATGTAATTGTAGGTATAGAAAACAACATTAACAGATATGATGTCGAAATCAAAGAAATCGAGCAGAAGTTATTTGGCATTGAGATGGAAGATCATAACTAGTGAGGGAGTTATGTCTGTATGGACATAAAGGAAATAGTGAATTAGCAGGATGAAGATGGAAGTAGCCAGTAGTTCGGAATAGAATCTTTTGAAGTCCAGAAAGTCAATGATGAGAGATTGATGCCTGAAGCATCAAAAGAGACCAACAGGTCTTACCTTTTTAAAACTAATAGTTTGTTGGTGAATGTAGGTATAGTACTAGATGAGAGGGTTGTTGCTATAATTGCAATCCAAGAATATAGTTATAATAAACAAGAAGTTCTTGATTATTTTCTATTGCAGGAACTTGAGAATTCGGCTCAGCTGGAGACAAAAGAGTTCAACAAAGAGGAATTACTCCGAGGAATTGTTGAAAGAAAATGTTGGAGAAGCCGATGGAATCTGATCGACAGAGTGAAAGATGAGTTATAAAATTGAGTTGATACTTCAAAGGACCAATTACAGAATAGAGTATGGAATCTTGGAGGGAGAAAGTCATCAGGACTTATGGTTGTCGCATTGTTACAGAAATGTGACGGACCTCATAGATAGGGGTCTATGAAAACTTCTCTACTTGGGGAGTCTGATGCACGAGAATCCAAGCCAAATTTTCATTATTCAATTATGTAATAATGGGGGTGAGACATTTTAATTATTTTATTAATTAAATTGTTTAATTTTAATAAATTAGGAGAGAAATTATAAATGTGAGGATTTTTTGTAAATATCCCTTAAATAAATAAGGATATGAGCGAGTTGATTTAGGAAGATAATTTAGGGATGAGAAATTCCATAAATGGGACTTAGTTTGGTCCAAAATAAGATTAATATAAATTAGATTTTAAGTTGAGATTTATGAGGAGAAATCTATGGAGTGAAACAAATTATTTTTATGTATAAATATGTAGCTTATGAGGGTGAGAAAATGGAGAGAGTGTGAAGTGAGGAGTGTAGAAAATTAGAAGATGGGTTGAAGGGCTGAGAGCCAAGAGGCCGCCCAAATGTAATACTTGGCCTAAGAGTTTTTATGTTTTGAATATTAGTATTTTTATATGGCTCCTTTTTCCTTCATGTGCATTTTTGAGCTGAATATTTTTATGATTTTAATGAATAATTATTGAGAAATTGACATGCTGGTTGAAGAAATCTGTGTTTATATGCTAGGATTCTAATTTAACCTAGAATCCTGGCATCAGAGGGTGCCATTTTCAAATCCCAACAGCTCAAACTTACATACGCCCAGTCAAGATACATTTATAATGTCTTTCCTAATGCCCCGGGCCTGCAAACTTACATATAGTTTAGAGGCACATCGAATAGTGCAGATGGCTTGATAGGGTTATTGATCCAAGGTTTCCTAAGAAGTAGTATCCAATACCCAGGTTACTCGTATGATTCTAACCAAAACATCATACGACATGCCAACCACAAAAATGACTCGACACCTCTGTAGAATTTGACAAATAGCATGTCATCATATGACCATTAGTAGGGAGGATGGTACACTCCCTCACAGGGGACCTAGTACTCAGCTAGGAATACTGATGGAAGATATCCCCCCAAAAACCATACACCAACCAGTGACAGGGAAACCAATATTCCCCTTCCACCACACAAAAACTCACTACCATGAAACAATGCATCAGTGAGCTTCATGCAACCTTATTAGGCTTAGACACACCAATCTTATGACTAGGAGAATCATATAAATCCTCCTAATGCTGAAAGAAAAAGCTTAATAATAAACCAAAGGGATAATCTTGACCCGGGGAGGGGGGAAGCAGTCACTAGAAACTCCCACAATGATCTCAGGCTGTGGGCAACCCCAATCAAAATTAAAACCAGTAACCAAAAAATAACTCCCAAGGGCAGAACAAGAGGGTCAGTTTTAGGACAAACCATTGTTGTACTATATATGGTGAGTAAGGCCATTATACTCATCACTCTCCTGAACTCCCTGAACTGAAAAAAATTCAGGGTAACCGAGGACAAAGGGTTGTACCTAACATAATGTTGTAATTCAGGAGCCCTTCCCCTACCAGGGATTGGTTAATACCCAATAGCAACAACCACCCCAAAATGATTCTGGGAATGGGATCCACAAAATTTACATGACAAACGATGAAATGTTCTTCCAGATAACGAATCAAAACTATGACGCCACCCAAGACACTAACCCATCAGGGGCAAGAACGAATCCGCCTACCACGCCATTGACCATATCCAAAATACTGGTTGAACCCCTCCCAAAGAAGGCTTAGGGTCCAGCTAGGTGCATAGGACACCACTCAAAAGCTTCCCATAACTACAACATCGTCAACAATTTTAGCATAATCTCCCACTACAATCTCATCTTTAGAGGTCCTATAATCTTTCCCAAAATAAATAAAATCCTTACTTTCCACATTAGGAACCATCGACCCTTCTGATTCGCGCATAATGGCTTTTGAATTAGATAAAGGCACCACTAGGCTTCCTTCATTGGTCACCTTTCAAATATCGACATCAGTCCAAAATATCACCATACATCGATGTATCATCGATGAAGGTACATCTATGTATCATCGATGAAGGTACATCTACATGGATCATGTCCAAATCCATTTGGCAGAAGTTAGGATCGCCCAAACTGAAGCCATATGACATCATGCTTAAAGAAGACAACGATTTCCCTTCTTCTCACATTCGCATATATGAGAATTTCCTTGTTAAATTTGCTAGAAAAATAGTACTCATGGACATTGACGTCTTGGACGCTCAGCTTGACTATAATATACTCCTTGGATGAAGTTATATGTATGCCATGAATGCGATAGCCTCCTCCATTTTTTCAAGTGATGATGTTCCCCCACGATGATCAAATCATAGCCATGGACCAACTGACATATTATGATAAGAAACCCATGATTACTATCGATGTATTTATACGTTATGTAGACAAAACTATGGAGTTGCTCATGTGGTACCAAGAATATGACCTCGGTCAATTCAAACCATCCTCAATCCTAGGATCATTCCTAGGAGATCTCTGTGTCATACCAAAAGCAACCTCATATATCCCAGTGCATCGATGTGCATGATGTTATCATCAAACACTGAAACAAACTCGGAGATGGAGACTATTAGTACAAGAATTGAGGCGACTAGAATGGATTTCCTACCTTACGCCATCTCACAGACCTCATTCTTATACCCTCCACCTCGTTTTATGTCACATCAAGTGTTGGCAACTATAACATTTCCAAACATTTCTTTTGCAATATATGTATGGTATTTGGTATCCCCAACCATGTTGGGAAGACATGGCATCACTTATACAAGGATACCCCCATAACTCGTCAAGAGGTGACACCAACTAATGAGTCTCCCATAGAAAATCTGGTTAGAGAGACTAAGAAAACAAAAAAAAGGGGAAGAAAATAGAAAAATTCATCATACCGATGGCATTGCAACCTTGTTCATTATGTGATATCATAGGCCATCCTACCAATGTTTTACTATAATTAGATGAATTTAAACCTATTCTAATAAACAAAATAAATTTCGTGGCCCCAAGTTCCCATAAAACGGAACATGCCACAAAAAAAGAAGGGAAAGAATTACGCACCAACCACACATGCGCAACAATTGCGATCGTTATGGGAATTAAACTCACCACTACCCAGAGATTCCATGATATAGAGATGCCTTGAATACCCTAGAGAAATCATACCAAGAGGACCCCTCAAATATCCCCATGCAGATGGATGAAGGAGAACCTAGAATCATAATGTACCTACAAGAGGCAAGGCATTCACCTGAACGATCACCTCCCCCTCGGTATCACCCTACACCTCCTATATAAATATGTGCACTATATGATGAACATGATCAATTCACTACTAACTGTGCAACCCTAGAGTTGTTTTATAGATGGTACCTTGTTGACCTCATATACTATGATGACCTATGAGTAGTCCAATATTTGTGTCGGGTGTGTTCTGGAAACCACCTGGCTCGTCATTGCCATTATATCCCCCACTTTTGTTTAACATTACACAATTTACACATGGCCATAGTATGCCTCACCCTAGAAGACAGATCATTTACATAATCCGTGGAAAGTTCGACAATGCAGGAAGATGTGACAAGAATTTCCATTCTCTTCATGTCACCCCCAACTACCTTCCACATATAAGACCAACCTCTTCATTATGCAATGCACGTAACCATTTGGTCACCCAAATCCTAGAACTAGAATCACTCCAGAAATGGCATCCAATCACTTTAGCAACCTAGAGGGAAGGGATTATTGAAGAAAGAGAGTCTTCACTAGTCTATCAACATAACCATTTGACATGACACTGTACTTACATCTCCCATGTGTGCCCTCTAATAGATATCATATGATCGTTGGAGGTGCAACACTCAGATATAGTTCATCTAGAGCCAAGGAAACCTAATGCAAGGCAACCTAACCCAAGGTAGCCTTCCCCCCATCAATACCAAAATGTTAGGGGAGCTAAATCAACACACTGTCCTAGCAGGGCCCAGGACCAACCATGGACGAAATGCATGCTATGTGATAAAATTGACCACCAAGTCAATAAATGTAACGAACTGAAGAACCTTATGGACAACCTTCGCATGGTCACCCCCATACTATAGATCAATCTCTATAATCAAGAGAATATCACACACTGCTATTGTAGGATTTTCTCACAATCCAAACATATGATGAACAGTGAGTGCCTCCCAAGGTTACGAGTGGAAAGAGCATCGTTAAGTATAAACTACCTAAATTAGCTATACCATCAAAAACCAAAAAATCAAAGATGGAAAAAGTGAAATCATACCCCAGTGCCTAATCATTTTCGAGCATCCACTTCAGGGAAAAAGAGTAGTGTTGGTTCTCATATCCTCTACTTGATAATAACCATGATACCGTGCACCATTTTCACTGGTCATATTCATGAAACAGAGTCCTACCCCTTAATGGGAACATTTAGGTGCCTCTTAACTTAGCACAACCTCCAAATCCAGGAAAGTGCAAGTACCCTCAGTACACCATGTGAGGAAACTCAGCTTGCTCTCATGCAAGCCATCATAATGGAAATTCATCCACCATCCAACGTCGACAACACGTAACACCACATACGATTCATCTCGTCATGCATAGGAACCATGACTCATGTTGTCTTCTCATCTATCATTGGTGTCGAGACCGCTACAACTACAAAAGTAGTTGTACCATCGATGGTGCAAAATTAATCCGTCTGCACCCTGTCAACCTCCTATAGTTCTGTGACATCAACTATTGAATCCTATTTATGTCTCTCAACCAGCTCCATTAGGCCCAACCCACCTCGTCACAACCTCACACAAAATCGCTTCCCCTTAGATACCTTGTTTCATTCAAATGAGGATATTTTGGAGGCCATGACAAAACTAGATTTTCCATGGGATGTAATGCATCATCGCTCATTTTTTCTTCCCGAAAATAAATTTGACCTGAATAACCAAATAAACAAAGAGATATACGCTATTGAATATAAATATTTCCTTCCATATAGGAAAGTTGAATGGTTCAAAAACCCCATCCTGGTGCCCAACGCGTTCGAATAAGGGAACATGTCCAATATTTCACCAACAATCAAAGTAAATATCTCTAGAAATCGAGAAAAAATAAAAGAAATCTCATTGGGGGCAGCATGATCCCCAGAAAAAGTAATCTCTTACAAAAACTTGTTGCAAGAATAAAAATACATCTTTGCATTGGATTATTCAAAAATTCGAGGGCTTAGTACCACTATCATAGAGCACCATATTGACACTTGGCCTGACATACCACCAGTACGCTATAAACAATGTCAATTACTCCCATCTAAGGCGGAATAAATTAAGCGATAAATCGAAAAGCTTCACAAATTCGTGTTTATCTACCCCATAACTTACACATCATGGGTTTCCAACCCTGTTCCCATCATGAAAAAACAAGGCACCATTCATGTGTGTAATGAATTCTAAGATTTGAACAAAGCTTTTCGAAAAGACAACTACCCTACCCCATTCATCGACCAAATCATCAATGCTTGCATCAGACAGAAGGCCCTTGGACCCAGGAACTTTGAAACATTATGGAAAGGTCCCTACGTCATAAAATATTTCCTCCTCAAGTGGGCATAAATCGTGTCAGATCATGACTCTACATGCCTAGCTAACCCCATCAATAGGCTCTACCTCGAAAACTTTTACCCATAAGGGGTAGGAGGCCTCTGCCGTACAGATATGATGCATGTACAAAAATCTAATTTTCAATGATTAAAATCATTAAGAATTGTTCTAAAAATTTACTCTGGTGTCATAGATGGATCATCCCCCCTCCATTATTTTAGATTCACTGATGCAGCATCGTGATGGTCTCAAAATCTAGCAGGAGAATCCTGGGCCATTTACTATCCTGACCGGTCACCATTCTTCACCAAAAAAGTATGCATCGGATCAGGCACCAATAATCATGCAGAATATGATGCATTCATCGGGTTGATGAGAGATTCCCTAAACTAAAGCACTCACCATCTACATATCTACCTTGATTCCCAACTAGTGGTTTCACAGTTAGACTAAAACTTTGAAGTACATGATTCTCAACTATTTAGGAAGTATTTGCATGCACAAAGATTAAGTTGTTAGTTTGATCATATTACATTCACACATATACCAACAAATCAAAACTAGACATTTGATCACATAACTAGTCACATTATAGACACAAATGCATCTCGTATAAACCCACTATAAACCATCACCCATAGAAAAATAAAAAAAACATAACAAATAGATCTCCATCAAAAGCACACAACATTAATCAACTAAATTAACCATATACACATCACCATAGCCACAAAAATACATATACATACATATACATACATACATACATACATATATATATATATATATATATATATATATATATATATATATAGATATATCAAAAATATGTGTGAGTCACAATATACAAGTCATGTCTCTGACCCATAGGTCAGCCAAAAGATATATATACATGTCATCAAAAAATAAGGGAAGCATCCTCATAATGGGCGCTTTCCATGAATACATAACATCTCAAGGGAGGAACCCCAACAGGTGGATGTTCTGGACCCACAACTACACCCAGTGTCAGTCCAAGTGCAACAGCCAAAATAGAAATTGTCACACAACGCAATGTAGGGCGATACACCCTCTCTCGAGCCAAAAGTACCTTAATCCATGCATCGTCAAAGTCATCCACAAAAGCCCAGGCCAAAATTCCTAAGGTAAGCCTCTCAACCTGCCCCCAAGCATCAGCTAAGTCTGTTGAGTGAGCCTCAGCAGCAGCTAGATGCTCCTCAACCAACTTTACTTGCACCTCAGTTGCCTCATCATGAGCAAGAAGAGAAACATCCTTGGAAAGACTTGCACTGATACCCTCCCCTCAAGGGCCAACAACATCACCCTACCCTCCCACCTAGGGCTGAGCAGGTCCACTCAGGTCCCTCCTCGATGGCTGATGCCCCACCAAGCGAGTAAGAGGGCACCCAGACGCTCCCACATATGCAAGAGAAACAAGGATAGTGTTAGTGTCACCACAATTGACATGTAAATATACACATCTTAAAAAATGCAGAGAAACATAAAAAGGTCATACCTACAGGGCCCCACACATAACTAAAGGAAGACCCATATCAAGATCCCTCTAGAAATCCATCCCTGAGTATGGATAATCCAAAAACATCTGTAGGTTTTCCTAGAACCATGCCTACATGTTCACATCCTAGTATTGACCCACCTCCCCTCCTCTGCCACGAGGCAACACTAGTGCCCATCACCACATCCAAGGATCCCAGTGAGGAGCAATAGGCACACGAATTGTGGGTCGCAAAATATCCACCCTCTTGAACATGATACTGTAGAGGATGTTGACATATGTAAACACTAGGAAGATCCTCCTTGGATCTTCCCTAGCTACGTCACCATGCCATAATATACATGGCACTCCCAATCATAAAAATGACTAGCCCGAAGTCAGAGAAAAACACCAATCTAATGCCCTGACATGCTATTTGGTGACGATGATCCAGTTAGACGAACTGGAATCACCAAAGCACACTAGTTCAATAGGTCTGTCACTGAATCGATAAGGATACACCCTTAAGAAAGAGGTTCACCATTGTAGTGCCTCACCACCTAGCATCGGATATTCACCCACCTAGAAGGGAGTGGGTGTGGTAGTGCCTCACCCTAAGGTAGTGGACCAGGCACAAAATACACATCTGTCTCTGGATGGATGGAAATGTATCTACACAAAAAGACCATCACTCCTTGTCTCATGTTCCAACAATAGACCAGGAAACACAATAGTCTATCCTGTGATCTTAGTATATTGTTCTCCAAGAACTTGAGCAGACCCCACTATGCCAAGGGAATCTATGCATTTGCATCATGTGCCATAAAAATATGCAAATTAGGCCCATCGTGATCATGCCACAACATTCTGTCGCCAAAAAAAACCAAGCGAGTGACACAAAAACCAAAAAAACAAAAAATTTAAACAAATTTTTTTTTTGGCTCATCAGTGCGCCTATTTTCTACACACCCATGATATTCGAATGCTTGTATCAAGAATATATGTGTGATTCATCGCATAAAAACATATCCATACACGATAACCTCACTAGAATGTTTATTTCCCTACAAGGTTCATGCGCCTCTTCCTCGATCAGCTGCATGATCAAGGAAAAAAAGAGGTAGGTATCCCTACAAACCTAATTTGTACGGACCCCCTAAGAGAAAATTGGAAAAATAAAATTACAGAACATTCAGTGCCCTACCTGACACTAATGACGTGAATCGCAGATACTCAGGCTAACAACAATGGCAATAAATGCTCGATAGTAGGAGCTAAGCTCTAATCTCAAGCTCTCAAATGACACAAATTAATTGAAATGAGCCATCTTGACCCATATATCTCCCTTTTATCATTATTCGACAGAACATAATGGGATCTCATAATTCCCAATTTTAAAACCAAAAGAAGCACAACGATCGGCACCTCATCATGTTCGAACTAGGCTTCATACATCCACGCCTCAGAAAAAATGAATTTTTTAGTTACGATAGGTACGCCCTCTCTTCTCACTTTCCATTCAATGCTATTTTCAATAATTTGAGTAGAAAATATGCTTTCACTTGGGGTATTGGTTTCAGGTGTTACAAGCATGAAAAATCACCTATTTCCCCAGCCACTGAAGGTATAAGAGAAAGTATCATTCTATCCCCAGCATGATAGGCTCCCTAAAGAAGCTTTGCATATCTTGACATCATTTTTCCACCAGAATAAATGATAGGTTATAGTCACCTGACCATGTTTATCATCACCTTGCCTTGCACAAGATAATAATTCTTGTTGGTCGGTAGAGCCTCACCCTCCATGGTATCCATCACTTAAACAAACCATACATCAAAAATATGGAGCCATGGCCATAACAACCAAGTCTGGGAAGCACTTCATGCTCATTCATACATCATACATCAAGTCGATTTTTACCCATTTCACGATAAAATCCCTTTGCTAGACTACCATTCTCATAAGTAGATTGAATATGCACCACCATTTCTCACACTTAGCCTACCACAACCCCATCAGCATAGCCCATCTATGACTCTTTTCATCCGCTTCACCACCCTCGCACTAAGACTAACCAATGGGGCTCCCATGCCCAGAAAAAAAATACACTCCTCACACCATAAGTGTGGGATCATTTTCATGTTTATTTGGGACACCGATATCCGTCCTTTTGCATCCATACCCATTCTATATTCTTTTGGAAAGTGTACAAATATTCTTTTAGGAGAACAATCCCACCCGCCCATCCAAATTTCTCACCTGGAAGTAGTCTGTAAGCACCCTTGGTAAGAGCTTCGCATTCCTTACCCAACCCCACCATGACACTCATAACAGCCACATGCCCTCCCTAGATGTCTTACCCATCCCAGGTATTTCCTCACCATAAATTGCTATGACTTTCGCTTCTTGCATTTACAAGCTTTGACCTTGGAGCGTTGAACTTCCATAATTAGTTACAACCATTTATCATCATCATGGATAAGTTAACCTATCACACCCATAATGCTACATTAGAGACCTTGGTCCCTTGCATCAGTACTTCTCTCGGTTGGTTGAGGCTTCCTTCTTATCGACTTCAACAACCATCTTCCAAAAATAAGGCGATACCTTGGATGACTCCTCACCTCAATAGGAGAATTCTCGGATGGAACTATGGAAGTCATGGTTGCCCATTGATATCACCTATCCTCCTGAGATTCGACTACAACATAATATTTCATGTCAAAATGGTATTGTAATTCACAACCGTTGTACTCTGTCAGAATTTTTCAAAGACCTGTGCCATCATAAGAATCTCTTTCAGCAATGCTTACACGGGAAGGTCCCTAGTCAGAAACCCATGTATAGAATGAGAATTTACTCTAAAAACATGCCATATCAATATTATAGATGTGGGCACTACATTAAACCTATTCTCAAAGAAAAATTCCCCCCAGGGCGTCAACAACCATCGTCATCAACCAAACAATAGGTCACTACCACACAAGTGACAAAGACAAAACCTCTATCTGTGAGATAAGATTTAACTAGCCAAAGCATCATGAGCATGGGACATGCCCACCTCGTAGAAATGATATATTTATTTTATCTCTTGCAGGTTTCCACCATATCATGGTACCTCTTTTACTCATGGAAAGGAGTCACTAACCCGAGGTTTCACTCAAGTTACTATCTCTCTCTCTCAAACGAATTATATAGAAAAGAATCTATAATGTATGATTTCTATACAATACTTCCTAGACCTCATACATTATGGGGAAAATGTTATCACTAGATAATCATACAAGAAAAAAACATTAGGAAATTTCAAGGATAAGGTGCAAATAAGGATTTACAGGGAAGGAAAACATTACAGGATACAAAAATTTTAACGTTTCATAATGTCAAGTAGGCAAATTTATCAAATAGCACAGATAAGGCACTAACCCTAAGATATTTGCACAACCTTTTATTTGATAGCAGCGAGGATCATCGTGGCTATCCCTCAGATAGCCACGCAATCCTGGTTATGCAGAAATTCACCATCTGGGACCAATTGGCACACTTGAAGAATAATATTCCCACTCAATCCAGCAAAGTACAACCACCTTGAGTCCTTAGTGCAGCACACAACAGAATCACCCTCTAACTTTTGTGTCAAAATCCATCTTGTACCAAGAGAGGGAAGGGAAATTTTAAATTTTCCTATAAAATACTTCCATGGGAATAGGAACATGAGAACACATTATTATGCTACCCAAATTTCTTGAGAGAAAATAAGAATTGTGTAGTCCAAGCAGCATGGAGTTGAAGGATACAAATTTTGGCCACCAAACACCTCAATCCAAGAGAAGAAGTTCACCAAGTTCCATTATTCTACCATCTGTCAAGGAGAGAGAGAGGCTTGCAAGAAGCATAAATGGAAGAGAGCCCCTTGCCTTGAATATTAGAGTTCCATAGCTCTAAGGATTCTTTGCAAGTTATTTAGCATCATATTCTCTTATACCATTAGAATCTAATAAAAGGGAGAGAGTTCTCCATTTGATTTATTATTGTGTTTGACTCGATCGAGATTGTTATTGTACATGAGTATTTTGTTTCTTTTTTCTTATTTATTGTAAATGCTATGTTCTTTACTTAGTTTACTATATGTTATTTTGTTCCACTAACAATCTAGCAGACCAATTGACATGTTGCTTGTATGAAAGAAACCTCCCCTATTAAGCACAATGTACTATTAAACACCAACATTGTGTATATGTTGGTGTCTATGAAATTTTAATGAATTCTTGTTTAATCCCATTCCCTTTTTATTACTATGCCTTATGTGTGCATTTAAATAAATTACATACCTCCCTAATAAAACCATATTCTTGTTATAATGGTGAAATGGTCCCTCAAGTGCCAAAATTTGAATGGCCTATAAGTGGATATCTATCTATGGTTGAAAATGGATGTGGTGGAGATGGCATATCACGTTTTCTACTCGTTAAAACTTTTTACTTCTTACTACTGTCTAAATGCCACTTTAACTAATGCAACCCATTTCTTAAATACGATTACCATTTCATTTTTGAAGAAATATATTGCATGTTTGCATTCCATTCATCCCATTATAGAGTTGTCTCCCAAATACAAAAACAACATAAATATGACATATCCACAATCTTGAGTTTTATTAGTAATTGAAAATCCAATATGAGATGAATTGACATAATTTCGTTGTAGCTCCATGGATAATTGAAAGGATTCCTTCGACTCAAACATGTTATTTGGTTTAGATTCGAATACTAAAATTAATTTTGTTGAAGGCTTGATTGTTCTACCTAATTTGATTGTGGTTACCTTGGATTAAGTGGTGGATAATGAAAATATAGCATTTAAAACCATGATTTTTTCGTCCATCCAACTTGAATAAAATCTACCTTGTTTAATGAGAAAATAGCACAAGAGAAGATGGTGAGATAATCTATGTTCCTATTTAAGTGATCATGTTACCAATCCAATATATTCCATTGAGGCACACACCTTTTAATGCCAGGAAAGTGCCCCATCTATGTTGTAAAAAAATAGAGATGAGAAAGTTAATATAATTCAAGAAACTTAGAAAAATTAACCTTCAACCTCTCTTTCTCCATAAAAGTGACAAATGCGGTATGAATAGAGACAAACTTAATGCTACTTAAATCTACAAGTTGAAACAAAATTATTCACTAATATACTCATAATAACATTATTTATTAATATATTTATTATTTATTATTTTTAAATTAAGATATTAATATTTTGTGAAATCATTTATAAAATTAGATTCTTAAATAAAATTTCACATGAAAACATTGTAACAAAGTATCAAAATTACTCACAAAAATTTCACACAAAGGAATTTTAAAAAATTATTCATACTAATATTAAAAATTCAACCTATAAGAAATGCCTAAGATATTCACACACACGATAATTATCAAAGAGAATTAGAAGGTAAAATTTCAATGTGAGTCATAGTCGACAAGAATTTCTATTCACTATTAAACACCAACATGTACACATTGGCACCTCTCCTAGCTCAGGGAATTTGAATTTTTGGCTCTTTTTCTTCCGCCATTTCCATTTTGTAAATTATAAAAATATGTTCACTGGTCAATTCTTTAATCTATTTCAAACTTGCATGCTTCTTGATTAGCACAGTAGTGCCATGAATTCAAATTCCCATTCACTAGGTATGTATGCTTTCTTATCACTACAAATTCTACAATGCCGATTCTCTAGAATAAAAGGGAAAATAAAATGGCAAGATCCATCAATAATTTTCATAGAGGAGGCATGATTATATCACCTACAAAGCAACACTTTTTCTTCCCACTTGCACCGCATCACCTCACTTAAACCCTCTTCAAACCCCTAGAGCTCACTTTGAATGCTCCTTGGTAGTATTTCGATGATGGACCCCTCGAATAATAATTCACTTAGGATCCCATATCTGTGAAATAAATTTCTGAAGATTTCAACTCAATGAAATTTTCCAGTGAGGTACTTAGTATTCGACACACGGTATCGTGCACAGATAAAAAAGTTGAAGGGATTCACTTGCTCGAAAATAAGCTAACAAATGAAACATATTCACACCCTGAAAATCTTATTCAACATCTCTAGAGCTTAAATGATTCCGATGCTGTTTTGAAGGTATTTAAATCTCAGTTTAGTAGTCTACATGGGTCGGTGTAGAGAGTTAGGTCTGAGATTTCAGATCACTCCAAAAGGATATGAATTTTAAAAAGTGTGGGCTATCAAATATATCAGAGATATGAAAGAACCCTTTATGCCATATGCATGGATAAAATCCCATATACAATGGTTGACATGAACTTGCCTTGGACTCTTCCCATTTATGCAGCCCTTATGAGCTGCCTAGCTACAAATGCTAGTCTTTGAGCTTGCATATTAATCAAACAAAGCCCTTCAACCTACCTAGGCATTGTATATATTGGCCATGATATTAGTAGGAGTTATCACCATAAGTCCCTTTAACATGAACCTTCTGATGTCAGAACCACCTAAATAATATCTCTAATATTCTCTATCTTGTTGAAGAGAGAAAGAGGCAAGAAATATAGTAAGTATGTTTTTCTTCCAAAATTCTGGCTACTATGGCGATTCTTTCTGAAAGTGGTATATATAATTTAATCACTTCTTAAGCATGTTCCTAATCATGGTCAATATCCAGTTCCAGAGGTCTCTAGAAGATACAACAATTCTAACAAGAATACCCAGGTGACTTATAACTGCCATGGTTGGATGAATTTCCATTTTATAAAATTATTTTGAGGAAATTGATCATGGCCAATAATAAGAACCTCTGTCCTCATCCTATCTAACTACTACTTCTAATGTTTGAGTGACAATTTAGAGACACTTCATCATTCCCTCTACACAACTTAAATGAGCTATGTAGTGAGAGTATAATCATTTGCAAAATGCAGATTAAGCAAATACTCCCCATCAGGAAGGGGAATTCATCAAATCTTCCCTTTCAATAAAGTAGCTTCAATGATATATGCACAAGTATCCAGTGAAATAACATAGAAATAGGGATCCAAAGGAATTCATTTTCTGATCTACCTTTGTAGCATAATCACCTCTAACAAATTCCCATTGACACAAATTCAGGAATTCTATTGTTAATAGAAAAAATCAATAGTATTCAATTAGAACAAAATTTTCATGACTCAATGCTTTACGTTTTAAGAAAATGTGAATAATTAGTTAAAAAAAAACAGATCTACAAAGACACATCCCAAGATTTAGAGGGAAAGTAGAACCACGATATCTGATCAGAATTTGGATCAGGGCCTAAAATTAGCTAAAATTTCAAAGAGCTTGAAATTGCTTCGAACCTAGATGACTGGATAGATTTCTTTGCCAGGATTCCAACGCAGCTCATTTCATCAAAGTCTAAGTTCGTATGACTGAGTTATCGTCTGTTGTTCGTTTCCCAAAACATGCAAAAAAGGAGCATAACATGTACAGTGATGATGTGGTAGGTATAGTCAGCATTGTAGGGAATATTCTCTAGATTGCATCCAGTGGCACTATGACAAATTTCATCTTCAAATTCACCAGATGGGTTAAGTGAAGAGTGAAATTGTCCAATGACCTCCAATATCCTTCATAAGTTGGAATTTTAATTTTTTTTTTAAGGCTCGAGTACAACCCAACCAGAGGGTGCCACGTGTCCTCTCTGGTGGGCCATCTCCTAACCTTTGGGTCACAATATCAAGTCATATTAATGATTGGACTAATACCTATGGTGGAATTACTATATATATATATATATATATATATATATATATATATATATATATATATTAATTATAAACTTGTAAACCTACCACTCGACGAAGTTTAACTAAGGTTGGAGGAATGCTAACGAGAAAGTGGAGCGGGTTTAAACTGGAAGCGTTGAAAAATTTGGAGACAAGGTTATTTAAATGGCGGAGCAAAATTATTTGCGCAAGGTCAAGCTCGAACCCCTTGACATAACGCCTACTGTCGCATGCCTCTTTCAACTCACCTATCGGGTGTTTCTTAACCCTTATGATCACCACATCCATTTATTGTGTATGCGCCTGAAAGTTGGGGGTTGGAGGGGGGCAGGACCACGGGCCAACCCCCTCCCCATGTGGCCATAAGCACAGAACTAGGAGCTTCGATGAAAATCTGGAGGGAATTTTAAAAGAACTTAATTAAATTTTAAATGTGGATTAATGACGATAAACCGAGATTTGTGCTAAATGTGCTTATCTTATTAAACAACGCTTATCCACCCATTAAACCTGGATTAACGTTAATTAAACCCCTAGTTTATGTTGGTGGAATTTTCATAGGGCATGCCATTTTTGGCAGTTTTCTAAATTTGGAAAGTTAACTTGCACTTCCTCCATCTTTAGAGGAAAAATTGGGGCAAAAGAAGTTTTGGTCATAAATCACTCGATTTTTGCCCAAATAGAGCTCAAAAAGAGTCATTTTAGGCTAATTAGCATATTGGGAACCCAATGGAGTAGGTTGTAGATGCAGAAAAGGTCATCTACAAGTGTTTTTGTTCATTTAAATATTTTTGAAGGCCATGGCCACCAAGAATTGGGGTCATTTTTAGATATAGATTTCTGAATCTCCACAGTCATCATTTTTCTGTCGACGTTTCAAGTCTATATCAAGACTCATCATCAGGACCAACCTGAAAAGAAGAGAGTAGATTAGGTTAAATAAATAGAGGGAAGAGGGTTTGAAAGATAAAAAGAGCTGAACAGTTTTCTACTAATTTATAAAAGGTTAATTTATTTTTGATTTAATTATTTATTTTCTTATGTTAGTTATGTCCATTTTTATTCCAAATTTATTAAATTATTTATAATCATACTTATTTCTAATTATGTCTATATATATTTCCAATCCAAGATTTTAGACTATATTAATTTTAATTAAATTTTTTTCATATGTTAATTTATTTTTTATATGTTCAAAGATTTTTCACTATATTAATTCTAATTAAAGTTTTTTTTTATATGTTTAAAAGGTTAATTTATTTTTTGATTTAATTATTTATTTTCTTATGTTAGTTTATGTCTATTTTTATTACAAATTTATTAAAATATTTATAATCATATTTCTTTATAATTATGTCTATATATATTTCTAATTCAATCCAAGTTTTTTCACTATATTAATTTTAATTAAAGTTTCTTCTATGTCACAATTAATTTTTAATATTAGAAATACATATAAATTAAATAATGTAGAATTAGGATTATTAAAAGGAGTTTAATAATGTTTTTAATTTTAAAAGGACATGACATTATTTTAAGGGAGGGTTCATTAACTTGATAATACTATTATAAGATTTGATTTTTAGGATTGTTTTTTATACTATTTTAAAATTTTGGATGTTTTTTTATACCTTTTAAAATTATTTAGTGATTTATGAGATTAGATTTTAAGAGCTTTTATGGTATAGTTATTATGGTGGTTATTATTAAAAATAGGGTTAGTTTTTGTAAAGAGATTAATAGGAGTGAGGCCAGGTAAAGGGATATAGAAGGGCAAGGAGAGGACTAGAAAAAGAAGAACAACGAGGAGAGGGAAGTGTAAAGGGAGGAGAAACAGAGTGAGGGCTAAGGACAAAGAAGGTGGAAGGATGAAAAAATGGGGGTTGGGGTGAAGGAGACCACAAACTTAAAGGAAAAGCTTGTTATTAGGAAAGAACGTGGATCTAGTTCATACTGACTTCCAGGCCTCCATCTCTGTTTAGGTTGCGAGGGTGCTTGATGATTTCTAGGGCTTAACGAAATTTACATTTAAAATGGTGTTTTTCTTTGGTAATTGGGGTCATTTCCAGAGCATCCAAGGTCCAAATTCAGCAAATAAATTGTAATTTTTGGGATATTATGATGCTTTAAACTCATTGGAATAGGTTCTAATAGCTTCTAAAGGTTGTAACCAAAATTTTAGCACACTTGAAGCTAATACAAAGGCCCACACTATGATGCTAGATCAAGGAGATGTAGCCCAGGAGGGGTGAATTCCTTTATCAAAATTTTGTGTGTTAAGCTTTGTTATGTGTGTTTGCTATGTTTTATATTGCTTCTATTCTCTCATTTAAAATTATGCTTTCTAAGCTTATGACAAACTCATGATTTCACTAAGTACATTGTTTAATAATCACATGCTCATAAACAAACCTACGAAGGATAAGTAAAACAAAGCAAAGAAATTTTTATATCTGAAATGAAACTAGCACAACAATAATTATCACTCATTTTCAGATCAAGTTGGTATTAGACCATAAGGTTGCTTGCTTTTTTTACTTCAAGGGTTTTAATAGTTGAAAATTTATTGTTGCTTACAAGGTTGATATTCTATAGAGGAGAAGGGAAGCTATTGATAGCTAGTCCAAAAGTTAGGACAGGAAGGAAGAAGGCTGAGAAGGCATCATCCTTACCCAAAGGACCACTCAAGGAAACAATTGAAGCACAAGAGGAATTAATTGCACAAGATGCTAAATTGATTGAAGAGATACAAGCTGGAGAGATTGAGCTTGAATCTACAGCCAAATGTTCAGGCCATGAAGGAACTCATGAACATTCTGAAGAAGAGGATTTCAGGAGGGAATTCGAATAAATGAAAGGGATGGTGAAAGTTATGTATTAAGCTTTGTGAATTTTTGTGAAGCTCTTTAATTCATTACATTGTGACAGAAATTTCATTAAGTGGTGAAATTAAACCATCCTCCTTTGAAGACTCTTTGATAAAGAGATGGTGCAGGACTTATACATCATGAAAGATATGGTGCAAAAATTGTATGAAGGTGTAAGGGAGAGCACTAAACTTCAAAAGAAGTTAATTTCTATGAAGAAAGATAAGTGATAACTTATTCAAAATATGCATGAGGTGGATATTCAACTTCATGATGCCAAAGAAGCCTTAGCCAAGCATGTTCTTGAAGAAGAGGTAAATAATTCAATTTTGTCTTCAATTTCCTCTCAAGATAGCTGTGTTGGTTCTTTTGAAAAACACAATATAGGAATAGGGTCCAAATTGATGATCAAAATGGGCTACGAAGGTAAAGGATTAGGAAAACATGCACAAGGCATAATTGAGCCAATTATGGTTGAGGATATGCCTAAGTATTTGGGTCTTGGCTATGGAAAATTTCATGGAGAAAGTTCTAAAGCCATGAAGGAACTTGAAACAGTTCCAAGAAGGACTATTATTACAGGATCAAACCCTCAAACATGTAAAGTTTGTATTCAAGATGATTGCAATTGTTTGAATCCCATCTTGTAACAAGATTCTTTTACACATGAAAATTATGGTAGACAAGAGGGTTGTGATAGCTCTAAGGACATGAAAATTTTTGTTGGTCTTCAAAAGAGAGTTGGAACCTCTTCAAGTTCATCTCCCCAAGAAGGTGATAAAGGTGAACATTCAAAGAAACATTCAAGGTATAATTCTTCCTATAATCATGTTGTTTATGATTATGTTAAGCATGATAAATCTGCATCCATGAATGGGAGAAAAATTTGTTGTTCATATTGCGGTTTTTATAACCATAAAGTTTCAACATGTTGGACGAGTATGATAGCATACAGGAAATATTCAAAGAAAAGGTGACTTGAAAAGAAGATGCAAAATATTTTCACTTATTGTTAGAATAAGGGACATCTCATTGCCTAATGTTGGACACTGAATCCAACAAATCATCCAAAGCATTGGAAGCAAGTGGAGAAAAAGATGGATGAGAATGGAATAGGATATTAAATCATCAATGTGAGTCAAGATGATTCACAAGATGATGATGTTCAACATGAAAAATCGCCATTGAATTGGATTGTTAAGAAATGGATCGATTTCGTGACGAAGTAAGGCATGCATTTCCTTTGTACATAGATACAAATTTCAGCCTTATGTATGCATGAATTACTATTGAAAGTATGACAAGTTGCAACAGATTATTACAACTTGTATGATTCAATATTGCATGTGAATGTTGTTGGATTGAAGGCATTTCTATTTGTTGCAAAATTTCACCAAGATGGTGTAAGGGATGGGTATGTCACTCAATGGAGCAAGTTACAAAGTTAGGAAATGTCATCTATAGGTGTTTTTGTGCATTTGAAGATTTTTGAAGGCTAGGGCCACCAGGTGTTGCTGTCATTTCCAGAGTATCTAGAGTCCAAATTCAATAAAAAAATAGTCATTTTTGGGAGATTATGATGTTCTAAACTCATTGGAATACGTTCCAAGTGGTTTCAAAGAATGTAACGGCAATTTTAGCACACTTGAAGCTAATAAAAAGGCCGACACCATGAAGCTCGACCAAGGAGATGTAGCCCAGGAGGGGTGAACTCCTTTATCAAAATTATGTGTGTTAAGCTCTATTATGTGTCTTTGCTATGTTTTATATTGTTTCTACTTTTTTATTTAAAATTATGCTTTCTAAGCATATGAAAAACTCATAATTTCACTAACTACATTGTTTGACAATCACATTCTCACAAAAAAAACCTATGAAGGATAAGAAAAATAAATAAAATAAAAGTTTATATCTGAAATGAAACTAGCATATCCATAACTAGCATTCATTTTCAGATTAATTGAAATGTTCACAAAACTGATCTCGAATTAGCCCTTCCAAATTTGGTCATTCATAGAGAGAAAACTTGTAATGCAGGTAAGAATTCATTATTATGACGAAAAGCATTGTATTATGAAGTTATTCCTCATAATAATCTATTAGATTCATCATTCTACAAATAATATACCAAATTGACGATTTCTAAAGAGACCAATTTTATGGTTCTCAAAAAGGACATGCGTCACTTTACATTACATTTGGTGTACTTACTTGACCTACCTTTTCTTAACCTAATATGTGATATGCCCCTTTCCTTACCTTGTTAATATAGGCAAAATGTAATACCTTTAATATTAATGATTAAACAATTCACCTTTCCTTTGTCATTTGTATAGATATACTATGCTACTCAAAATAATAGCGGGAGTTGCCTACATTACAAGAGGCCATGGAAAATCACAACGTAGGATGGGTAGATCAGCCAATGAAATCAATTTGTACTCTCTGCCATACTACATTTCTCTCTTGCAGGATTTTTCCAATAAAAAATCCATTACAAAAGGGATTTTTCTTCATTACCACATGCTTGTATCCGAATTCAACCCAAATATAGTATCAGTAACTGCATTCATAATCATGTACACAAAAAGTGTCAGATTGAAAAATGCTTGCGTATTTTTTGATCAAATATCAACGCTGAACATATTACCATGGAATGTGATGATTGAATTGTATGAAAATCAATGTCAAGGCATGGTGCCACTGGAAATTTACTGTGAAATGTACTTCATAGGTATTCAACCTAACGACTATACATTTTCTTGCATTCTGAAGGTTTGTGCTTGTCTCACAGCTCTATACCAGGGAAAGGTGATTTGTGTTCATGTTCTTAAGAGTGGGTTTGAGTTAGAAGTGTTTGTGAGGAGTGCTCTTGTAGAAATGTATGCAAAATGGAGTCACTTGGAGGATGCACCCAAAATGTTTTAAAAAAAATGTCTTAACAAAATTATGTTTCATGGAACGCTATAATTAGAGGGTATGCTCAGAATAAGCTTTTTGAGGATATATTGAAGCTCTACCAAGAAATGCAATTATGAATGGTGGAGCCAACTAAGTGTACCATCATCGTCGTGCTTCTAGCTTGCAGAAACATGAGGGATATAAAACAAGGAAATGATATCCATGGTTATATAAGTGTTTTTGCACTTGAGTCAGATATATTGTAGATAATCTACATAAAGATATTAATAAAAAATATGGAATTATAGAGCATTCTTTCCATGCGTTTGACAACATGTCTCAGAGGGATGTTATTTCTTAGAATTCCAAGATTGCAGGTTATGTGCAGAATGAATGTTTTAACAAGGCTTTGGGTCTCTTTTCTGGAATTGAATTGGGGGGCATAAAACTTGACTTGGAAATGATTTCTAGTGTTATTCCTACATGTACTCACTTGGATGCTCTGCAACATGGTAAGGAAATTCATGCTCAGATGATCATAAATGGATTGAATTAAAATGTTTTATAGATAATACTCTTAGAGACATGTATGTAAAATGTGGTGGCTTAGATGATGCATGATGGATGTTTGATACAATGTCTCGCACAGATGTTGTTTCTTGGAATGTAGCAATTATTGGTTATGGAATGCATGGCTATGGTGACGAGTCTATTATGCTCTTTTCTCTTATGAAACAAAAACATCTTATGCTAGATGAAATTACATACATAAATCTTTTGTTTGATTTCAGCCATGTAGGCTTGGTGGGTGAAGGATGGAAATGCTTTGATTGTATGAGAAAAGCTTATCACATCACTCTTATCTTGGAGCATTATCCATCCATGGTTGATATTCTTGGCTAGGCAGGCCATCAAGATAAGGTCTGGAAGTTTATAAAAAAATATGCCATTCGGGCCACACTATTATCTAGTGAGCCTTGCTGGCACTTGTAAAAATCTTCACAACATAGAGTTAGGCTTGCAAGTAGTTGAATGACTTCTGGAGTTAGAGCCTACATATGTTGGAAATTATGTTCTATTTTCAAACATATATACTTTAGCTATAAGGTGTGATGATGTATTAAAGTTCAATAAAAAAGATGAAATACACGCAAGTGAAAAAGTGTCTAAGATGTGTTATCACCATGTATTTCTGAAGGTTGAGGATAAAACCACGGTAGTGCAACATCAAAGTGCTTTGGAATCCATGACCTAGCCTTCCTAGATTCAAAGATGGCTCTCTCTGTTAGATATATCTTTGTTTATAGGGCATTTTATGCTAGCTATTAGTGCATAGGGGTTTCTTCGAAGATTTGGTTGAGGTAGAAGAAGGGGGCCATTGGGCTATGGAGTCAAACAGGTGAAAATATATTGAAATGGATGAATAACTAAGATCAGGTGCAACTAGGTAAGCTAGCCATGTCAATGAGTCTTGACATCTTGTGAAATGGAAAAGAAGATGAGATTACGGTTCAACGAGAATGCAGAGAAGACTGTATCTGAATTCTACATTTCGGTCTTAGAGGAAAACATAATGTACTATTTGAAGGTTGAGCAGGGTACCCCATGGTAAATCCTACACAAAATTTTCTATCCACATTAAAGGAATAAAATAGTATGTAAAATGGAAAATGAAAATTACATAAGGGAAGAACTTCACCATAGATCATAACAAAAGAATCTGGAAAAAAACATACTCATTCATTCCTCCAGAAGAGAGTGCTTAGAACTAGCAGAGTCTATTACAATGGTCTTTTCCCCTTCCAGGGTTCCCTCATATTGGTAATGTATGTAGTATTTATATAAAAAATTAATTCATTTCCTCTATCTGTTCCAATGATAGGCATTAATTATATTCAAGCTAAAATTTTTCCAAGTGGAACCATGCAGGCAGTGATAAAAATAATTTTGGTCATAACAGTGGCTTTAAGAGTCTATTATTAATTATTTAATGATCAGGATCTGGCTGGTGTAATGTCAAAGAGGCGAGGAAGGCTCTAACACCTTGGCTCTTCATCTTCATAAAAATTTTGTTGGATTATTAAATTGATGAGGTGGTTGGATCAGTAATTGTGTTGATGTGTTCATTTCCATTTCTGCTCTTACAGTTACAACATAATCATCTTTGCACAAATGCCTTTGCCCAACTTGATCCTCTCTATACATCTGATCAATACAGTGATGTTCTGCATTACTCTACCCTTTTTCTCCTTCTCGGGTCCTACCAGAGTCCTTCTGTTGTGTGAAAAAATAGCGCACAAACCCATAAGCCTGAATATGGAGGATGGTGGTTGGTGGACGTGGACGGATGGTGGACGACGTCGCGCGGTGGCATTGGTAGCGATCATAGGGCAGCAATGGTTTGAAGGAAAATGTAAATAGGTTTTTCAGAGGGGGTGTCAAGTGGTAAGCGGTGACAGAGAGGGGGGTGCGAAACTATGAGAGGAAGACACATGGAGGAGTGGGCGGTAATTAATAACACCCATTTCATACCCCCCCCTGCCCCCCACCCGTGGTTAAATATCGAAAGCTAATGGGGTTACGAAAAGCGTTAAGGACTGTCATATGTAGAGATGAGGAGTGGAGGAGGCGGAAAGGTTGAGGGTGGTTACAGGTGGAATGACGTGGCACATTGGTTGGGGTTGGCCCGAAACATTCCAGAGCACAAGATTTTCTATAAATAGCGAGGAGGTGATCGTTAAAACTGGTGAGGCGCAAAGTGAAACGAGTGGGAGGTGACGTGGCTGGGAATTTGGGACCGTCCATATCCTACAAATCACAAAATTTAACACGAGGCAGTGGAGGTAAAATCTAAAACCTACGAGGTGTGAAGTGCAGGGGGAGGGAAGTGACATGGCAAGGATAGGTCCCACAAATATCATAAATCACAAATATTAGGAGCGACGGAGTAAAATAGTAAAAATTGCGATGTGCAAAGTGCGGGGGGTGATGTGGTAGTGAAGGTGAGGCCTAGGCCCATCACAAATCACAAATCTTAATGTTTTTCTATGAGTGTGGGGAGGTAATAGTTAAACTGTAAGAAGTGCAAAGTGCGCTGATAGGGAGGTGATGTCACAGGGAAGGTGGTACCCGACCCGCATCGCAAATTGCCAAACTTAATGTTTATTATGACCGCAATATTGAAGTCTTGTCTAAAATCGCATATTTTAAATTTTATCACACATCGCATATTTTAAGGTTTATCGCACATTGAAGAGTTTAGAGTTGGGAAAATGTGGTAAGTGATAAAACCCGTGAAGTGCGATGTGCACTAGCGGAAGGTGATGTGATAAATATTTGCAGCGGTAAGGTGTGGTTTATAACATATATATACCATATGATATATATATATATATATATGACCTAATGTGGAGGGGCAGAGTTATAATGTTAAGACTTCGGACCTAAATATAAGTGGGTTTATGAAGGGACAAGTGTGAAAGGTTATGTATGTGGGTCTTGGGGTTTAAATGGGATTCAAAGAATTGGAGTTTAGAATTTGGGGAAAATGAAGGGTAAGAAGAGGGTAGAAAGAATGAATGATGACAATATGGAGTTTTCTCACCATCGCACTTGACTAGCAATACTTTCATCTTTGAACTGAATTGGTGGTAGATAGACTCATTTGATGCTCTTGATAGTCAAGATCTAGGTTTCTTTTTTGGAAGTAAATGAAAACCATGGAATATTATTTTCAATATATGAGATCTAAAAAGAATAGTTAGTCATCTTGTGATACTATAGATTATAGGGTACTGACAAGATGCATTTGGATTGAGGTCGAAATCAAGAAGCATCCATTCATTATCTGATACAGATCACACTCACTATTTGAGGAAATTTATGAATTGTTCGAAAAATTGGCCTGGTAGATCAAGGACATCGGATATGCTCCTGACACAAATGGTGTGTTGCATGATGTGGAGGAGGAGCATAAGGAGCATCTCATTTAATCTCACAGTAATAAACTAGCTATTGCTTTTGGAATTCTCAACACATTTTCTGGTTCACCTATTTGAATCATGATGAACCTTTGTGTCTATGGTGATTGTCACAAGGCTATAAAATTCATCTCAAATATTTCTAGGGGAGAAGTAATTGTGATCGATTTCAATTGTTTCCACCATTTCTTGGATGGACAGTGTTCCTCTGGTGATTATTGGTGAAACTAATAGTCACAAGCAACTAGCACAAGTTGAGAACTACATTGTACATTTTTTAAGTGGCCTTCTGGCATGATCGAACCGAGTACTAATTTAATTCTAGAATTTTGGTAGTAGTGATGGTATCAAACTTTAGTTGGCACTTAAAAATACTGATGTGCACTTAGACCAATCATTGCATGAGATATACTATTATCTAGATCACACAATATACTTGTTGTGATAAGATATGATGTTGAACATTGTCTATAGTATATTGGGTAATTTATGAAAAGTATATTAATATTTTTCCTTCCTATTTCTCTTTGTATTTATTGCAATAGCTGGTATTCTTTTATTCACAGTGCATTAAATTCTAGAAATATCATGACTTTGATATGAATGGAGAGAATATTAATTTTCTTGAAACACAATGTGATTAGAGTAATAACAAAATGGTATAAGTGGAAATTAATTTTTGTCTATTGAAGGTTTAGTGAAGCAGGAAAAGTATATCTTCATAATATTTCAATGTTCATTTGAACTTGAAAAAATATGTGAGGTGGCATATACATCAACAATTTTATAGGCTAAGATATCTCTTCGAACTCCTTTCATAGATGTGGGGTTTATCAACAAGTGAAACCATCAGACCTTCTCATTCTAAAATGGCTCAACAAATACAAGTACATTCTTTTATCCTTTCAATCCAAAGTATATTTTGAAGTTCAATACCTTAAATCTTAATCATTAAGTAGGTTAAAATTCTAAAAATTCTCTCATATTTAACCATGATAAGTATTCATTATTTTATTAATATTTTTAAATTTTTTGATTTATAATAAATTTTTTTTATTTAATATAAATATATTTTTTATTTGAGAAATTCAAAAATGTATGTAAATTACTCAAATATTCTTATTTAATTGAGTGTTGATAAAAAATAATAAGAAAAATCTAACCTAAATGAACAAAAAAATGATTTTAGATATTCTTCTTATAGTTGGTAATGTGTTAGCCGAAAATCCCCAAGAACAGTTGAAGTGAGGACTAAAAGGGCCTATGTTTCTTCCCAATCAATGGAGGTGAGGACTTCTTAGAGAATTACTCTATTGTTTTAAGGAAAGATAGTTATTCAAGTTAATTTTATTAATATTCTTTGGAAATGAAATTAGATTGTTATAACATAGCTTAAATTTAAAGTCATATGGAATATAAATTAACATGGGATCTTATATATGTCAAATTAGCATGCCCTTAAATAAATGCAAATACTTAATGGAAAATTTCTATTTGAGAAGAAAAATATAACAATTATATTATATCAATGTTTGTAAGAAACTAGCCACAAAACACCCATAACAATTAAGGTGTAATGGTCTTTGGATTCATCTAAGGGGTATCTAGATCACTATTTTGTAGCAATTGAAGTGGTTATTTTGGTATTGGGGTTATTTAGCATGTATCTTGTTAGAAAGTTCTTAGAACTTTGAGGTATATGGAATTGTTGAGAATTCATGTTGAAACCAGCCAAAATACGAGCCCATTTGACCACCCACCCTGAGTGAAAGATTAGAAGCCTTTCTATTTCCAATATATATATATATATATATATATATATATATATATATATATTCGAAAGGGTTAAAAAAAAAAAACACTTTCGGCGTGTCTTCACACCTCTGGGTGCAAATGCTAGTATATATTTTTCTTTAGACATAGAACAAGTACTATTATTATTATCCTCTCAAAATTGGAGACTATGCTCTCACCCTTATCAGGAAATCTCTTACTCTTTGTTCACGAGGTATAACCCTTCTTTCCCTTTGAAATCAGGGGACCTACAAAGGTTTCATGCATGATGGGAAGATTTTGATTCCATCTCATTAGGACAGGAGTGTAGCATCAAGAAATTGTGGCTCTCTACCACTCATTTATTTATGAAGGAATAGAACTGAAGCTTGGGGGAGTGCTGGGAGAAACATATTGGATATCCATTAACATCACCCACTGGAAAAATAAAAAATTTAGTCATGAAAAATAGAAATTTTGGCATTGAATTAAGCCTAGATGAAAAGTAGCATCATAATGGTGAATATAATGCAAAGATAAAATATAAAAGTATATTTCATATATTTATTATAAAAATAGATCAAAATTTCCATGGAGCATGGTAGTAAGTTATGAACTAAATGGAAAAAATTCAATTTGTTCAATGTGAAGAGTCATGTATGAAATCATATGACACAATATTTTACTACATATTAAATATAACATCCTAGGAATGACTGCTAATAGAAGGCCCTCATGTCCCTTTCCCTACTTCAACATTTTTCTCCAAAAACATTAATTCATCCATTGAAAACAATGACTCTTGTTAATCATGATTCTTGGCCTTGTGATCCTATACCCTTTCAGGTAGAGATAGTAATGGCTCTTGAGGAGGAATTCAAAACGAGTGTTGAAGAAGAAAATGTTGGGAACATTACAACTGTGGAAGAATGAACTGAATTGATAGAAAGGCTCACCTCTACATATTAGGTTTTTTAGTTTTGAATGGTGTGTGCATGTTCCTTAAATGATGTCCAAGTGCACAATTGTGTGCCATTGTGGATGTTTTGTTGATCTCATGTGCAATGAGTTGTGCCATGCCTAAAGAATAATCCACTGTTCCTTTAAACATATTAATAATTAAAAAAAATTCAAATTGGTCTAGCTTATTGATAATTTTATTTCCACATGTGGGTTATCTTATTATTGTTACTATTTTCAAAGGATATAGTTAAGTGAAATTTAGTACTTAAATATAGTGGCAATGCCATTGTTTTTACTTTTGAGTTGCGATCAATCCTTTTTTAATATGAAATTATAATATGTATTTGTGTTAAAAGTGATTGGTTCAAAAAATACCCAACCAGGGTATTTTGGTGTGGAATCATATTTACGATTACAAATACCTGGGTGACATTTCTTTCAATTTTTTGTATGCATACTTATTTTTTCATCATATTTTTGATGGGTTTATTTGTATCTTCATGGATGGGAGGTTTTGTCGTATGGGTTAAAGAATTGTTCATAAATACAATGCCTCTTCTCAAACATATATGCTCTGCCTAGAAGCAAATAAGTGTCGCCATTTCACCAGGTATTCTGGAGATTAGACATTATATATTAGGATTTTTAAAAACATGTTATTGGCATGTTAAATTGTATAACTCCCTTTTAAGAGGTACATGCACATCTTCTTGTTTTGACATTAAGAATCATGATTCACAAGAATGACATGGTATTTTTAATTTCTGTTAGGACATTTAAATTTTACAAAGATGTTTTACAATTATATATAGGTTGTCGACATTTTGATCTATTCAACACATCCTTGCTACAGATAGTCAATGCATCTTGTTATGGCTATCTATGAAATATTGTCAAAGGTTCATAGTTAATTTCTTTGAGTAGTGTTATATATTTTCTGTAGTCTGGAAAAAATATGCAAATAAATTTGTGTTGTTGAAATTGTTTAAAACTTAAATCGATTTTTTTTTGCCATTATAGAACCTTGCAGTTGATCAAAAAACTCATTCTCAAGTTGACTTAGGTAAATTCATTCCCCCTTTTATGGTAAGGTCCGGTTTGATATTATTATTTTATTTTATTTATTATGTTTATATGAATAAAATAAAAGACATATCAATTGGGTTTATCTGAGGCTGTTGGAGGGAATGATTGTTGTCATCCCCACCCAGGTTCAATTCCCGCAAGTGACATCATGGATGAACTTTGTTGTAGTGGATTTGAGCCTTGTTGAGTCTATGCATATTCCCCATACGGAATATAAATATGTTTCTCATGAAAGAAAATAACAAACCCATATTTTTGTTTCTTAACTATCATTTGTTTAGATGTATTGTCTTCTAGTTCTAAAATACTTATTTATGAATTTAATTATCCATTTCAATTCCTGTCTATAAATATTTCGTTTAAATATCTGATTTATACGATTTCTTGAGAAATCATCCTATTGCATCTAATGTTTTCTTTAACATGTTGCATAACTTATCAACTAATTTAGCATTAAACTAATAAATGCCCCTCATTCTGTTTGCAATTTTCTTTCCTCTAAAGTATTGAATGCTACATGGCCTTTTGCTTTACGTGTTGTATTATATAGTCAAACAATGATTATTCTCACAATATTATCTTCGTCAATCTATTTACATAAATCTTGTCATGACTATACAGGAAGGAGATCGAATGTTGAAAAATCGAGTTTAGGATGCTCTTGTCAAGACTTTCACAATTCAAATTAAATCTACATTCACAACATCAAGTTCCGTAAAAATGATACTTGTCTTGGTTTATCAAAAAATATTTTCCACGGTAGAGAGTCTAATTCAGAGAATTTTGCAAGACATCAATGTTAAGGGTGTCCTTCTGGCTGTCAAGATAGAAGGGAAAATCAAATGCTAGCTATTATAGAATATTTCAAGATAGCTTATTTGGCACATTGTCTGAAAAACCTTTAAGGTCTTGGTAATAATTTGTTCAAATTTCCATTCAAGGAAGTATCCCATCACGGGAGAAAATTTCAAGATTTATTTCTTGCATTCAAGTAGAAATTGAAGCAGTTAAATTGGACACACATCCAACACTCCTTGTTTTATGTGATACTAGTAAAGTATTGAAGTTGCTGGTACAAAAAGTTGAGTCTCAAGTACCACAATTTTTCCTATGTTCAATTTTTTGTTTGTTACATTAATCTTAATTTATTTTTTAGATATACATTAAATTTTCCTTTTTAATGTTTCTTGGATACACATTTATCATTTCACCCTTTTTGATTCACTTATTTATATTGAAATGTTTTGTTTTGGGGTTTTATCCTTGTATTCCAAATTTCTATGTAATGTTATAATTTTACATTGTTCATATCATGCAATTAATAAATAGGCATGGTTACTGTACTCCACCATCAAAGCCCACAAACTGGAAATATTTGCATCTAGGATTGAGTTGATTTTTACATGGGGCCAACCCACTGAATGAATTTTGGTTCAGTATCTTGGGACTGCTCGACTACATTTATTTTGCATAAAAAATAATTATAAATTTATATCTATAAGAAACGACACAAAATACATACCATAGTGAAAATTATAAAAAGTTAAAACAAGAATCCCCATATGTAATGTAACAAGCCCTCATGTTGACCAGAGGTGGTTACTATATCATGCGACTCGTGGTGCATTTACATGAATGGGGTAAGTAAAATATTTTTTTTTGTCGTTTTAATGTTTCCTTATGTGATGTTGCATGGAACCTACATAGCACTACATGGCCTACCACCACAATATGTATATTCCCATAAACCAACACTAAGACTAGCAAAAACATCTCTCAACATAGAGGAACAAAATGATTAGAGTGTTGAGAGTGTAATGTGTTTTTATACATGATCGATATCAATACTAATATGCAGACATAAGAGCATACATAGACACAACTTCCAAAATGGTCACTATTCCTCCAATGACCTGTCCCCACTTTTCTTAACTATGTCTAATTACTGAGAGGTAGCTTTCTTGAATTGTAGTTGTGGAAAAACTCCAACATACTTTTGTAGCCTTAACACAAAGAGGGAGCATATCTATTTCCAAGTTGCACCTTGGAGTAAAATTTGTGTATCCTGGCCCATTATAAGATATAACTCAAGAAGGGTTTCAGTCCATACCAACTCTCTTGGCTTTTGAACCATGCCAAGTACAGTTCAATACCTTCAATATTTGATCATAATATTCCAGAAGAATGCAAATGAGTAACTATCCTCTATATATCTTATTATCACATTTCTCTCCTTTTAGGATTTAAAGGGATAATATGCTTTTCCATAGGCTTCATATTATCTGGTAAGGAAGATTCAGTGGGACTATGTTCACATCTAATTACACATCTCTCAGCGTACTTTATGACCTGTCAGCGAAGAATAAATTGTTGCACATGTACTCGTACACACATGCTTATATCTGTATCTATAAAAATTTTAGACTTGAGAACATAAAATGTCATAAATAAGAGGTTGGGTAAGTCATCCTCAAGCTTATCAATTCTCCTTACATATGTCATAGTTCATGTCATGATCACATAATCATCACATGCTAGAAATAATGTATGTCGAATAAATTCTCGACAAATGTTGATATACACTTAGACTTAGAGGTCTCACTTGGGTTCATACACCATATCATGTTTACCCCTAGCTTACATTTTTTTATGAATTACCAAAATAAGAAGCATGGATCTATTCTTCCCTCATACTCCTTAGGGAATTAAATGTACATAGGGATATATCCATGTATCTCATGGTATATATCAGCCCTATCCCCCCCTTGACAAGCTTGAATATGAAAATTGGAAGTGTATTTCAAGCTCACTCAAAAGGGAAGTTTAATAAAACCATGACCAAGGTCATCTATTTTCGTTTATATAGGGATCTAATCATAATCACATAGTTTTTTATGGTTCATGTAAATATTCCTTAGGCCCATAGTTTAAGAAAGTGCCACATGTATACATGCCACTTCCATGCATTAGTAAGTTCTTTACGTAGCTGCCATATTTAATTTATTTCATTTGCATGTGGTTATACAAGGTCAAAAGACTATACATGACTTTTGTAAGAAATTAGAAACTAAATCGCCATACATGATGTCCGTATTGAAATATTGAACACATATAACACTTAAAACTGTAGAAGACTCTGAAATTGAAGGTACAGTGTCATATATTCTGCAATCCTTTCTCAGTTATCATAGTGAGACGAGCTTGGCTTGCTACAATAGGAAGGTTTTCCATGTGACAAGTTTTCTGTTTGATAAAATAGACAAGGATAAGTTGATTATATTTTAAAATACTAGAATCTAATCGAATCATATAGTTGTTAAACATATAGCATGACATAACTCTACTACAAAACTAGTTGTTTTCCGCTATTATGAAGGACTTTGTTCCTATATATATATATATATATATATATATATATATATATATATATATTTGAAAATCATGAAGCCTAATTGTTTGCTACAACCAAGTCTTCTTTAATAAAAAAATTGGGGTCCAGATTTAAATTTAGATCCATTCTTTTCATGATATACATGTAATCCATATATTTCTTTAGCTCATACTTGTCCATTAACCCAGGCACTGAAACAGACTAGATTGGTACTTGAACTTGTTAGGAATAAAATAATATATATAGTTGCGTATTTGAGAGCATAATGGTTGGTTGGTATGGACATCCCATGCCCAATCTAGTATAACAGGTTGGAACCCAAATCTCCAAGGTCATTCTAATACAGGTCTTGTGTTATGGTCAATTATGTGACATCACCAGAAAAAGAGGGTTACAATGTTACATGTTATAATCCACACAAAAATTTCCTCCACTTCTTAAAGGTAGTGTCACTTCGATGTACTCATTAAGCCTCAAACAATTATGTGACCCTATACTATCCTACCTTACTTAGAGTGTTGTAGATTTCAGAAAGGAAATTCATCTGGTCTTACACAAGAGATGTAGAGATAATACAAAATTCTATATATATATATATATATATATATATATATATATATATATATATATATATATATATATATTATTCTACACAACATACTAGTAATTTCACATAATCCTTAGAGAGTGATTCATGTGACCCATACATGCTTAGCTCACTGTATGTCATAGATAACCTAGTGCATCAAGAATATTCCAAGCATAGGGTTCATCGTGTGCCATAGTTAACACTTAACATGTTAAGAATAGTTCAAGCCTTCCATACATAGTTCATCATAACCTTTCATAACCTTAAGAAATGATTCCATTTCAAACTTAGATGGACTAGGTATTCAATATGTTAACAATATAAATAAAATTATTGTGTCATTAACATAAGTGAGTCATAAATTTCAAGAGCATAGGTATTGAGATAGGGACAATAAATCACCTCCCAACTAATGAAAAATTGCAATCAGTCCCCTCGTGTAGCTATCACCCTTGAGCCTAATTCCAAGGCTAAAGAATATTTTTCTAGGACCAAGCTACCATATACACCAGGGATTCCATGGGTGGCTAGTCCAGGGACTCAATATGTATGGAAACTCCAGAGGTAGAACAATCATTATACCAAGAGAAACGTTGATGTCCCCAGTATTGTTAAATTTTTGAATATATATTTCTCAAACATGTAAAGGAAGTCTTGCTCCTCTAATCATCTTGGAGGAATTCAATTCTCGCAGAGTTTCAGACTCCATGTTCTTAAAAATATTATAACATTGAAATATAATATATGTTGCAGGGGACAAATTTTCTTCCAATAGATATTATCTTTGGATCTGTTTAACTTCCTTGCCTATTATATTTTGGGGTTTTTCTTAAAACATTATGAAATATTTTAGTTTTTCTTGTAGGAATTTGCATAATAATATATTAAGTGGAACTATTGATAATCTATCATATTTACATTTGATAGAATTATGATTTTATTTCAAAATATATCTATCCATTTCGAGAAAAATGAGTGTGGTGGTGGCAAGGTTGGTCTTGACTTTGGTTGCTTAAGTAGCTCATTTCCTTTCTTAAAAATATTGGGATGCAACCAGAATTGTTGACAATCTTGGGATGCAATGATAATTCCATCCTCAGTAGCATAAAATTCTCTTGTGACAATTTTGATATCGGAAATTTCTTCAAAATACTAAAATTGATATTGCTACTGGGTTGAACTCTAATTTCTCATAAATAAATCTCTACAATTTTAAGAGTGCAAATTGCTTCAAAATACTAAAGTTGCATGTCGGCAAGGACTACTGCTATGCCATTTTCTCTTGATTTATTGTTGGAGAGTAAGCATAGAGTGTAGCACAAAAACACAATGCCATACATAGAGGATTTATCCAGAGGACAATTGAAAATAACCTGCACTTTTCTTAATTTTTACTAAATTAAATTCCATTTTATCAAGTGCATGGTCAATCATGTTACGTTCTTTTGTTTCCTATAATCATTGAGTACATGTGGACACATGTTCAAATTAGTATATTTCGTTGCTAATTATTTTTTTTCTTATCATATTTTTTTTCATCACTCTAATCCTATTCTCTATGGATATTTTTGTTATTCCCCTAGATCTATTTTATGAAGGTAGAGGGGGGATGAAGTGTATTTTTTTTATTTTTTAGTTGTTTTTTCTTTAAGGTTCTTGTCTGCACACCCCTTTGCTAGTTGAAGTACTTGCGGGAGAACACAATTATCATTGAGAGATAGAAATTGTTTTCCTTGTATACATGCAATTGCATGTTTGGATACATGATTGGTGTGGATTTTGAATTGTTTGAATGCCCCTTGGATATTTTTTTGGTGTAACAGATATTAGCCAAACTTTGAGCTTACAATTTTAACGTTTGTTTAATTTTTACATGTCAGGATGATTGTTATTGATAATTGTATTTTGAAATATTGAATTAATTAATAATGAGAAAACACTCGGAATTAGTTTTCTATAATGCATAGCTAGTAGGATTCAATCACGTAGCTCATCATTCATAATTTCATCATATATATTGTATTTTTTTTTTTTTACTTTTTTTCATGCAAATCAATCTTTTAGAGGCGGACTTTTATGTTGTCACAACATATTTACATGATTCAAAAAGTTAGAAATCAATATTTGGTGTAATTGCATATTCTAGGTTTGATAATTATAGGTCATTTATAGTCTATAAATGTCTTCAAAGTTTCACTTCTAATTGAGTATTCAATTGAGCATATTGAGTATCTTATACATAACTACTTTCCCTCCACCAATTTTTCACAACTTCCATAACCATTAGGTAGGGACTTGCAACTTCAATTTTATTTTTCTTATTTAGATAGATTTTCAAAGAATTTATATCGTTTTTATAATTTATTGGAAGTTGTGGAATTTGCAATTTATAAAGTTTCAAGTTCTAATTTTTTAAAGTCTAATTATTTAAAGGGTGTTAGCTCAATGGAAGAGTACTTTTTTTCTTAATCAAGTAATGATATCATTACTATAGCATTACTTAGGTTAACATCAATTTTTTTCCCATAAGGGTCTAAACATATTGCTAACGAGTGGTCTTCTGAGTTCTTTGCTACACGTGGCTACCCAATTGTCCATATTCGCCACATGTTCTTCTCTTCAATTTTTGTCTGGCTTGGCTTCTTGAATTGTACTAATGCTTCTCTTATATAGAAACTAAATTAAGCTAAGAGTGATTTAAATTAGGTTGTTATAGACAAAATTCCTATCTGTTGTGCAAACAATCCTTGGAGAATAAGCTTAGTTGCGGGGCTACTAGGTATGCTAGATAGTCCCTAGAATATGATCTCCTTATTTTTACATGTACGACCAATAAATACAACTTATCCTATGTTTAGGTCATAGTCAGGATTACAAACCTATGAAATTCACTGACTCATGTAGGATTAAGAACTAGTGCGTTAAGATTGCTTGAACATATTATCTTAACCATGGCTTATTGAGCATATTACTATGTAGCTAAATCAAAGCCTAAATGGTGAAATCATAGTGTTTCTTTGAAAAAATCTCATTTAAAATTCATTATTCTACCTATAAATAAATGTTCTCATGAATGCCTTTATATTGATAAGTGTAAGAACTAAAACACTAAAGGGCCTAGCTCTAGGCCACTTCTTTTTCCTCTATCTAGAAGCTTAGATTCATTCTATTTTTTCCTTTGTATCAATAGTTGCAAACACCAAAAAGCCCAAATCTAGGGATGCTTCTTCCTGTTCTAGCTTCGAACCTGGTTTCATTTTCGAGACTTTAATCTATTGAAAGTTGTAGAATTTACAATCTATAAAGTTTCAAGATATAATTTTTAAAAGTATAATTAATTAAAGGGTTCTAGCTCAATTAAAGAGCACCTACCTTAAAAGCAGGAGGTTGGTGGTTTGATTCCATAGTTCCATGATATTCATATGGAATGGCGATGATTAGTTTTTGGTGACAACCACCAATGAGATTATGGTGACATTTTTCTACCCTCACAAGAATATGAAATGGTGGCATTCAACGAATGCCACCATATATACACATCAATAGTGACGACCATGAAAGGTATGTCACCATAAATCATTTTTATTGATATGAAATGGTGAGGGTCACCTCTTTTCATTATAATCATTATTCATGATGCACCTTGAAGTCTCCAATGAGATTATCATGACATTTTTTGACCCTCACCAAATATGAAATGGTGTCGGTCAAAAAACGTTTCCATATATATGCACCAATAGTAAAAACCATGAAAGGTCCATCACAATAAATCATTTTTATTCATATGAAATGGCGATGGTCACTATCCCTTATTATAATCAATATTCTTGAGGGACCTTAAATGTCACTACAACACCTATACTTTCGGTGATGCTAGCTTTGGTGATGTTTAGTTTTTTTGTGACTGAGGCTATGGTTCGTCACCATTTCTCATATGAAATAGTGATGGTCACTGTCCATCATTATAAATCATTATTAGTGATGAACCTTAAATTTCACCACAACACCTATACTTTCAGTGATGCCACCTTCGGTGACATTCCATTTTTGGTGACGAAAACTCCCTTGATCGTCACTAATGAGCTTATGGTGACATTTTTTTCCCCTCACCAATGTAATTTTTTCTTGTAGTGATGGAAACATAACTGATTAAAACTTGTTCTATAGCCAAGATCAGGAATGATATAAATGTTGGTTGGATCAAAGTCTCTTGCAATTATTATTTCTATACTATGGAAATTATTCTTGCTACACTAAAATAGTGTAGATTCATGTTAACTCTAGAATTATTAGGGGCATAGGGGATAAAAATTAAAATATAAGATGTAAAAATAGTGTGTGCCTCATCAAGGATAGCCACAAATTTTTACTTATTATTTTAAGCTCCTATCTTTTTTCCATACTGATCTCAGTATTATGGGAGGTATTACTTTCTTCAACTGAATTTGCAAATGTTAGACGTGTATCTGTTATACCATTATTTATGCCAGTTTATTTGGAACTATTCTCTTTGTTAGCGATAGTTCCAAATATTGTTTATGATTTATGATGTTTGGCTGACTGAAACTTCAAGATTCACGACTTCATCAAGAAACTCCTTGGACGCTTTAAGAAATTTGGAGCCCCTCAAAACATTAAGGAGCCCAATTACTCCTCTTGGATTGGAATGTATTTGTTTGATAACTCAAAGACATCAAGATAATTTAAAAACCGACCTTCCATCATCCCATCCATATTATTCTGATTAGTTATAAATTAGTTACCTTTTGAAACCATTTGGGTAATGGGAAATTTACATCCAACTTAGTGATGTGATTTTGAAAAGTGGCAATTGAACAATTGATGCATTTTTCGGAAATAGACTCACAAAAGCCCCTATATATTTCTAGTGGTAGTTGTTGGAAGATCTAAATAAAAATGTATTCCATTAGGAAGAATTAATGATTTTTATTTTTCAATAGAGGACATGGCTGGGGCCTAATTTCTACCTGTGATCTCTCAACAATTGGTCATTTACCCAAAATAACTGAACTGTTTAACTACCCTCCAACTTATCAAGAACCATAAGCATGAGTTTCAAGGAGTGATGTGAGTAGAATTGAAGTGAAATTTTGTGGTTGTATAGAATAATTTTCGATAGCCCCAATAGAGGAGTGTTGGGAAGGAGAACTGGTTGGAACTTTCATTCCTATGAAATGATGTTGTTGTTTCCCATTGCCAACAAAATTACAAATCACTAATGAACTTCTTATCACATTGTTAGAAAGTACCATGCTCCCATAATAAATCAATTTGTATAACATGTATACCCTATTTACTTAGATAAATTGTCTTCATGGTTTCAATTTGGATACTTGAACCTGGAAAATATGTATCCCTGCTTCCCTCTCTATTGTTTGATCACAATTAAATTGTTTGTATGGATGCTTTTATTATTTTTAAGATTTTTTTTGTTTCCTCCATGCCCAATGATCTAAGTTTTGGTTTTATTTTCACTTTATTATATTCCCCATGATCTATTACTTGAATCTCCTAAGACACACATCCTACATCTCCCCTGCCAAAAGATGTGTCTCCCAATCCCAGGGGACACATTCCACATCTAAGCTCCAGGAAAGTGAGTGTTAGGTCCCTATATTACTAGTATAGTCCCTTATTGTTGTTAATGTAACCCCCTTATTGTTATTCGTGTACCCCTGTAACCCCAATGTTGTTATTATTGTGCCCTTACATTATTACTGTTAGGTTGTCTAAGATTATATTGTGAACCCATGGACTCCTATATATAGAAGGAGGTTTTTTCATTTATATCATACAATAATTGTTCACTTATGTAATGTATTGGAGGTTTCCCCACAGAAGTGGCTGATTTATAAGGTGTTTATCTCTCTTTTCTTCTATTTTTTGAGTTTGTTTCATAACATTTGGTATCAAAGCTTTTGATTCTAGGGTTTTGCTACTTCAAACAGGTCATCGTGGAATTTTTTCTATAACATTTTCTCTACGAAGGTTCAGAAGTTGAAATTTTTACAGAGAAAAGACAAAATCTGGAGGAACTTCATGTAAAAATTTTAGATCTTGGTTCAAAATATTGTTGGAGATATGATCTGTGGAAAGTAGGTTTTTTTAGGCTCCTGGATTTAACCTAAAAAAGTCATCGTGGAATTTTAGATATAAATGTTTTTTTACAAAAATTCAGAATCATAAATGTTTATAAAGAAAATAGGAAATCTGGAGGAACGTTGTGTAAAAATTTCAGATATTGTTTCGCAATATTTTCGGAGATATGATTCATGGAAGTTACGATTTTTTCACGATCCCAAATTTCATCTCAAATAGGTGACCATGGGAAAATCATCATACCTCTCTCTCTCTGATCATCGGATTGGAATTTTGTAATAAGTGGCTGCAAGTACACAGACTATATTTTCTTGTGTATCAATTTTAGAGCCAAAGGATGAAACAATGACATACGGCACATTGTACAAGTTCACTCTACAGAACCAGTCCATAATTAGGTCATTCTGAGAGGTTGGACATAACTTCTTCTTGAAGAATCCAAATCACATCATGCCTGTGGAATTTAAAAGAATATTCAGAGGGATACTACAGGCAAAATTTTTAGACATTGAATTTTCAAAATCACAGAGATAATTTTGTTTCAGTATCGAGCTCCTCAAAAGCAAGAAAAAGGTGTGTGTTTTTTTCTTTTCGAATTGCATAAGGTTTGTGTGAAAAATCATTTGGAATTTATTCCAAGCACATATTGTAGAATAGATATCAGTATTGAGTTCTAAAATTCCCCCTAAAAATAATTCAACACCCATTAAGCCTTTATAAGGCTTTACTATGACTCATGAAGACGAAGAGCCACAATGTAACATACCAAAATTACAAGAGCAAGTGCACCAAATTTTGATCTCGTAGAGAGCAACAAAAAATGAAATGGAAGTTTTCAAGAAAGGCGTGGAAGCTAAGATGGATGGTTTGAAGAAAGGCATGGATTCTAAGATGGATGGAATGGAGGCTAAGATGGAGGGCATGGAAGCTGGCATGGAAGCTAAGATGGATTAATTGTAGGAAAAAAAGAAAGACAACATGGAAAACAGGAAGAATGATCTAAAAGCAGACATGGAAGGTTTGATAAAGTTGATACAAGAATTTTTTCTCAATGAAAAATATATAGTAGTGGAAACTCATGATGAGAAAAAAATAAATGTTAATCGTGATTTCATAAACTCTAATGTTGGATAGAAGAACCACCATATTCCATATATCAATATGACAATGTTTGATGGCAAGGATCCCATAACATGGATACTATATATGGAGCAACATTTTGATCTCAATAATGTGCAAAACACACAAAAGGTACACATTGCAACTTTACATTTAGAACAAAATATATTTGTATGATATAGATGGCTTTTCTCTCGTAAAAAAATTGTCACTTGGTCAATTTTTACAGAGGAAATGATAGCACATTATGAGGATACAAAAGGGCAACATATTCTTTAGCCAATTTATAAATCTCAAACAAAAGGGTTCAGTGGTGGAGCACGTTGAGGACTTCCAAAAATTGAATATAAGGGTAATTGATATTCTAGAGGAACACACGATTAATGTCTACCTAGGGACTTTAAAGGATAACATCCAACATGAATTTCATGTTTGGGAACCTGATTCATTGGAGAAGACATTTATATTGGAAAGAAAAATTGAATGTAAAATTATGGTGACAAGGAAACCTACCACCCACATCTATAAAGATGAAAGTGTTGCTACTCCTGGAATTGCACAACCTACAAGCCTTGAAACCACAACAATTGAAAGAAAAAAGAGAAAAATGGCTTTACTACATTTGTGATATAAAATACGCTAAAGGTCATAAGTGTGGTGAGAAGAAATTATTTTATATAGATTTTGAAGAGGAGGAAGAAAATGAAGAATAAACTTCAAAAAAAGAGGATATACACTAGGAACCAACCCCAGAAGAAGAAGAAATGAGTCTGACCATATCATGTAATGCATTGGCAAGAATTACAACTCCTCAAACTCTCAAGATAGAAGGAAATATCAAGAAGAAAAAGGTAATAGTGGTGACTGATTCGGAAAGTACTCATAATTTTATTCATTGTAAGGTAGCCAAGGAATTGAATTGTTTCCTACACCTAGCACCAAAATGTCAAGTGATGGTTGCAAATGGAGGAACTATAAATTTCTCTAGAAAATTCCATAATATCAAGATAACCATGGGTTAATATATATTGAATAGTCCAATGTTTTCCATTCCAATGGGAGGTGTTGATGTTGTACTAGGAATACAGTGGTTACAATCTTTGGGGACGGAAGATTTTAATTTTTAAGAACTTTCCCTAAATTTTTTTTCGAAAGGAAAGGAAGATTAATTATAGGGTATCGCAGGTAAGATGGGAAAGATAATAATCTATAATTTCATGACAAATTTTTTAAGAAAGAACAACGAGGCGTAATTGCACAATTATGCTCACTAGAAGTTCCAACATCGAAATAATCTATTTCTCTAGATCTCCAAAAAGTCTTGGAAAATCATTCTAAGGTGTTTGAAACTCCCAAAGCACTCCCTCCTATTTGTGATCATGGTCATGCTATTCATTTGATTCCAGGAAGTGTTCCTCCAAACATCATGCCTTCCAGATATACTTATGTCCAAAAGAGCTAAATTGAACGTATGATTGCAGAAATGTTAGAGGCTGGTATAATTCAACCTAGTCAAAGTTATTTCTCTGCTCCAGTAGTATTGGTGCAAAAGAAGGATGGATCATGGCGCATGTGTATGGATTATAGGGAGCTTAATAAGCTCCCTATTAAAGATAAATTTCCCATACCCATGATTAATGAATTATTGGAAGAATTACATGGAGCAATTTGTTTTACCAAGTTGGATATTCATTTAGGATATCATCAAATTAGAATGAAGACTAAAGATATTCCAAAAACAACATTTCGAACTCATGAGGGTCGTTATGAATTTTTGGTCATGCCATTTTTTCTTACCAATGCACCTTCTACATTTCAAGGGTTGATGAATTCCATCTTCAAACCCTTCCTTAGAAAATTTGTGCTAGTATTTTTTGATGATATACTAATCTACAGTAAGCCTTGGAAGGATCATGTTTAACATGTTGAAAAAGTGCTCAAACTATTGGAGGAGAAACAATTATATGAATAAACATCCAAATTTTTCTTTGGAGTACAAGAGGTGGAATATCTGGGTCATATTGTATCTCATGAGGGTGTTAAGGTAGACCCTAACAAAATTAAAGCCATTAAGGTATGGAAAGTCCCCACAACCATAAAGAATTTGCGAGGAATTCTTGGGTTAACATGGTATTATCAGAATTTTGTTAAGAATTATGGGAGAATAGAAGAACCTATAAAAAAATTATTTAAGAAAGATGAATTTTTATGGACTCCTAAAGCAATTAAGGCCTTTGAACATCTTAAAGACGCAATGTTGCTAGCATCGGTCTTAGCTACACCAGACTTCACAAAAACCTTTATTGTGGAATGTGATGCCTCATGAAATGGAATTGGTGATGTTTTAATGCAAGAAGGAAGACCCATTACTTTTGAAAGTCATCCAATCAAAAGAAAGTATTTATAGAAAGCTATTTATGAGAAGGAAATGTTGGCGATAATAAATGCACTAAATAAATGGTGACCTTACCTAATGGGAAGACACTTCAAGGTAGAAACTAATCATGATAGTCTTAAACACTTTTTGGAACAAAGACTATATTTATAAGAGTAGAAGAAATGGGTCACAAATATGTTGGGTTATGAATTTGAAATCATCTACAAAAAAGGGAAGCTAAATGTTGCTCCAGATGCACTCTCAATAAATGATGAAGAGGTGGAAGCATTGTTTTGTGTCATTTCAATTATCCAACTAGATTGGATAACTGAAGCAAGGTATGAATGGAATAAGGACAAAGAAGTGTGGACACTCATTCAAAATTTGTAGAAATATCCTAGTAAATCTAATACATTAAGATGGAAAAAGGATTCCTTATGGTACAAATATCACTTATATATTTTTAAGAATTCCCAACTAAAACAAAATATTCTTGTGGAATTGCACACTTCTCCTTTAGGAGGACACTCAGGATTTTTAAAAACCTACCATAGGGTGAAGAAAGTGTTTATTTTGGATGGCCTTAAATCTGATATTAAAATGTTTTTTGGAGGAATGTTTGGTTTGCGAGAAAAATAAAGTTGATACAATTAAGACCCCAAGTCTTCTACAACCTTTATCAATTCCACGTCAACATTGGGAGAATATTTCTGTGGATTTTATCACAGGTTTACCTAAGTCCAAAGGAAAGAATGTCATCATGGTGGTAGTTGATAGACTTACCATGTATGAACACTTTTGTGCATTATCTCATCCGTTTAAAGAAAGTACAGTTGTTCCTGCATTTATGGAAATAGTTCAAAAGATACATGGAAGCCAAAAGATTATTGTAAGTGATAGAGATCCCATTTTTACTGGAAATTTTAGGATGGAATTATTTTCTTGTTTGGGTACTCAACTATTTCATAGCTTATCTTATCATCCTCAATCCAATGGTCAAACTCATATAGTGAATAAATGTGTGGAAGGATATCTATGTTGTTTTGTATCTGATAAGAAAACACAATGGGTCAAGTGGTTCCTTCTTGCTGAATGGTCGTATAAAAGTTCCTTCCATACTGCAATAAAAATGACCCCATTTATAGCACTTTATGGATATCATCCACCATCCATCACATCCTCTTTAACATAAAAATATAAGGTTCAAGTAGTGGAAGGTCACATTGAGCATCAACAATAAGTTCTCCAACTCTTAAAGGATATCCTAAATTTGGCACAAACTTGAATGAAACAATTGGTAGATCATCATCGCAGCGAGAGAAGTTTTGATGTAGGATACTGGGTATTTTTATGGCTAAAACCATAAAAAAAATGTCCCTCAAGCAAGATAAGAAGGATATAAAATTATTTCCAAAGTACTATGGTTCTTACAAGGTGTTGCTAAATATTAGTATTATGGCATACAAATTGGAGCTTCCTGCTTCTTCGCGAGTGCATCCAGTTTTCCATGTTTCATGCTTAAAGAAGGTTATAGGTGACAGAATTCTAGTTCAAACAATATTGCCAAAACTTGATGAGTAAGGAAAAATAATATTGGAACTTGAAGCAGTCACTGAAACAAGATCTCGACAGCTACGAAATCGATCAATTTCAGAGTATCTCATCAAGTGGAAGAACTTACCCACTGAAGATTCTACATGGGAGGATGAGAATTTTATACAAAAGCATCCAGAGCTACTCAAGCATTGAGGACAACAATTTTTTGAAGGAGAAGGGCATGTTAGGTCCCTATATTACTAGTATAGTCCCTTATTGTTGTTAGTGTAACCCCCTTATTGTCATTGTTGTACCCCGGTAACCCCAATATTGTTATTATTGTACCCTTACATTATTATTTTTAGGTCGGCTAGGATTATATTGTGACCCCATGGAATTCTATATATAGAATGAGGTTTTGTCATTTGTATCATCCAAGAATTGTTCATTTATTTAATGTGTTGAAGGTTTCCCCCTCGAAATGTCTGATTTCTAAGGCGTTGATATCTCTTTTATTTTATTTTTGGAGTTGCTTTCATAACATACTTAGATAAAGTGTCTTCAAGGTGTCAATTTGTATACTTGAACATGGAAAATATGTATCCCTACTTCCATCTATACTGTTTAACAAAAATTAACTTGATTGCATGGATATTATTCTTATTTTTAATGTTTGTTTTGTGTCCTCCATGCCCAATGATATGATTTTTGGTTTAATTTTCACTTTCTTGTATGCCCCATGATCTATTACTTGAATCTCCTAAGACACACATCCTACATCTCCCTTTCCAAAATATGTGTCTCCCAATCCCAAAGGATGCATTCCAGATCTAAGCTCCAGGAAGGTGGGCCCAACAAAACAAGATGAAGATCCCCTTGAAACAATCCAAAATTAAAATTTATACATTTTAATGACATGAATATTATTCTTAATGTTATGTTTTTTTCTACATCCGCCATGCCCAATGATTTGAGTTTTGGTTTAATTTTCACTTTCGATGCCCTATTATCTATTGCATGAATATGCCTAGGAAGATATACTAATAGTTTTACCTACATATTTTATTGCCCAATAGCTAATATGGAGGTTTAGTCTATATAATTTAAGTCTTGTGGGCATACAAATGTCAAATATGTGTTTTATACTTCCTTGCAACTTGTTGTAGTGCTGCAACCCATGTTTATAGGGAAACATATATGTATTATTCCTAGAAAGTTTCCTTACAACTGTATACCTACTGTCCAGCTTCACATTTGAAGACAACATTTTGAAAAACATTCTAAGAGAATCCTTTCGATATAAATTCTGCTCATTTCCTATAAGTGTTTCATTCCATGACATTGCATCTCATTCAGGAAGTCTCTCAAACTTTTTTTGTGCATATTTTATGAACTTAAATTTATCAAAGTCAAGGCATTCCTAAAAAATATATATTTCTGGAATCCAATTTCAATGATAAATATATGAAATTGTTTTCCTTACTCTAAACCTGCTAGTCTTGTAGAAGCTCTAAGAACATTGAAGTAGCCAACTTGATCGAGAACAATGCCATCATGTTGCATTTGTAAAAAAATCTTGAAGGCATATTCAAAATATCCTTTCCAAAAATATCCTAGAATGATAGCACTCCAAGAAATTTTCAAGGATCCTTTATGCTTCCACATTTGGCATTGTAACATTGCCCCAGTTGTTGGGGTGATGCTACAAGTGGTATCGATGCATAGGTATCAACACTGAGCCTACATGAGCATAAAATAAAGCATGAAAGAAAACTTCAAATAACATTCCTATAAGCTACTCGACATAATGGATGAATGGGATGTAGTTTCATGGAAAATTTCCAAACATGTGCATTCATTCTCGAAGGCATTTGCAAAGAATGTTGAGGAACTTAACTGCAAATATGAATTTTACAGGGGATTATGACATGAATCGTAGAGTTTTTGGAGTTTTTGTGTCTTCACCCCACATGCATGAGCCTCCAATATTGTTGCATTATCTAAAAATACCCTGCCCCGTGTTGTGATGTAGAGTCTTGTGACAAATTCATGTGAATTTTTGGGTCTATTTAAGGTCTAGGAATTGATTACCAAGAATAGGAGTGGAGAACTTATGCCTTACCATACGCACTTCTCTGTTGGCCAAAATGAGTCATATTTAGTGATGTCAGTCACAAGTGTGAGGTGGAATAGAGATGGGATCTTGGAGAGTACTTTTCTCAAGAAGCTCTTCAATGTCAAATCATTTTCTAGTCAGCTAAGCCAATCCTCATATTACACCCTTGTTGAGGCTTTAAGAGCATGTGAAAGCACATGGAGGGGATTTCATAGCCAAGAAATCCTATTTATTCAAGATGGAGGTTAAGCATGGATGCAATAAAATACTAGAGTTTCACTTTCCATTGGTGGTTTTATCGATTTTTGTTATTTTTCCTTGCATTTTTTATGGAAGGAACTAACTCTTTTGTTATTTTTTTACATGATGAATGAAAACTAGGTATTTGTCCTTCGTTTTCTATTTTCAATGCAATAATTTGAGTTTCTCTTAATGATTAGTATTCTAAATGAATGGAAGTGGGTCTCTATATTTTCATAGAATACTATCATTACATGGTAGGCCAAGAATGGTGGGATTGATGATAAACATTCATTGTTTTAAAATATCAGTAAAGCGAGATGTAGTGTTGTGGACTACTCTAGTGATTGGATAGGCACAATATGAAAGTGAATGAAATATTACAGGATGGATGCAAATTGTTTTAAAAAATACCTAAAAAAGGTGTCTTTTGTTGCACTTCAATTTAAGTTGGATATGTTCGAAGAAGTAATATAAATAAAATAGGTATGGTTGTTGATGAATTTTACATAGTCTTGTTTATAGCTGATTTGGATTTAGAAGGAGTCAAAGTTGTCGGATGCCTGATCGCTACTCACATAAACCTCCGACAACCCTCAATTTTTTTATGTTATGTTCAAACGTGGTGTACCATCGTCACATTTAACTATGTTTAGCTCAACTCTTAATTTATTTCAATATATTTTTTCTAATTTCCTTTAGCTTGGTCTGGTGCAATCTACATCTACTTGATGTTGTCTTATGATTTACGAATTTTCCAGGAACAGGAACAAGGATCATGATTTCATGGAGATGTCAATGTACTTAGTACCATACGAATGGTAATTCTAAAAAAATTCAAAGCAAGGAAACCTCAACTCAGGTTGTTCATCTCTGGTTAAAGAAACTGGGAAAGCAAGGTTATGGTTGTTATACCCCTAGGTGATCCTTCTAAACTTGGAATTACAGAAAGTGGAACATATGCCCTAGCCCTTGAAAATACTGAGGAGCTCTAATTGGTATTTTGGTAGAAATAAATCGAAGAAAAATACCCATCAAGGAAACTTGACATTGAGCTGAAGAAGGAGACATTTTTGGAAGTCTTACTTCACATTTTGACAAGCCTTGGGCATGAGACTTATTGTTCTTCACGTAAAAATAGCAACGGGCATAGTAATTTTTCATCTTATTTTTTTTTTATTCGACAAACTCATGCATAGAACAATTAAAGAAAAATATCAACTATTTGCGTGCTCCTTGTTGGAAAGGTGGAGGAGACACCTTTAAATTTAAAGGATATTATTGTGTCATATGAAACATGTAATAAGGAGTATCCTGCAACTATTCAGAGGATCAAGAAAAAGGATGTGTATGAAAAAAAAAAAAAAAAATGTTAGTGAAAGAGATTTACTTGCAGAAAATTGAATCAAAGCCACAAAATTAAAAACACGTTACTCTATCCTTAAAAAAATATTGATAAGGAAATAACAACAAAGAGAAAGGAAAAATCAATCTAGTAATTGAGACATAATTCAAATTTTTTCAAAAGAACTTATGGAAAACAAAAATGTCAAGTTGAAAGGGGAACCTCGCCTGTATAATGACAAAATCACATAAAGATGGTTACAAATTTTAAGTGGATTTGGAATTGGACAGAATAATAGAGATGTAATAGAATGTCCTCCCAAGTTGATCATCGAGTTGGTTGTTTGCATAGTTAAAGGCACTAGCATTTCCACTTTAAATTCGAATTTACACAGGTTGAGTCATGTAAGAGTGTTGAACTAGTGGGGTCAGACTTATTGGCAGCCTCTTCTTCATAAGTTCATATGCTCTAGACTAGCCTAGAAAGAGTAGATGCCATTTTACTTTCAGAAATGCTCCAATCATTACTATGAAAAACCTTTACACAACTACTGACATATCCAATCATTTCTAAAAATCAAGAGTGTACACCCAATGCAAAACTTCCTCACATAAATATTCACTAGCTCAAACTTTAATAATAAGTGTTGAAGCTTCCAGTGATACATCCACTACATGTAGCGCAATTTGTATGATTAGCGCACATACCTATTATTTCAAAATTATTACTCCCCACAACTGTGAAAAATTACACCAAATTTCAGCAGATCCATAGAAAAAACAAAGTGTTGTTGTTCGCCCGTGGGAATTTGGATTGATGGTGAATGGGTGCATTGTTAATGCGTTACATGCAGTATGTCACTAGTTCAAATCCCCATGGGTGTAGCCTGGAAAAAAAAAAACCAAGTATTGTTGTTCAATGATCAAAAGTTTGCTTTTTAGTTCATATCACAATTTTTTATGTTCTTACTGTTTTACATTAATTATATGTATGTTTTTTTGTGTTCCCATTAATTCTTGACAATGTTCTCATTATGTAACTTATTTTATGTGGGGAAAGAGAATCTTGAAAATTTTAAAAGACCTTAACTCAAAAAAAAGTGAACAAAGACATGATATAGTTGTTGCAAGTTGGGAAAATAGGCATTCTAATTTTTCACCAAGGCTTTTGAAATAGAGGATCCCCATTTGGATCATGGATATATCATTGAGGAATTTGATGACATGGATGTTGGACAACCCGTGCATTATTAGATTATTATTGAACAAAAGAAGGTCTATATTAGAATATTAAATGGCCTAAATTCCATTTTGGCATCTTTTTCTGGCAATTGAATATTTTTTGCGATAAAAAATTTGATGTAAGTGATACACTAAATTGTTTGTGTCTTCCAAAAGATGAACCTTATTGTTATATTTTTTTAAGGGTTTGAAATGATTACAAAAACAATTTTTTACCGAAAGAAATTTTCTAGGAATCTAGAGATATGATTTCTAATATTATAAGTTATTTTACCGACTTCAATATTTTATCCTTTCCTAACTAAATATTTTATATCCCTTTGGGTTTTTTGTTGTTACTTTGAGATTGACCTTTTCAAGTACAAGAGCATCTCCAATTTAAAGAACCAAGAGGAAAGCATTTATTTAAAGGCTGGGTGCCAACTCTTCTTGGATATAATGCTCAGGGTGCTTGAAAGTTTGGGTCTTGTGAGTTATTTAAGTACTACTTAGATATTGCAATTCTTGGGTATACTGGAAAATACAAGACATTGATCTACTTGGCAGGATCTTAATCTACAAAAATTTTTATATTTCCCTTTGTCCTTTTGACGCTGTAAAATTTAGAGTACAAACAAAAAATGGCTTTGATAGAGGATTATCTTATGGACTTCCAAAGTGTGTTAGATTAGAAGAAGTTATTGGGTGAGTTGTGACCCCTTTCTTACATATTTTTGATCAATTTTGAATAAAATTTCATATATTACTCATGAACCTCAATTTTTTTTCCTTAATGATTGTAGTTTGTAAAAAGGTATTGATTCCATGTAAGTATCAATTATTTGTAGTTCCCATCATCATTATATATATTGGTATAATATATATACTTATATTGAAGTTTTCTGTAGAGTGTTATAATATCCTATGCTCCCTAAGGGTCAAAGCTCTTTTTCCAGTGCTTTTAAATCTATTAATATATTTGCATACAAGGGATAATTTGATATATTGAGATTTTATGTAGAGATTATTATCATAATCTATGCTCCTTTGGAGAAAAACGTTTCATTTTAACATGTATTTTAATCTATTTCAATGAAATACATAGCTTTGTAAGAACTAAACCTTTTTTTGTTTGTTATAAAAATTTCCACTGAAACACTACTCCAAACGTGTTTTATCTGGATCCATTAGCGTTAATCTTGTGCACTTTGTCGAGATTTTTTTGGTTTATCATTGTATCATCGTAGATCTCAGTTTGAAATTAGACTCTGTTGACATCATTGTAATGGAACTTTTGTTTATTTATGCATGGAAGTGTAATAAATATGTTAAGTGCTAATATTTTCCTGTCAATATATTCTTTATACACATTCCCCTTGCCCCATGCTTTATAGAAAAAATACAAATGAAAAATTGTAGAAAATTAGAGGAATTTTGAAACAAAAATGTCAATGAAACTCATATTTCATTCGACGAACACTGTAATATCAAAAAAGTTTGAATCTATCATCTAAAACAAAGCTCAGACTCTTCTTTGAGGAGCTTTCCCCACAAAATTTAAATAAAAAAAATGCCTGTAAAGCCCATTGAAGAAACCATATTATTTTCCTTTTCATAATTCATTTTTGTTTTTCCTAGATTAGATTCCACCCTATGTGGTTGAAATTTTTCAATATAAGGTCTTGTAGGTGACACTTCACCATGTTGGTTATCAATTTCAAACTTGTTTTGTCACACACAAATAGTCTATGTGAAAGCATGGGTAGTCTTTAGCTAGGGATCTTAACCCTTTCCAATTCATAATACCTTAGATCTCACACATCGATGCTATATTCAAAATTTTGGTAACAGACTTTATAAATTTCCAAGTTGTGATAACCTCGAAAATCATTACAGGTATATAAAAGAGTTAAGTTGAATTGTCCTGCTTTCTTATTCACTTCATATAAATGGGCTTCCATGCATTCATACTATGTGACTTTTCATAAGAACAAGGCTTCTGAATAACATATAACTACCATTCCAAATCAATAACGGTGACTTTGTTGTACTTGTTATTTTACCTCTAAAGGAAAACCATAAATTTCAAGGCCATGATCCCCCCTTCATTGAATCATATCAAGTTGATTGTCTAAGGTTGACCTTGCAAGGATGACCATCAAAGGTAACCATATATTGTGTATTTTGAGTAATTTTTGCATGTTGGTTTATTTTTTTGTAGTTATCATTCATATATCAGATGTAGCACTTCGTTTAAATTAATTCTAATCTTCATCATGCTTCATGTTTATAGGCACTAGTCTCTTATGAGTTGTTGGTGTAAGTGCGTGTAAATTGGTATACCCTCAGTGAAATTGTATGAGTTGGTTGAAAGTGAGAGGAAATTGTGCTCAGGTGACAGTGGGTGCATCTTTTGTATGATTACCACTTAGGGCCCTGATTGAATATTTCATAGGTTGCTAATCTGGGTAGTAACATGGTCCATGGATCCACACCCTTAGCACATATGTTGATGTCATCACATCCTTTAGGAGATCGATATAACAACTAGTGAACCTATATTTCACATTTACCTACGGGATGCACTTTTTGAATGAGTTGTTGACTTGCTATGAGGGGTGTCCTAGCTTATCTTGCTACACTTGCCATCATTTCATCATCTTAACAAGGAATAGTTCTCTATCTTGTTCAACACTACCTTGAGTTCTCTATCAAAGGTAAGCTTCTTGAAGAGTGTTGCAAAGGAGAAATAGACACAAGGAAACTATGATATTCTCCTAGCCTTAAGTAACATCCTACATTGAGGAGTGTTCTTATTATTTAGGATCTTATCATTATTTTATTTGGAGTGGTTATATAGTAGCTATGTTGAAGAGACCCCCAAAGGATAATGACGACAAGTGGCACAACAAACCATAATACTTGGTATAATAAGCATTACACAAGGGAGCACCTTGCATGAGAGATTGACATATGTCATCAAACTCTTGCTTATGGATTATTTATGAATATTTTATTACTTTTAGGAGAGCCTAGCTTAGGGGAGATTCCAAGATGTTTATGTCATTGGTTGATTATCCCTATCGAGTAATCCTATTTGGGTTTAATGTAGAGTTTCTTCCTTTACCATGGTCATCCTACTCTTGGGTTATTATCCCTCCTTTTCTACACATTGGGTTTGCTAAATTAACCATGATGCTAATCATCAATGCTACTAATTGAACCAAGAAAGTAGTTATCATTTAATCAATGAGCTAATCCAGATGGTCCGGTTGTTATCCCAACCTCCTAACTATTGGGTGATAATCCCCACCTCTATGATATGTTTGCATCCCTACCTAGTATAGCTAAACTTTATATAAAGAGAAGCCCTAAAATTTGTTGAGCATGGTTGGATTTGTGAGGAGATCTCTTCCAAGCCTAGTTGAAATTTCTTTAGGATTAAGAAGTGAAAGGGAAAGCATATGTAAGGTTTTCATCTTTCTCTTCTCTTTTTCATAGATGATGAGGGTTTATACAAGAATTTTCATTGCTTTTTTTGTAGTATGTTGACGGGAAAATATGTCCGGCCAACAGTAGGGGATCTCCCCGGTAGAAAGTCCCAATTAGACCTTGAACCGTTTGGAGTAGGGATCTCGTCCGGGGTGTGGGTCCGGCTACCGCTTAAGACGCCTTCGCTTCCGGTCTCAAAAGAACCTGATTGAACCTGTGGGCACACACTTATTCATAGGATAAAAAATACATGATTGATGCATTGAACATGTCCACAACACTATGCGTAGAAAGAGAATAAATAAAACATATACGCCCGAAGAGATGCAGTTAACATCACGTCTTTGGGGTTATGCTTGTAAGGTATCTGACCACAGAAGAAATAGTTCTTAATGTCAAGATTCCCCTTTACTTCCTGAAAGATAAAACGAAATGCTAATAGACAAAGGTATTAACATCCATTTAGAAAGCGATAAAAAACTGAACATCATTAACACAAGCATAGATAAACATGATGCATAAATAATGTTATTGAAAATGCAGTTTCATTAATCATAGGATGTTCTGAAACTGTTCAAGGAATACACACAGTGTTGTCACAGCAAAACACATCATCTGACAAAGGGGTTTTAACAAGTATTCGTATTCATATGCCTAAGAATATGATCTTTCAATACAATGCAATGTAGCTCTTGAGTCTCCAAAAAGAAAAAGCCATAGGTATGTTCCTGAAGGAATTATTTATAGGGCAAAGCTTGCCCTCTGGGGTCTCTGACTTTTCAGCTTCCCGACGGTTGGGCTTCCTCGCGACCCAGTCTTTTTTGTGACCTGCGACCTGAGCTGTTGTTGCGACCTGCGACCTAGTCGTTGGGTCGCTGGGTCGCGCTGTCAAGCATTTACCAAGGGGTGCGACTTAGCGACCTGGCGACCTTTGGGACTTGCGACCCGGGGTAATGTGCGACCTCGGCATACCTGCGACCTGTGACCTAGGTAGATCTATGACATGCGACCTATTCAGATATGCGACCTGCGACCTAGGCAGATCTGCGACCTGCGACCTAGTCACTGGGTCACTGGGTCGCGCCGTTGGGATTTTGACAGGGAGTGTGACTTAGCGACCTGGCGACCTATGCGACTTGTGACCTTCGGGAAATCCGCGACCTGCGACCTTAGGCAGATATGCGACTTGTTCTGAGAAGGTCCCCTTGTTTGCTGAGGAAAACTCTGGTCCCTTGTGCAAACCGAAAGGTTCTCCCTGCAATAAAATAACATGGGTCACATACCTCCATGATTGAAATAATAATAATGCTAAAGGCATTTTAATTAATTCGCAAGAGCGGAAAACAATAAATTTAGACCCCTGTGTGGTCAAGACTTTGTCATTTTTGTTGCAGGCCAATAATGTGTTTGCATTTTTTATCCAATCATATTTCCAGATACATCTTCACTCTTTCCTCCCAAGTGCGCTGGTTGCCAATGGATGCGAAACACCTTAAATCTGACGCACGTGGAAGCCAAGCTTAAAATGGCGCCCTTTGGAGAATTCTGATTGTTTTGGTGGCCCATGCGAAATAGATAAAGTCTGAACTATTTACAATCGGACGTATGCCTCCACACAATTAGTCTTGCTGAGAATTGTCAATCGTTGCTTCTTGATATGTTTGAGGGCTTCATCACTAATTAATTCACTATCATCTTCCACCTGGTAATGGCGAATGAGTTCCACGATCAAAATCTGTTGGGTAGAACATATTTGCGTGTCATTTAATCTTCAATTTAGGAAACAATCTTTAGCACAACTTCCTTCCTCGCTTGAAACTACGGGGCTTTTCTACCATAGAATTCTACACCTGGGATGTATCTGAAAACTGGCATAATGAAAAAAATATTTGGTATCATCCTATACGAAATCTTTGACAGTCGCAAACAATTGGAAAGAATCCAAAACTCTGCGCGAAAATTGAGCAGTCTTCGGACACTTGTTTTAAGCATGTTCTGGTGCTCCAGCTCGTATCAACACTCTCCCTTTGTTTGTGCGTAGCAGCACAATTACCGTTCGTGCATGGCCGCATGCATTGGGCAGCCTGCCTGTGATACGGCAAGGTGAGTAGGAATTCACGCTATCATGCACAAAAATCAACAGCTCTAACGGAAAACGAGACACATGGGAGATCATCCTAGGGTCGATTATAGTGCATGCATCTTCATTTTTTTTCGATGGGGTCGCAGGGTCGGAGAATTCCTTGGGTCACAGCTCTCCCCGGGAAGATCGTTCTGTGACCTTGCGACTTGAGCAGACGTGCGACCTGATGGGGTCCCTGGGTCACAAAACTGGCTGAGTCGCAGCTCTCTCCGGGCAGATTGTTCTGCGACCCGGTGACTTGAGCAATCGTGCGACCCTGTGATGTTTAATCTCTGCGACCTGGTCTGCGAAATATGGAAACAACCTGCTTTTGCTTGCTTTTACATGCTCACATTTAGAGAAAATGATGGCTGCTTTTACGTGCTTACATATATTGCAGCACAGTGATTATAACAACGCCGTTATGGAATTGTTATCCGTTCTGGTCAGCGTTTCAAATGTGAATTCGACCACCACATACATATATATATACTCAGAAAGCTTCGTCGTGGGTCGGAATTCCGCCATGCAAAAACCTTGAAACCTTGGTCCATTGAATGCGCACCCAGCTGTAACATTTTCACACAGTTCTGCATTTGCCTTGATCATAACCGCTTGATGTTTATTATATCATGCTGTCATAAGTCTGTCATGAAGTTCCGCTTTATGAAGTTCGGTCAGTATGTATACAACCGTTCAAATGTTTTACTATAGTTTGGAATTCCGCCATTGTATGTGTCAACGTAGCTCTGCTCCACGTTTCAATCATCAAGTCGACTGCTGTATGTATATATTCATTATCAAACGTTTACCGAGTTGGAAACTGCTATCGATCGTTGGGCTCTATGTTTAGTATCCATACAGCTCTGCGCCACATTTCATACGTCTGGTTGAACGCCACATATACCTGCCCCACGTGGATAAAAACTGCGCCATCCAAATGTTTGCGCCCATTTGTATTTCTGCTCCATAATTTAATGGTAAAGAAACGAATGCTACAGTTTTCGCATGAGGATTGATTGGAACAGACTAATGCCAGAAGAACTCCTTGATGTTGATTTTTTTTCTGTCAATCTCTACCTACATGGGCATGTGCTTATGGTGGTTTGATGGAGGATAAAATGATTAATCACTTTTGCAGTATTTTTTACCTGTGCTCCGAGCTTTTTCCAAAAGTTGAAAACCGCGCTCGGACCTTTTCACCCATTCGTAATGCTTTTCTTTGTTTATTTGATATGATCTCGCTCCTCCAACATTACAAGGTTTGAAAACCATATTATTTTCGTAGCGCTCGAAACATGGTTGTATATTATCATCCATCGCACTATATTTGTTATAACGTGCCACCATATGTTTATTATAACACCCCGCTCCATGTTTTAAACACACATTCTGACCACTACTTCCGCCATAGAACTATGTGAGTCCATTCGTAATGTTTCGTCATACAGTTCTGGTCCAGCATCTTTATATTGTTTGGAAACTACATGGCCTTGCGCCTTGGTTTCATATACAACACAATTTTGGCCGATCGAATGTGTGCCAATTCATAAGGTCTTGACATGGTTTTGCTCCGACATTTCTTATGGCTTTGAACCCATATGATTTTGCCTTGTATAAAATCATAAATTTTGCATCCACCGTGTAGCTTGGATTTAACCATAATTGCTTCTTGTCCCCAATTTTCCAGAGTTGTTAACACAACTCAAAATGATTGTTGGTTCAGAAGAATGGCTTTTTTATAAAATTTGAACAACCTCCAAAAACAAAATGTGCTTCGCCATTACTTGACTTTGGTTTTAAATGTGCAACATAACTTTGCTTCCTTGAATGTGCACTCCTTATAATGTTTTCACATAGTTTTGCTAATGTTAAAGAGTCCACGGCCACCCTTGCCTCTAGGTCCACTTACACCCAAGCCACTTTGCGTTTTTTGCCCAAAGTAAATAAGAGACCCCAGAATCAATAATATAGGTGCACATCTCAACAACTCTTGGTACTATACCAGTTCTGAAACATATGTCACAGGAACATAATCATGAGGACCAAAACCCAATGCTTCTTTTGCGTCTTCCAACTTCTGCTCAAAGGATTCAACACCTCCAATATTAAAAGAATACTTATGTTGGCTGCCACCTTCAGAGGAGGTTCGTCTGACATATATCTCTACATCAATGCTTTCACTTCGAGTAGAATCATTTGGTGGATTTCGAACATAACTTTAGCTAGAGATTCACTTGAAACCATAGTATGGTCGACAAGCCCAGGTTCCTTGATCTCTTCAGCTGCAAGAGGCTTAATATTATTTCTCTCGGTGCCATGACAATCATTGAAGAGTTGATCAGTCGTGGGATGGACCTGTACAATCAACATAACATTAATTAGTTCACAGTTATTCTTTGCGAATAGTGCCCTTAGATAAAACGTATGAGATTAGCGAGTTTAAAATACGCATTCAGTCAACATGCTTAATGACCCAGGACGAGAGGGTCTTTAATTGTCAATACACAAAATGGTTTCCATTCAAATGTACACATGGAAATTTCTTGGCGCAACTGTGGTAAGAATGTTCGAGCGTACGCTAGATGATTGCTCTCCACATATGGCATTGATTGCAGTAACAACATCTGATCATGATGGTGAGAAAGATCATGAGGGGTTGGGGTAGGTCGGTGGGATGCCGTTGACTGCATGTCGGGTGAAGGATTTCAATGCCTAAGCGGGCAGAGGGGACCCGAAATTTTAAATATACCCAAAATTTTGGGTGGTGTTGTAGCGGCTACAACAAATGGCGAACCACTGGTAGAATCCAGCATCTCTGTCAATATCACCAAAATAGTCTGAGTCCAGATAATGATGCAAGGGAATATTGAACAAGTTCTGCAGGGCACCCTTAGCATTACTTTGGCCCTTACAGGTATGCCTAATCCTTGTGTCTCAACTAGGTCTCGCCAATCGGAACACATCAAAGATAAAACTCACAGATGCCAGTAGTTTGTTGATGATGTGAAGAGCAAGGCAATGGGCTTATTATTTTCAGGATTTTTTAAAGTAAGTTTATGGTGTTGCTCCACTGCCAGCAGGCCTGGACAGTACCCCGGCAGAGTGACTTCAAGAAATCACAAACGTTGCTCCGCTGCCAGTGAGCCTGGTCAGTACCCTGGCGGAGTCGTTGCATTACCTCTCCGCGTAGGAAGCCTTTCTCGATCCTTTACCCTTATTTTTTTCATGTGATTATAGCACTTATTTTCACGTGCTCGTGGCACTTATTTTTATGTGCTGATGGCACTTATTTTTCATGGGCGGATGAGGGATCTCGACTTATTTTACGAGCAAGAGAGGTTGTTTCTCGTGTTACAGAAATTGAAAGATATCCTGATTTGGGTTTGCCCTTGTGCTAAACCTTCACATCCCATTCATCACAATAGATGAATCGTGAAAAACAGATCATTAGGACGTCCAAGACCATGCTGGGCACAAGGCTTAAGCTTACGGGCATGGGTCATTCAAACTCATTAGGTCTCCCACAATCAACCGGCTCGTATCTCCCAGGCTAAATAATTTTAGACTCGTAGGAATCTTGTTGAGAATGCGACTTCAATGACTCGTCCTAAGAGAAATCTGCCTCTTGAGATAGCCACCACCACCTCACGCCAAAACAATGGAGTTACTGCTCCAGCAATCGGGGCAAAACAAGACTGCAAGGTGATAGGGTTGTAGTGAGGGCTCGTGCAGTGGCAGGCGATATGACAGAACTGATGTAAGGAAGAGGGCATACGACGCAATGTAATAGGCAAGGCTCAAGATGCAATGCAACGCCATGGGCGAGAATGATCAATCCAGCAGTAGGTGGCATAGAGGCGCATTACAAGCAATGATTATTTATGCAACAACAAGCAACTGAAAAGGAAATGAAAGAAAATACTTGTAACATAATTTTTCCTAAGATATTAATCGTAAACAAAACAACAAACACACTTTTAAACTATGAAGTAAAAAATTTTGCAAGTAAACCTAATTAACTTGAAACTAAAAAATTTTATTGCAGGTCCTAGCTAACCTACACCTAAACCCTAGTTTAACCAATGATGCGGTCGGGTTATGTAAAATCAGTTTTCCAGTTCAGCCACCGCATTAGTTCCTGACCTGCAAGAGCAACAATGATTAGAATCAGAGCTAGTATCCAAAAAAATGTAGTAGCAACAACACTTACCTCAGGAGCAGGTGCAATGGCAAGACAATCATAGATACTTCCCACAGGACAAGCTAGCATAGATTGTGCAAGTTGAATCCCACTCTCATCTTGATATGCAGCAATATGTTCTTGAAAATCAACATTTATAAATGACACACATTCATTCATGCACAATCCTAGATCTGATGGGCGCTGGGTAAGCCACTGCCTATTTTCAAGCACATCCACCGGATGGAGTTGGTCGAGTTGACCGGCAATTTCATCATGGTGTTGAGGACCATCAGTTTTATGGAATGGAAACAATAAGAAAGTTTCGGGCGAATTATAGATGCATGCGCATCCAAGCGTAGGAACCCTAGTTTTAAAAATCCTAGTCCGAGGTTGCTCCTGGGTTTGGTCAAGGGTATGGGGATCTAAATCCACGTTTAGTGGAGCCTAAAATTCCTCATCGCCTTGAAAAAAATCCGGACCTTCGAGCGGAGCGCTTCCCAACTTTGATGGTTGGGCGAGATCAACAGGTGAATGGATGTGATCATGCATTATGGTGAGTTGCAGAATGTCAGTGGGATTTGTATCAATTTTGTCAAATGTTTGCACGCTGACTGATTGATAGATCGATATATCAGATTATTTAGATTCACCAAGGTAGGGTGGATTTACCGCGGTTATGCTGGGAGGAGCGTGGTACTTGGGGATCGTCATCTCAGAAACGGTTGGCAGAAGATGAAGCGCTTCGACTTTCTGATGGGTACTTGAAACTTCCCAAAGTGCATCATCGACTGCTGGTGCCTCCATATGGTCAGAAAAAAGATGTGAGTGACAATCCTCAGCGATATGATTGAATATGTTTTCAGATAAGGAGTGATCGCTACAACCATCGATGTGGTCGAGTTGGGCACCTGGCATGTCAAGCTCCCCGAGAGTTACCGACTGGGATGGATCAATAAAGAGGACATCTTGAGGTTGCCCAATCAGATAATCGCTCCCATGGCTGTCTAAAGATTCCGAGTGAGAAAGATTAGATCTAAAATATTCATCGATTTTGATATGTGATGGTGGAACACCATCTATGTGCTTATGATTGTCGCCAATACCAGTATAAGTAAATTTTGAATGTCTCGAAGAAATTACTGGTGTGCCAGGATCGGGAAACCAACCGGGGAGTAATGAACGAATAGATTGAGTCGCAGGGGCATTAACCATACGAGGCTTTCCGACCCGCGCATCCGTGTCATTAAGAGAAAACGATGATCTAGCAGACCTTGTAAGGGAATCAACTTTTTGCGGGGTAGGAGTCGATTCATAATCTGTATGTGAACCAGATTCATCATCTGAATCTGAACCAGATTCGTAATCCAAATATGAACTAGATTCATAATCCGAATGTGAACCAGATTCATAATCCGAATGTGAACCAGATTCATCATCCGAATGTGAATCTGATTCAGAATTTGAATGTGAACCAGATTTAGGACTAAGTCCAGGGAGACAACGAGTGGGCTCGGGGTAGGTTTCATGAGTCAAAAGAGATAATGAGCCACTGGGGTGTTCAGATTCGACATGGTACGTGAAAGACTCAAAGTCAGAACAACCGTTGACTTGCGGGTTGTCATAGGGAACACTAGGCTCAGGTCGGGTTGCTAACTGAAATGGTTCAAGGGAAATGAGAATCGCATACGCGAACTGTTCTCTTAACAACCTCCAATCGACATCCTTATCAGGGAACTCAAAACAATAATGAACGAATCTAATAGAGAACTCATCTAAAGATTCCTGAGGTTCCATTCTGATGTCATTTATCTTAAGTAAAATGTTATGAAAATCATACCTGTGAAAAGCTTGTTGTAATTCACTGGCGAGTTTTTCAAATGAATGGATGGAAGATTCCGGAAAAGTGCAGCACTATTGCTTAGCGCGACCTTCGAGGGTGAGGAAGAAAAGAAAAGAAAACAAACCCTCATCGTCAATTTCATAGCACTCACCAAAGTCACAAAAATCTGAACAGTGTTGGGTTATGGACACCCCATTTTCACCATCAAATTTTAACTGGGACAAGTGATAAATAAGTTCATCAGAGATGTAGTATCCAGGCTCATAAAACTCCGACAAACATCTCGGGAGAATGATTTGGGAATGAGCCATTACAAATATGAGATTAACTGCAGGCTCTAAGGGCTCAACTTTTCATCTAGCCCCCCCTTCTCGTTAACCATATGGTCAGAGGTTCAGGCCCTCCTTCTAGTGCCAAATCTGTTGACGGGAAAATATGTCCGGCCAACAGTAGGGGATCTCCCCGGTAGAAAGTCCCAATTAGACCTTGAACCGTTTGGAGTAGGGATCCCGTCTGGGGTGTGGGTCCAGCTACTACTTAAGACGCCTTCCCTTCCAATCTCAAAAGAACCTGATTGAACCTGCGGGCACACACTTATTCATAGGATACAAAATACATGATTGATGCATTGAACATGTCCACAACACTACGCGTAGCAAGAGAATAAATAAAACATATACGCCCGAAGAGATGCAGTTAACGGCACGTCTTTGGGGTTATGCTTGTAAGGTATCTGACCACAGAAGAAATAGTTCTTAATGGCAAGATTCCCCTTTACTTCCTGAAAGATAAAACGAAATGCTAATAGACAAACGTATTAACATCCATTTAGAAAGCGATAAAAAACTGAACATCATTAACACAAGCATAGATAAACATGATGCATAAATGATGTTATTGAAAATGCAGTTTCATTAATCATAGGATGTTCTGAAACTATTCAAGGAATACACACAGTGCTGTCACAGAAAAACACATCATCCGACAAATGGGTTTTAACAAGTATTTGTATTCATATGCCTAAGAATATGATCTTTCAATACAATGAAATGTAGCTCTTGAGTCTCCAAAAAGAAAAAGCCATAGGTATGTTCCCGAAGGAAGTATTTAAAGGGAAAAGCTTGCCCTCTGGCGTCTCTAACTTTTCAGCTTCCCGACGGTTGGGCTTCCTCGTGACCCAGTCTTTTCTGTGACCTGCGACCTGAGCCGTTGTTGCGACCTGCGACCTAGTCGCTGGGTCGCTGGGTCGCGCTGTCAAGCATTTACCAAGGGGTGCGACTTAGCGACCTGGCGAACTCTGGGACTTGCAACCCGGGGTAATGTGCGACCTCAGCATACCTGCGACCTCATCAGATCTGCGACCTGTGACCTAGGTAGATCTGCGACCTGCGACCTATCCAGATATGCGACCTGCGACCTAGGCAGATCTGCGACCTGCGACCTAGTCACTGGGTCGCTGGGTCGCGCCGTCGGGATTTTGACAGGGAGTGTGACTTAGCGACCTGGCAACCTATGCGACTTGTGACCTTCGGGAAATCCGCGACCTGCGACCTTAGGCAGATATGTGACTTGTTCTGAGAAGGTACCCTTGTTTGCTAAGGAAAACTCTGGTCCCTTGTGCAAACCGAAAGGTTCTCCCTGCAATAAAATAACATGGGTCACATACCTCCATGATTGAAATAATAATAATGCTAAAGGAATTTTAATTAATTTGAAAGAGCGGAAAATAATAAATTTAGACCCCTGTGTGGTCAAGACTTTGTCATTTTTGTTGCAGGCCAATAATGTGTTTGCATTTTTTATCCAATCATATTTCCAGATACATCTTCACTCTTTCCTCCCAAGTGCGCTAGTTGCCAATGGATGCGAAACACCTTAAATCTAACTCACGTGGAAGCCAAGCTTTAAATGGCGCCCTTTGGAGAATTCTGATTGTTTTGGTGGCCCATGCGAAATAGATAAAGTCTGAACTATTTACAATCGGACGTATGCCTCCACACAATCAGTCTTGCCAAAAATTGTCAATCGTTGCTTCTTGATATGTTTGAGGGCTTCATCACTAATTAATTCACTATCATCTTCCACCTGGTAATGGCCAATGAGTTCCACGATCAAAATCTGTTGGGTAGAACATATTTGTGTGTCATTTAATCTTCAATTTAGGAAACAATCTTTAGCACATCTTCCTTCCTCGCTTGAAACTAAGGGGCTTTTCCACCATAGAATTCTACGCCTGGGATGTAGCTGAAAACTGGCGTAATGAAAAACATATTTGGTATCATCCTATACGAAATCTTTGACAGTCGCAGACAATTGGAAAGAATCCAAAACTCTGCGCGAAAATTGAGCAGTCTTTGGACACTTGTTTTAAGCATGTTCTGGCGCTCCAGCTCGCTCCAGTCTTTGGAAACCTCTCCCTTTGTTTGTGCGTAGCAGCACAATTACCGTTTGTGCATGGCCGCATGCATTGGGCAGCCTGCGTGTGATATGGCAAGGTGAGTAGGAATTCACGCTATCATGCACAAAAATCAACAGCTCTAAGGGGAAACGAGACACGTGGGAGATCATCCTGGGGTCGATTATAGTGCATGCATCTTCGTTTTTTTTCGATGGGGTTGCAGGGTCGGAGAATTCCTTGGGTCGCAGCTCTCCCCGAGAAGATCGTTATGCGACCTTGCGACTTGAGCAAACGTGTGACCTGATGGGGTCACTGGGTCGCAAAAATAGCTGAGTCACAACTCTCTCCGGGCAGATCGTTCTGCGACCCGGCGACTTGAGCAATCGTGCGACCCTGCGATGTTTAATCTCTGCAACCTGGTCTGCGAAATATGGCAACAACCTGCTTTTGCTTGCTTTTACGTGCTCACATTTAGAGAAAACGATGGCTGCTTTTACGTACGTACATATATTGGAGCATAGTGATTATAACAACGCCATTATGGAATTGTTATCCGTTCTAGTCAGCGTTTGAAATGTGAATTCGACCACCACATACATATATATATATACTCAGAATGCTTCGTCGTGGGTCGGAATTCCGCCATGCAAAAATGTTTTTATGCTGTTTAGCTTCACCATCTCACATGGTCTTGAAACCTTGGTCCATTGAATGCGCACCCAGCTGTAACGTTTTCACACAGTTCTGCATTTGCCTTTATCATAACCGCTTGATGATTATTATATCATGCTATCATAAGTCTGTCATGAAGTTCCGCTTTATGAATTTCGGTCAGTATGTATACAACCGTTCAAATGTTTTACTATAGTTTGGAATTCCGCCATTGTATGTGTCGAGGTAGCTCTGCTCCATGTTTCAATCATCAAGTCGACTGCTGTATGTATATATTCATTCTCAAACGTTTACCGAGTTGGAAACTGCTATCGATCATTGGGCTCTATGTTTAGTATCCATACATCTCTGCGCCACGTTTCATACGTCTGGTTGAATGCCACATATACCTGCCCCACGTGGATAAAAACTGCGCCATCCAAATGTTTGCGCCCATTTGTATTTCTGCTCCATAATTTAATGGTAAAGAAACGAATGCTACAGTTTTCGCATGAGCATTGATTGGAATAGACTAATGCCGGAAGAACTCCTTGATGTTGACTTTTTTTCCGTCAATCTCTACCTATATGGGTGTGTGTTTATGGTGGTTGGATGGAGTATAAAACAATTAATCACTTTTGCAGTATTTTTTACGTGTGCTCCGAGCTTTTTCCAAAAGTTGAAAACCGCGCTCGGACCTTTTCACCCATTCGTAATGCTTTTCTTTGTTTATTTGATATGATCTCGCTCCTCCAACATTACAAGGTTTGAAAACCATATTATTTTCATAGCGCTCGAAACATGGTTGTATATTATCATCCATCGCACTATAGTTGTTATAACGTGCCACCATATGTTTATTATAACACCCCGCTCCATGTTTTAAACACACATTCTGACCACTACGTCCACCATAGAACTATGTGAGTCCATTCGTAATGTTTCTTCATACAATTCTGGTCCAGCATCTTTATATTTTTTGGAAACTACATGGCCTTGTGCCTTGGTTTCATATACAACACAATTTTGGCCGATCGAATGTGTGCCAATTCATAAGGTCTTGACATGGTTTTGCTCCGACATTTATTATGGCTTTGAACCCATATGATTTTGCCTTGTATAAAATCATAAATTTTGCATCCACCGTGTAGCTTGGATTCAACCATAATTTCTCCTTGTCCCCAATTTTCCGGAGTTTTCAACACAACTCAAAATGATTGTTGGTTCAGAAGAATGGCTTTTTTATAAAATTTGAACAACCTCCAAAAACAAAATGTGCTTCGCCATTACTTGACTTTGGTTTTAAATGTGCAACATAACTTTGCTTCCTTGAATGTGCACTCCTTATAATGTTTTCACATAGTTTTTCTGATGTTAACGAGTCCACGACCACCCTTGCCTCTAGGTCCACTTACACCCAAGCCACTTTGCGTTTTTCGCCCAAAGTAAATAAGAGACCCCAGAATCAATAATATAGGTGCACATCTCAACAACTCTTGGTACTAGACCAGTTCTGAAACATATGTCATAGGAACATAATCATGAGGACCAAAACCCAACGCTTCTTTTGCGTCTTCCAACTTCTTCTCAAAGGATTCAACACCTCCAATATTAAAAGAATACTTATGTTGGCTGCCACCTTCAGAGGAGGTTCGTCTGACATATATCTCTACATCACTGCTTTCACTTCGGGTAGAATCATTTGGTGGATTTCGAACATAAATTTAGCTAGAGATTCACTTTAAACCACAGTATGGTCGACAAGCCCAGGTTCCTTGATCTCTTCAGCTGCAAGAGGCTTAATCTTATTTCTCTCGGTGCCATGACAATCATTGAAGAGTTGATCAGTCGTGGGATGGACCTGTACAATCAACGTAACATTAATTAGTTCACAGTTATTCTTTGTGAATAATTCCCCTAGATAAAATGTATGAGATTAGCGAGTTTCAAATACGCATTCAGTCAACATGCTTAATGACCCGCGGCGAGAGGGTCTTTAATTGTCAATACACAAAAGGGTTTCCATTCAAATGTACACATGGAAATTTCTTGGCGCAACTGTGGTAAGAATGTTCGAGCGTACGCTAGATGATCGCTCTCCACATATGGCATTGATTGCAGCAACAACATCTGATCATGATGGTGAGAAAGCTCATGAGGGGTTGGGGTAGGTCGGTGGGATGTCGTTGACTGCATGTCGGGTGAAGGATTTCAACGCCTAAGCGGGCAGAGGGGACCCGAAATTTTAAATATACCCAAAATTTTGGGTGGTGTTGTAGCAGCTACAACATAGTATTAATCTCTTTTGGAAGGTAGCTTTTCATATGAGAAGATATTAGAGTAGTCGTTGTAAACCCTCGCTAGTCCTTATAACCTTAAATCTTGGGAAACATAATATTGTAATTTCATATTGGTTTTTTTAGATGTTATGTGATTGTATTTGAAGAGGTAAATTTTGTTGTTGTTGTTCATTCAATAAAAATTACTCTATTGAATCCTCTTATGGTTATATGTTATGGTGGTTCTTCCAATGTTTATGGTTGAAGACTATTCGTTGGCAACAATTTCATGGTTGTGGTAGTGCATATTGTAGAAGGCCTTCATTAGTTACTGTAGTATAACTTTAAAATTTGTTTTGAACTATTCATGACACATTAGTGTATCTCTTGACCAATTCTTATCCATATTATTCAAATCATCTTTGATAGTATATCTCAACTCTGTCACCCATTGGATATGCATCCCATGTGTCCACCATAACATTTAGTTAAAGTAAATCTTCATCCATTTATAATGGATTCCCCCGTGTTCTAGAGGAGAATGAAGATTAATTGAGAGGAAGGTTTTATGTGATCATAGTGAGAAAACTACCTATTTTCCCCTGTGGTTGCACTTTTATTTTATGGCTTTAACACTTTGAGTGTATGTTTCAGAGGTGTAATTTTATTTCCAAGGTTGCGGACGATGTGTAGATATTGTTATTCAATAGTTTTTCTGCCTTCATTTCAAGATGGCATCTCTTTGAAAATCTTTCACTCATAGGCGATTTAAAGGAGGAATAAAGCCTTGTTGCTTGAATATTCTTGAAGTGATTTATCGTTATAATCTTCCATTTGTATATCATTTGTATTGTTGATTATTTTGTGGAGATCGAATCTTTTACATGGATATTGAGAGTTTAATAGATAAATATCTAATTTGCATACTTAATTACTCCAAATTCCAATCAGTATCAAATACCATCTCATGAAACACAAAAAAAACATCCGACAGTTTATCTTTGATGATCCTAAAGAGCCCAACATGTTGGAGGCAAGTGAAAAAAGTTTCATTATTAACGAAGAACCATATCTTTTCATCACGACGATTTAGTGCAAGATAAGGGGATTTTTTATGGAAATAAAATTGCCTAAAATTTCCAACCCTTAATATTCTCTACTCTTCACCAATTTATGCATAAAAAAACAACTAGAAGATGTATTTGGGGCTGTAATTAGTTTGGGACAATAGTGTTTTCAATCAATGATTCATTGCAGAAATTTCAACATATTGGAATAGGACAAAAAACCTTGAATCATAACCTGGTGTATTATTTCAGATATTAATTTTGGTATATTTATGGGTATTTTTATATATGTTAGGTTGATGATCCTCCAATAATTCAATATGAAGACATGGGAAACTCATAATTTGGGTTTGTGGATTCATAGTGGAGACCATTATTATAAAATATTTGGTTAACTCAATCAGCTTGTTTATTTGTTTAATACCCATTCAAACTTTGGTTTATTTATCTGTAGAAAATATGACTCAGTTTATAACCGTGTTCTATGTACATTTTAAGCACATGAAAAAAACTAGGCTTCTAAATTTGGTAGAATATCTACGAACATGAAAAAAGACTAGGGTTTTAAATTTGGCAGAATCTCTCCCAACATGAAAAAAACCTAGGCTTTTAAATTTGGCATAATTTTTTCCAATCTAATTGGCATGGACTTGATGCTTCGTAGCTCATCTTGTTTTAATTTTGGAGAGTAAACATATAGTGTAGCACAAAACTACATAGAGGATTTATTCTAGAGGGAAATACGAAAGAGACTAGGATTTTCTTACTTTTTACTAGAGAAGTAAGTGCCATTTTACTTAGTCCATAATCAATCATGTTGGATTGTTTTATTACCTCTAATCTTTGAGTACAGGTAAACATATGTTAAAATTAGTAGAATTTTTTGTTGGTTGTTTTTGTTTCATATTTTTTTTTCCCACTTTAATCATATTCTGTATGGATCTTTTTGTTATTCATCTATATCTATTCTATAAAGGTAGAGGGGGGATGAAGTGTATTTTTTTATTGTGTAGTTATTTTTGCTTTGAGGTTCTTGTCTTCACACCCCTTTTCTAGTTGAAGTACTTCTGGGAGGACATAGTCATCATTTAGAGGTATGGAGTGCTTTCCATGTATCCATGCAATTTCATCTTTAGATACTCATGATTGGTGTGGATTTGGAAGTGTCAGAATGCTCCTTGGATATTTTGTTGGTGTAATGAGTATTAGTCGAAATTGGTGATTAGAATTTTAACATTTGTTTAGTCGTTACATTTCCTCATCATTGTTATTGATTATTGTATTTTGACATATTTAATTAATTAATAACCAGAAACACTCCCAATTAGTTTTCTAGACTCCATAGGCAATAAGATTCAAACATGCAACTCATTATTCATAATTGCATCATATATACTCACCTTTTATTTTTATTTTTGGCAAACAAATTATTCTTTTAGAGATATATTTTTATGTTTTCATAACATATTTACATTATTCACAAGGTGAGAAATCAATATTTTGTGTATTTACATACTTTAGCTTTGATAATTATAGGTAATTTATAAGCTATACATGTCTTCAAATTTTCACTTCTAATTGACTATCCGCCAGAACATTTTGAGTATCTTATACACAAATATTTTTCCTTCCACCCACTTTCCATAACTTCCATGACGATTAGGTAGGGACCTGCAACTTTGATGCTATTTTTCTTATTTAGTGGAATATTTTTCCAATGCTTTACAAAGTTTTATAATTTTTTTAAAGCTGTAGAATTTACAATTTATAAAGTTTTAAGGACTAATTTTTTAAAGTATAGTTCTTTAAAGGGTGTTAGCTTAATGGAAGAGAACCTTCTTTACAAGCAGGAGGTTGGTGTTTCGATTCCTTCATGCCCTAACATTCATATGCAATTAGAATGAAAAATTTTGGGGTGACAAAGACTATTCTTACCATCACTAATGAGTTCATAGTGACATTTTTCCACCCTCCCCAAAATATGAAATGGTGGTCACTATTTTTCATTATAATCATTATTCCTGATAGACCTTGAATGTCACCACAACACCTATACTTTTGGCAATGCTACCATTCATTACATGGCTCTTTTGATGATTACCAATGAGCTTATGGTGATATTTTTTTACCCTAACAAAAATATGAAATGGTGACAGTGAATGAATGCTACCATATATATGCATCAGTAGTGATGACCATGAAATGTCCATAATAATAAATTGTTGTTGTTCATAAGAAATTGTGACAGTCACTATCTGTCATTATAATTATTATTTCTTACAAACCTTAAATGTCACCACAACACCTATACTTTTGGCAATGCCATCTTTGGTGACGTTTAGTTTGTTGGTGACGGAGGATAATGTCTGTCATCATTTCTCATATGAAATGGTGATGGTAACTATTCGTCATTATAAATCATTATTGGTGACGTAATTTGAATGTCACCGCAAAACCTATACTTTTGGTGACGAAGGCTCTTTTGACCATCACCAATGAGCTTATGGTGACATTTTTCGACCCTCACTAATGTCTTTTTTGCTTGTAGTGTTAGATGATAAAATGATGTAATTCTATTTCTATAGTATCCAATATATATATATATATATATATATATATATATATATATATATATATATATATATATTGATTGGAGACTATAGAAATAGACTTACCTTTAAATGTGTAAGCACCACTTTTGGGTTATATGAATGTAGTCTTTTTCTTTCCTTTCAAAACCAATCACTGTTATAAAAATTAACTTTCCACCTCATCCATAGTATTATTTTAATTTATCTTGACTATAATGCTAATTAGCATTTCATAATTTTATATTCCATTTACCTTTGGCTACACGAACAAATCTACTCATTTCTACATGTGTAGCACTAATTGAGATAGAAATTTTGTGTATATACCAACACATAATTTTAACTCTTTTGCTCAGTGTCAGATTAAACACCATGTGTTTTATCTTTCCTTTCAGACCACCGGAATATATTTTCTATTATGTTCATAATTTAATTCTATTATGTGTGAATGTTACTACTTAAAACCTTATAACCTTTAAGGGTTGTTACTCATTACAATTTTTAGAATAATTTTTCTCTGAAGCATAACTGAAATGCACAGAACAAAATTAAAGCCTTGAGATCCTAAACTCTATACTTTTAAGGATTCTTATTGGCCCCTTAAATGTTCTAAACTAATTCTCATGATTTATCAATGGTAACATTTATCCCTTTTATGTAGTTTACAAGCAAATTAACCGTCAATGACTTCATGCATTATAAGAAGATTTTTCTTAGCATGATAGATTTTTAGACAATATGAATCATCTACATGAAATAAATAGTAAAATCCATCTTCTAGATGATTAACCTATCAAACGACTAAGCTACTATTTCCAAATAGTTTCATCTCTAATGTACGATAAAATTTTCGAAAGACTAACTTTATGCTACAGATAGCTTGGAACATACGACATCTACATATGCTTATTTCTGACGATTGAACAAAATAGCAATTAATACACACAAAATCAGTAGTTGAGATACTTGGGAATTTCACACCATTTTCCACCCAACCTGGAAATGTTTCCTCAAGTTCATCCCCCGAGCTAAGAGTTTCTTTTGAGGGTATAAATAACCTTTGATGTGTCACTTTCTAGGTATTTCATACCTTTCTTTCATGATAGATGTTTCCCTTTGCGGCGTCCCACTTTTTTGGTCCTCCAAAACTAATTGCCTAGGACTTTCCTTAAAAGTTCACTTTGATCTCTTGTGATACATTATACTTATCCAAGCTAAGAGTATTTCCTGAGCTAAGAAACTTAATGTATTTTTATCTCCCATCCATTAAGCTTATGTAGAATTTCATCTAAAATTCCTATCATGTAAGAATTATCCAATATCATTTACCAATGAGATTTTCTCTTTTTGTTTTCTTTGGAAAGAATCTCATTTCTAGGTTTCTCATTCCCACACACATACATTCCATTTATTTATTAATAAATATTCATATACGTAATTATTCCAATATTATTTATGGGTTTTTAGTTTTTCTTTCTAACAAAATATTAAAACAACAGAGAGATATTACATATACATACAAATATATTTACATTCTCAAATCCCAATAGTTGGTATCTAATTCCATCTGATATTATTTCATAACCAAGATATATTAATTCCAATATAGTCTCAATTAATATAATTATTTATGTCATTTATAATTTATTTATGAGATTATTGTAGCAAACTTTCTTTACCCAATCATTGTCACCATATGGTTGTGGTTTCTAGAATAACTATGTGGTATCTAAAACATCTTCAACCATTTAGATATGGATTTCAAAAATATATAATTCTTAGAAATTGAAGTGTATTTTCTTGTATATCCTCTTGCAAACTTTGAGACCTGTAAGTTATCAAAAATAAGAAAATATCACATAAAAATCTATTCTCTCCTTAATGTTCTTGATCAAATAAAAATTATGTAAATGTGGAATAAGATGCTCATGGAGATTTATTTCGTTAAAATGGTGAATAGAAAGGTAGATACGAGGATTGATTAATGGTTAAAATAATGTCAAAATGGATGTCCAACAACTATGGAAGGCATAATGTAAATGATAATTACACGAATTAGCTATAATAACCAATGCTAAGAATGATAGGCATAGTAAGCTCATTTATAACATGAAGGCCTTGTTATTTCTATTAAAGAGGAATTTAGTGAACCTATCATGTTGTCTAGAAGACTGAAACTAACTAATACAAGTCAAACAACGTTTTTTGAGGAAAGAGGGAATGAAGAAAATTCATCTAACTTCAAGAAAAGGAAAAAGAGTGAATAGTAGAAAGTAAAACATTACTCCAACATGCTTGTATAGCTTGAATGAGAATACTGAAGTGATTTTCCTATTATTTAAGAATACATTAATGCTCACTAGAACTATAAAATAAGCCAAAAGGAAAGAGAATAAATTTAATGGGTAGCATAAACAATACCATATTTGTTTCTCTTAAAAGAGAGGAAAAAATATTGATAATTACTAGAACTCAATACAAGTTTCTTTCTTGTTAGGAAAATGACTACTTGGTAGAACAAGAAAACCTTTAGAAAATTATTTTATTTCCTTAGAAGGAATATCTACATACCAATTCATAAAGTTACAAAAACAAAAATAAAAAATAAAATCAAGAAACCAAAAAGAGTTACCAGAATCCATTGTAATTTCAAGTAGATCTTCCAACCTTATGAATTATTAAATAGACTTTGAGAAAGAAAGTGTTAGAAGCTTCATCCGAAATTTACCATCAAAACAACACATCCAAGACAAAATTTTGGAGAGTCGATCTTTAGGAGAAACATAATATTCATACATTTGCAATCCAAGGAACAATAATTTTTGAAATAAATATGTTGTGGAAGACATTTATTCAATGTTCAAATTCTTACAAGGATATCAAGAATAAAGAGCGTGTTAGAGAAGAAAAATCATACCGTGCTTTCAAATCGTCGTGTTTCGGGACAAAAATGTTATGAAGAGGGATATTGAATCTAATATTACCCCTTCAAACTTTGAAAAATGATAATCATTGGCAAAGCTTGAATTCAACTTCAACAATCCATCTAAGGAGAAGATATTAAAGGTTTCGTTTTAACCTAAAAAATGTGAAAGAATCACTTGCTAGCTAGAATTACAAATTATCATGGTAATATAAAATGACTTAGTTTGTGTAAAAACAACCCAATAGATAAATAAATAGAATCTAAGAAGAGGGAGTAGTATGATAAATCTGTAAGGCATAGAATGAAGCAACCTTTTAATCATAAAATCATTTTCATCCTCGAAATATCACCAATGAATAATATTAAATGAATATTTTGAATGAGAATATATATATTTGATTTATAATAATTACTAATCATAGGAATAAACCATTAGTCGTTAGTTTTCACATCTGGTTTCTGGACTAATGAATGTTCCCTATGTGTTAATGATCGTGCAATTGAGTATCCTTCGTTGTGAATGTTTTTTGTGCTGTTTACTTATTATTTATAGATTGCAATTCATTGCTTAGATAACATAATTTACATATAATTGTAATTGTATCAATCGTTTTACATTATGCCTTCATCACTATTTCCAATTTGTTTTTGTCACTATATGATAGTTAAATTCAATAATTTCATTTACAATTAATTTTTTATTCCAACAAAACTAAAAATCAATTTATTACATTGTTGCACTATATCATACCATATTGTGGGAACCTATTTAATTTCCCACAACTTGACTCTTATTTAAATTAATTCACTTTCATGAATTTTCATTGTATAAGACATGTTATAGCTCCAATTTGAAATGTACATCTATGTATTATGCAAGGAATTTACTTACAACTATTCCCCAAGCGATTCACTTACAACCATTCCCTTCCCAAAGGCATTCATTTACAACCATTGCTTATGTTCCATGTAAGCTAAAGACATCTGTTAGCCACCTATAAAATTTTGTCATATCAAGTGGTGGTTAAATCATTTTTTGGACAACCTTCAAGAAAAAAATTTATTGAAAAAATTGTTGGTGCTTAAAGTCTTCTGAAGATATTCTATCCTTTGTTTAATCGTCACTATTGTTACCCTTTTGAACTTAGAAATTCTGTTGTTTTTCCATGAAGAAAAGATTGCTGTAAAATCCCATGTTCCCCTTCCTTCACTCAAAACTAACCTTCATTTTTTACCTCTTTATTCCCCATGGAATTCTTCTATTTTTTGTTAATTCCCCTTTCCCTTTCATAAAAATCCTTTTACAAAGTTTAGAACTCACTTTTGAACCTTTCCGAAACTCCCAAATCCATCAAAAAATCATTGAAAATTTTCATAAAAAATAAGCGTTTTGACTATAGGCTTAAGTCCCTTTGGGCTAAGTCCTAACCACTTCCCCACCATATGCCTTGGTGCTAGAACCAAGCGATGAACCTTTTTGGCACTTATCGCATCGGAGAAATTTGGAACGCGCAAGTTTATTTGTGTCATTGAAACCTCTGATGCGATTGGCCCCTTTTTTACATAACCCCTGATCTTATTGTTGCTTTATATAACCACGAGGTTTGTATCTAACGCTTAAAAATTGTGAATAAACCCATCTCCGATGTCAATTTCCTTTGTAAAACATAAAACTCATTTTTCCTAAGTTTTGGTCTAATCCCGCTGGAGCAATGTTTATTACATGAGAATGGGTAGATTGAAAAACCCTGTGTCATTGTTCTGATGCGATTGAGCCCCATTGTATAAACTCCCACCCTTCGTTTCTCTTCATATAAACCTACACCTGGGACCAAGAGTTAAAGTCCCAAAGTGCTAATCACATCAAAGACATCTCCAAATGGGTAGATTGAAAGAGTAATGCTATGCCTCCGATTTGATTGGACCTTATACATTTTAAACCCTGGGCCTTTGTTTTACATGTATCCATAGGCCCCGAAATCGGGCGCCAACCCACATACGTATAGTCCACCCTGAGCCATAAAAAACCTTTTCATTTCATAAAATTTGGGTTTTTATAAAGTAATAAGGGGTTTCCGCTGGTGCATGTTTTGAAACCATATTCGTCGTTGATCTTAAGCCGATCAAACGATGCACGCAATATCGCATCGCAAGTTTTTATCGGGTGCATTTTATTCCCCTTCTCGATTTTCTACTCCCGATGGATCCTCCGCTGTTGGATATATCTGCCATATCTCTAATCCAACGGCCCTTATTTTCTTTGATCATAAGCTCTTCCCTCCACCTGGAACCCCTCCGATTCATCCTCCACCGTCAATCTGATCTGCAGATCGACAGCCGACATTCAATCGCATCGATGCCATTTAAGTTCTCCCCTGCTGATCACATGCCTCCGATTGCATCTGGGTTGTCCACGTGTCCAGATTGGATGATCCAGATTGCATTTCCTAACTTTGGTTTAAAAATCACATACTCACTTCATAATGTTTTAGGCCAAATCCACAGTCGTTGATCTCTGCAGATCAACAACCCTTATTAACCCTTCTTCCACCTTGTTCTTTTTTCCATTTATCCCTAGATCAAATCCTTACCATTGATCCTGTACATCTAACAGTTCATATTAACCTGGACAGGCCCGACCCCTGTGGGTCCTGCCTCCCTCCAGATTTGATCTCAACCATCCATACTTGATCCAACGGTTCAGATTGAAACCACCCCTCCTCATTCTGCCCGCGAATCTATCCATTGTCATGCTCGCTCTCCACCATTAGATCTAAGGCCTCAGATCTAATGGTCGACGTTCCATATCGCGTAACTTTCAGAATGCTCGTTAATCCCAAAAAATTCCGCGATATAAGCTATTTTGGAAAAGCCACGTGTCGGGCAGGGATGCATATCGCGTTTGAAAAATAAAAACCACCTTTCTCAAATTTCGTCGCGCGATACTGCCTATTTTGCTCTCCGAAACCACTGTCCCCTTTTTCATTGTGTTTTATCGCATTATGTTTCTCGTCATTGATCTCTGCAAATCAACGGCTTAGATCTAATCTGGCCATACACTATTGTCCTCTGCCTTCACCTAAGGATTTCAACAAGCAATCTCCACCGTTGATCTCCAGACCAAACCTGATCCAACGGCCCAAAAACATCTGGAAGCCCCGATTTCCATTTTCAATACATTTCCTCTGCCAAAGGGATTTTTTCCTTTTTCCTTTTTATTTTTTCACATTATCCGCCATAACATATTATATGTTACCCTTTCACATTATTATTGTCTTTATTTGTTGCAACCGTCGTTCAAATCATATCTATGGCTTGGACTTAAACCTCTGCGCCATTCTTCCAGCCACCTTTTATCTAACCCCCACAAGTGCATCTCCACCATTGGATGCTTTCATCCAACGAATCCAGCCTAACACGCAACCTCTAAAGCAGTTAAACCTTAGATATGCATGATTTTATAATATTTTTGTATTTTTGCAGGTGTTAATGGTTTTTCTATTATATAAAAGGAAAATTGAAGCCGACGATGACGATCCTCCAGGCTTTCATGCATTAAATAAAGATTGATCTACGAGGTTCTATACCACATCTCGTCAATACGTCATGAATATCGATGCCATATGAGCCTCGTGTCACCTGCACATCAACAAGACACAGAAATGCCTAATCGAATCAAAGAGTATTAGTGTCGAAGACCCAAACACAGTAGAAATGAAGGATTAAACATTGAATTAAACACAGTTAAAGGAAAATGAAGAATATTTATCAGACAGAGGATGCCTCCACTGCCACATCAGAGGAAAATTGATTCCTCTCAGCTACCAAATTTCCACCTGTGGCTTCACAACATTCAACAGGGGCCGAGTAATTACCAGAATAAAATATATTTTCCTCACAATAGCCCGAACAGTTAATTCTTCCGAAGAAATTATTGTAAAATATCTCTTGAGTTACTATAGATATGACACAGAGCCTCAAATTCAACAAAAGCTCTCCACCGAGCTCAATTCTTAAATATAAACCTATTAATATAGGAAAATATCTGCAAAACTTCTCCCTTGAGCCCCTCAAAGGCCGAGAAGCATTAACCGTATTAATTAAACTAAGAAGATCTTTTATCTCTTTCGACCTCCTCATCCTTCTATAAAAACTTGTCGAGGACTCCATTGTAAATGTTGGTTTGTTGGTTGATCACTAGTTGTAATACTAAAACTCTCTAAAATAATACATAGTCTGTAGAAAGTTGAAGAAGAAATTGAAGTCTTGGAAGCCCCAATGATGTTGTTGCTGCTTATTCTTGAGAAGGCTCTATCATTGGATCCATGAGCTTGGTTGTTGGTGAATTATTCTGAACTGTTTAATGTTTTCCCCTGTTTTCATTTTGTTCCATAAATTCTTACCACAGTAGGATGAAAGTTTTATGTTAAGAAATCACTCTTGGAATCACCTTAGACCTGTTTAGCCTTCAATATTTTATGTTTTCTTCTGCTGAGGTATTTTAGAGTCTTTAATCTCTCTCTTTAGTCCTCATGCTTGTTTATTTCTCTAATAGTTCGAATAACTGGTTTCAACATGATATATGGTTCTCCCTCCTTGCCTGCTGCCACTTAAAGGCTGTTATTGAAGTCTCCCTTTGAAGTATCTTTGTTTATAGTGAGCCAAAGAGGTCTATTCTGATCATGCCCCTTGCCCTTGCTTGAACAGTTGGCTTAAAGGTCTTTATAGTTGTGATCATAGATGCATTTAGGTGTTCCCTCTTCTATGACTGTAATTATCAGTGAATCTTTTATGTTTTCTAAGTCATTTGAAATAAAATATTTGAGGAAATAGAGTGTTCCCCGAATATTAGATTTCATTTCAAAAGTTGTTTTGAAGTCATTATTTGCTTAAAGTGTGATTTGTAAAATTCATGGTTAGCCCTGTCTATCAAAAATCTCTTTATTGTTCAAGTTATGATTTCAAATTCCCTTTGTTGAGAATTAAAAATTCTCTTTTGATGTCCATCTCATTCCAAAACCAAAGGATCCTGCGACCAAGTTAGATTTTCCCTTTGATATCCCATATCCATTGATAAGTTTGTCATAACCTCTTTTTGACTCTATTACCCAATGAAACTGACATTTCCCCTTTCTATCTATCTTTCCTAGACATTTTATGTTCTGTTGTATCAATTCAACCAAACAAAAAAACAAACACTTGCAATTAATAACTAGTTTAAAACCAATATTCAAAGCACACAAGATAAACCTTTGCAAAAAAATAATAATTTCAGAGATCCCTCTCTGAGAGCAAGAGGACTAGATCCTATAACTCTAAATATTGGTTGTGATGTTGCCTTGTCTTTTGATTTTCCAAACTATCAAAACACGAGACACCAACATAATGGCGATCACGGTCGGACACTAAGTAAAATATTTAAAACAAAACACTCTCTGTCTAGTATAACATAAGTAGCCTTCTTAAAGCACTACCTAACAAAAAGGTAATCATGATAGGACTTAATTGAATCAGTGACAAACTAAGTAACCCTTAGGATTCCCATAATACCTTATCAAACCTTGAAGCAACTAGTTACCAAGCCATAAGAGTGAAATTTGTATGTTTAAACACCTTAGCTAAGTGTTAAATCAGATTTAGGACACTCTCTTAACCCATAGGATTAAAAAACTCAGAAAAACTCAAAAAAATTTCAGTTTGGCTTCATAATAAACATGGTGGTGGAACCATCCAATTTTTTACCTTCATAGAAGCTAAATAGTTTCCACCTAGCGACTCCACTAGCCCCAGTAGGCCTATTACGCATCTAGGTCCCTAGTTCTCTTGATGACTGTGTTAACCAGCCTTGAAGAAGTTTAGAAACCTAGTCCCATACTAGATAAGACATCGTGAGTGGTAAAACTCCCAAAAATAGTCCTCAAAACTTTAACCTCTCTCATTTTTGAAAAACAGTCTGGCTTCACATAGGATCAACACTAGATCCCATCCAGACCCAAATCCTCCTTTAATTGTTGACAATCCAGAGAGAATTCTATGGCAGACTTCTAAGTCTAGAAAATCAGCTGTTAATAGGAGCCTCTTAAGAACAAAATCTGTCCCTAAAAACCTTGTTGTCTTAGAGGATTTACACTTTTATTTACATCATACAAAGAACATATTTAGAAATATATATCAAGGTGATTTAAACCAAGATGATCTTGATATTGTGGATTTGCAACAAAGCTTCAGTAGAGAAGCCTCACCTTCCATTCCTCCTGATTCCTAGCTTCTTCATCACTTTAGCCTTTTCCATAAAAAGTCTGCTCAAAATCAGTTTGCTGGCCCAAGTGTTTCTTCCACTCCAATCCATACTACCACTGTGCAAAACACTCCTGTTCAGCCCAATTTCAAACTTGTAAATCCACCTCTTGTAAATCCACCCTTATTTCCAGCCATGGCTACATTGTATGCCCCATTAGTGTTACCACAACCTCTACTTCCCTTACCAAATGATTACCAATCCAGAATTCCTCACTTCACTGGAAAAGAATCTACAACAGCTCAACATCATGTAGATAGGATAGAGGATGCATTCTATTACATGGAGATAGAAGAAGAAATTGTGAAGATGAGGATCTTCTCCCAAAGCTTAGGAGGAGATGTAAAGAAATGGTTTAAGAACTTACCTCCTAACAACATCAATTATCTCCTGCCTTTGCATCAAACATTCATCAACAAATGGAACTTAAAAAGAACACTCTCCAAATACTATCAGAGTATAACAGCCTCAAGAGAAATCAAGGGGAGAGTGTTCATGACTACTCCACTAGGTTCAATAGTGTTTACAATGCTCTTCCACCTCACATGAAACCTCCTCAAGGCATGGCCTTAGTAAGGTATCCCGAAGGCTTTGATGCTGAAATGGCTTATCAATTGAGAGAGAGAGATTACCTAACCTTAGAAGACATGTAGAAAGGAGCTGTGAGCATAGAAGAAAACATAATTGAGAAGAGAAATAGGTTGAGATTGGAGAAGAGGGTAACTTATAAAGATGACATTACACCCTCAACTTCAACTTCTGACACTAAAATAGACAAGCTAGTGAAGGTGATGGAGAGGATTCTTGAGAAGATCAACTTGAATGATAGAGTGCCACCAAGAGAACCTCAAAACAGCCAAAATAGAAATAGAAATCGAAACTATAGAAGAGAAAACAATCAAGATAAGAAAAAAGAAAGTGACCAACATATTATACCTCCCTTCCAGCAAAACTATGTGGATCAATATGAGGAAGAGAGGGAGATGGAAAGTTTGGGAGAAGCTCACGTAAAATTTATTAGATCAGACAGTGGGGATGATGTTTTCCTCACTGAGGAAGAACAAGGTTTCTTCTTTGATCAAAATACAAACACCTACGAAGATTCTGATGATTATAGATTGGGGTTTGAAAATGCAATCATGGAGGTACACAAACAATATGATCTTAGGAGAAAAGGGAACACAGACAATTCAAAAGATAAAAACACTAGCACTGCTGTCAATAAAAATGTAGAAAGTCAGCCTAAGAGGACAGCAGACAAACCCATCATTTTGGCTAAAAAAACCAGATTTAAACAAAGAAAAAAACAGCCAGCCAAATGTTGAATAGAGTACCCCTAGCACTTTAGCTAGTGGTCCTAACAAAACTATCCCAATTACCAGTCCAAAAAAAGTTTAGAAAATCAAAACTACTGAAAGGAATTCAATTGAAAATACATATGTAAATATGAACAAATAAATTTTTCCTTTCAGCCTTGAGGTGGAGATAGCCAAGATAAAAATTACCACCCCCCTAGCTGAACTAGCAACCCAAGAAGTGTACAAAAACCAAGTTTTAAAAGCTTTGAACTTAGGAAGTGATACTAACACCTTGAACTTGATAGATGACAAGCTTGAATTATTTTTTGGTCCAGAAGTTGAAGGAAAATACCAAGAAGGGGTTGTCTCTCCCTTCTATGGTATTTTGAACATACATGAGAAAATTTTACATAATGCCATGCTAGATTCTGGAGCTTCACACAATCTGATGCCTAAGGTGGTAATGGAAAGCTTAGGCTTAGAAATTACTAAACCATACAAATATTTGTATTCCTTTGACTCAAGCAAAGTCAAATGTTTGGGTTTAATCAAAGATTTATGTGTTAACTTAGCTCAAATCCCTGCTAAGAGTCTAGTAATGGACATAGTTGTAGCGGACATTCCCCCTAAGTATGGCATGCTCTCATCAAGATCATGGGGAGCCAAACTTTAGGGAAGCCTTCAAATGGACATGTCTTACGCAACCATCCCTATTTTTAACCAAAACATAAGACTATACAGGGAATCTCACATGAAGTACATGGTGAGAAACATAGATAAACCAAACAACTCTCCAATATATTCTATTCAATCAAGTTTAGATTAATTTATCTTGTACAACGAAGATGAAATTACTCAACAAGAAAAGAAAAATATAGACCTAACGAATTTACCAGAACAATCATAACTTCCCTCAAATCAGATACAAAACATTGGCAATCAACAGCAACAAGAAAATGAAAAGAAGCAAACATACTTTGGAAAATAAACTTCGATGGATCCTGTAATAAAACAAGTGCAGGGGCAGGTGTTTGGATTCAAAATACAAATCAAATTTTCTCATATAAATTAGATTTCCCATGCACTAACAATATTTCTGAGTATGAAGCACTTCTCCTAGGCTTACAATTGCTTAAAAAATTAAAAGCCCAAAAGATATCAATTTTAGGATATTCTGAACTTATCATAAGGCAAATCAAAGAGAACACTACCAGAAATCAAAGTTGCTTAGGAATACCTGGAACAAGTTGCACTTGATTTACTAAAGACCTTTGAAAAATATGAACTCGTTTTCATTCCCAGAGCACAAAATCATCTATCAAATGAACTTGCTTTCAATGCCAGTAACTACCAAATACCTGAGATAAATGAATAGCTTAGTGTAAAGGTAAAACATAGGCCTACAGTGCCTGATAATGAAGATCACTGGCAAGTGTTTGATTCTAACAAACACATAGATGATTTCTTAGAATCAGAAAATGATTTCGACATACCAATATGAAAACATATCCATACAGAAAACTTTTTGTATATTGAACAAATCCTAGAAGTTGAAATGACATATTCTGTTATTATAAATCATTATGAGAATCCTTTTTTAGTAGAGTTAATTAACAACGCAGACCAAGAAGACTTGGAAGTTTTACAATGCAAGAACGATAAAATTCCAAGAGGTCTCACACCTCTAGAACACCTTTTTGACTTTAATGATGTAGCTAAAGAACCAAGAATGGAGCCTGTGGAAACAGATGTAGAAGAACATAACATAGGAAGCCTAGCAAAATCCAAGATGATTAAAATATCTAGCACTCTCCCAGCTCACATAAAATTGCAATACATAGAGCTGTTCAAAGAGTTTAAAGATGTTTTTTCTTGGGGGTACAAAGACCTGAAATCGTATGATGCCAGCATCATTCAGTACAAAATCCCTCTCAAAGAAAATCAAAAGCCTTTCAAACAAAATATAAGGATAATAAGCCCTATTTTACTCCCTTTAGTGAAGGCAGAAATTGAAAATATGCATGATGTTGGGATCATAGTACCAATTAGATATTCATAATGGGTATCGAACTTAGTTTCTGTTAGAAAGAAAACAGGTGAAATCAGGCTCTGTATTGACTTGAGAAATTTAAATAGAGCCTCTCTAAAAGACAACTACCCCTTACCCAAAATGGACCATATACTTCAAAGGGTAGTTGGGTCAAAAAGGATATCTCTCTTAGATGGGTTCTTGGGTTACAACCAGGTGTTATTGCTCCCAAGTGATCAAATCAAAGCTGCTTTTATTACACCTTGGGGCACCTTTATGTATGTCAAAATGCCTTTCAGATTGATGAATGCAGGGGCCACCTTCCAAAAGGCCATGGACATAGCCTTCTCTCAATATATTGGCTATTTCATAATCATTTACCTTGATGACATAACCATTTTCTAAAAAACTGATGAAGAACATTTAATTCACTTGAGGAAAGTTTTTGAGAAGTGTAGGAAATTTGGCTTGTCATTGAATCCCAAGAAGACACTCTTTGGTCTCCAAGAAGGTAAACTTCTTGGCCATATAATTTTAGAAGAGGGAATCAAAATAGACCCCTCAAGGATAGATGGCATATTACAAATCAACCATCTAAGAAGCCTCAAAGAATTACAATCTTTCATTGGAAAGATTAATTTTCTGAGGATGTTTATCCCCAATCTAGCTGAGCTATTTAAAAACGTTACAAACATGCTTAAGAAATATGTAGGTGTAAAATGGACTTTACCAGCTAAATAATCATTCGAACTGGTCAAACAAGCTCTTACTCAAACACTAGTCCTAATTAGTCCAGATTTTACCAAATACTTTATATCTTTTATTTTGCATCTGAGCATACCATAGCGGCAATATTACTTCAAAAGAATGATTTGGGGCAAGAAAAACCAATATCCTTCTTTAGTAGGGCCTTAAGAGATGCTCCTCTCAAATATAACATCATGGAAAAGCAAGCCTTAGCATTAGTGAAAGCTTTGAAGGACTTTAGAGTCTATATTGTACACTCTCACATAATTTCTTTTGTTCCACATACTGTTTTCAAGGACATTCTAAGTCAAGACCCTGATGGTAAAAAAGGAAAATGGATTGCAAATATTCTTGAGTATGACTTAGAAATCAGGCCCACCAAACTAGTTAAAGGGTAAGGATTAGCAAAACTTATGGCTGAGTCTAACTTCCAAGCACTAGACATGAATATGGTAGATGTTTTGGAAGAAATAGAACAATATACTGCTCCTTTCATTGAAGAGACATTTCTAAATTCTCCTTGGTATGTTGACATTATTTATGTGCTTTTATATTTGAATGCCCCTCCTTCTTTGTCTAAAACTAAAGATAGATTTTTGAAACAAAAATCTTTGATTTATTGCATCTTAGATGGGGTATTATATTTTAAAAATTCTGTTGGAATTTTTCATAAAACTTTACTTGAAGATGATGCAGGGAAAATCATGTATGAGTTACATGATGGAGAATGTGGAGGACACCTCTACTGGAAGGCCACAACAAACAAAATTCTCAGATCTGGTCACTATTGGCCTACCCTTTTCCCAGACACTTGGAATTTAGTCATGTCTTTCCATAAGTGTCAAATTTTTGATGGAAAAAGAAAACTCCTTCCCTTACCATTACATCCTATCATAGTTGATGCACCTTTTCAACAATGGGGTTTAGACTTCATTGGGGAAATTCACCCATCTTCCTTAGCCCAACATAAGTGGATCCTCACGGCCACTGACTTCTTTACCAAGTGGATAGAAGCTATACCCTCCATAAATGGTAATGACTCTGTCATTATCCAGTTCCTTGAAACAAATATCCTATCCAGATTTGGTTGTCCCAGAAAAATCATAATAGATAATGTTTATGCTTTTAAATCTAAGAATATGGTTGATTTATGTTACAAATACCACATAACCTTGGGCCATTCTACTGCCTACTATCCCCAAGGAAATGGATTAGCTGAATCTTCCAACAAGAGCCTCATCAATATCATCAAAAAGCTATTAGAGTAGAATAAAAAATCATGGCACAGTAAGCCGGTTTATGCCTTATGGGATGATAGGTTAACTACAAAGAAGTCAATAAATATGTCCCCCTATAAGATATTCTATGGCATGGATGCAATTTTTCCCACCTCATTAAGAGTTCTAGTCATGAATCTCCTTCGAGAAGTGCAGGTCGAAGAGAATGATATGTAGAGGAGAATAAATCAAACCATCCATTTACAGCAAACCAGAGAAGAATTATATGAAAGGATGTAGTTAGTCCAAGAAAATGTAAAGAAACTATTTGATAAGAGGACTAAGGCAAACAATTTCCAGGTTGGAAATGTTGTTCTTAAATGGGATTCAAGGAGAGAAGAGAAGGGAAAACATGGCAAGTTTGAGAACTTGTGGAAAGGTCCCTATATTGTTCATGCTGAGAGGGGTCACAATGCATTTTTCTTGAAAGAATTGAATGGAGAAGATCTATATGGAGGTCCTGTCAATGGCAGGATGCTAAAAATTTACTTCTGCCAGGAATAATGAGTTTCAAAGAATTTTATTTTTCATTGTAAATATCATAGTCTGAACGTTGCACTCAAAGTTATAAAAATAAAAATACAAAAATAAAGTAGTAAGAAAGAAAGAGGGCATTATAAAACATTAAAGGCTAAATTTCATACCAAAAAAAGAGAGAAATGAAATCAAAGTGCAAGCTCAAATGCCACTTCAAAACACACTTGTTAATGCTATAAGTTTAATCATGACTAATTAGTTTTAAATGATCATCATAGGTTAGTGAATTCGATTTTCCAAACAATTTAATCTTGATTATTGGTAGGTACATTAGGCTAGAATTAAAGGTTCAAACATGCTCAAAATCTGAACCTAAATTCCAATCAAGAATCACTTCGACCGCTTTACCCCCAAACAAACAGAGGTGGCAAACGAATGGGCTGCACAAAATTTAAAACTTTAAACAAGCAAAGAACAGCTCAAACGGAAATAAAAACAGAGCTGAAAAAAGATGAAGGAAGTGCTTGAACTTTCAGATCTTAAGACTTCCATTTTGATTTAATTTTCTGCAAAATAATGTCAATGTGAAGCTTGTTATTTTACGCCATAGATCAGCAACAAGTTAGACTGTCCAATTTTGACTTGTTTGTTTTTAAATTTATGTTTTAGAAGTTAGTGAATAAAAATCTGTTAGACTGTTTAATCCTAACAGATTAGTAGATTAGGTAGAGAAGCATATGAACTCAACTGTTTAATCTGAGGTCATGGAGACATAAACAGTAGAAATAGATTAGTTTTTTGCTTTCAAAAAGAATAAAATGTTGTAAGAGAGTTTGCCAATCCAAGTGCACTCTAAAGAAAAAAAAATGTTAGATCAATAGGATTGGGTAGGTAGAAAGCTTGTGTTGATGAAAATCCATTATTTTTCATGGCTGCTAATATTTTTTCAGAGCAAAAGAAGACCATCCAAATGAAGAAAAGGCATTCCAATGGATAAGGCACTGATCAGCCTCCAGAGAATGCAAGTCTAAAATTCTTAATGCCTTCAAGAAGGCACCATCCCCAAGTGGAGCCACTGTTAGCCACCTATAAAATTTTTTCATATAAAGTGGTGGCTAAATCATTTTGGACAGCCTTCAAGAAACAATTTTATTGACAAAATTGTTGGTGCTTAAATTCTTCTGAAGATATTCTATCCTTTGGTTAATCGTCACTGTTGTTCCTCTTTTGAACTCAGAAATTCTGTTGTTTTTCCATGAAGAAAAGACTGCTGTAAAATCCCATTTTCCCCTTCTTCACTCAAAACTAACCTTCATTTTTACCCCTTTATTCCCCATGGAATTCCTCTATTTTTTTTTATTACCCTTCCTTCATAAAATCTTGCGAAGGTTTAAAACTCAACCCTCACTTTTGAACCATGTCAAACCTCCAAATCCATCAAAAACATTGAAAAATTCATAAAAATAAGTGTTTTGACTATAAATAAGCCGCTTGGGCTAAGTCCTAACCACTTCCTCACCATAAGCCCGGGCGGCAGAAACTAAGTACCAAACTCCTTTCAAAGCGGCCTTACTGGAGAAATTTTGAATGCGCAAGTCTATTTGTGTCATTGAAACCTCCGATGCAATTGGCCCCTTTTTTACATAACCCCTGATCTTATTGTTGCTTTATATAACCACAAGGCCCACATCCGGCGCTTAAAAATTTTGAATAAACCCATCTCCAATGTAAATTTCCTTTGTAAAACATAAAACCCACTTTTCCTAAGTTTTGGTCTAAGCCCGCCAGAGCAATGTTTTTTAAATGAGAATGGGTAGATTGAAAAGCCCTGCGTCATTGTTCCGATGTGATTGAGCCCCGTTGTATAAACCCATGACCTCCGTTTCTCTTCATATAAACCTATGCTCGGGACCAAGAGTTAAAGTCCCAAAGTGCTAATCGCATCGGAGACATCTCCAAATGGGTAGATTGAATGAGCAAAGCTATGCCTCCGATCCGATTGGCCCTTATAAATTTTAAATCCTGGGCCTTTTTTTCCATGTATCCATAGGCCCCACAATTGGGTGCCAACCCACATATGTCTAATCCGCCCCGAGCCATAAAAAACCTTTGCATTTCATAAACTTTGGGTTTTTATAAAGTATTAAGGGGTTTCCACCGGTGCATGTTTTGAAACCATATCCGCCGTTGATCTTAAGCCGATCAAACGACCTGCGCAATATCGCATTGCAAATTTTTATCAGGCGCATTTTATTTCCCTTCCCGATTTACTACTCCCAATGGATCCTCCACCGTTGGATCTATCCGCCATATCTCCAATCCAATGGTCCTTATTTTCTTCGATCATAAGCTCTTCCCTCCACCTCGAACCCCTCCGATTCATCCTCCACCGTCGATTTGATCTGCAGATTGACGACCAACATTCAATTGCATCGGTGCCATTCAAGTTCTCCCCCACCGACCACATGCCTCCGATTGCATCTGGGTTGTCCACGTGTCTAGATCGGACAGTCCAGATTGCATTTCCTGACTTTTTTTTAAAAACCATATACCCGCTTCATAATGTTTTAGGCCAAATCCACAGTCGTTGATCTTTGCAGATCAGTGGCCCTTATTAACCCTTCTTCCTCCTTGTTCTTTTTTCCATTTATCCCCAGATCAAATCCTGACCGTTGATCATGTATATATAATGGTTCATATTAACCCCGACAGGCTCGACCCCTGTGGGTCTTGCCTCCCTCCAGATTTGATCTCAGCCATCCATCTTTGATCTAACGGCTCAGATTGAAACCACCACTCATTCTACCTTTGCATCTATCCAATGTTGTGCTCGCTCTCCACCGTTAGATCTGAGGCCCCAGATCTAACGCCCGACGTTCCATATCGCGTGACTTTCAGCACACCCATTAATCCCCAAATATTATGAGATATAAGCTATTTTGAAACACCACATGTCAGGCTAGGACACATATCGTGTTCGAAAAATAAAAACCACCTTTCTCCCATTTCGTCGTGCAATACTGCCTTTTTTCTCTCCGAAACCACTTTCCCCTTTTTCATTTTGTTTTATCGCATTGTGTTTCCCGCCGTTGATATCTGCAGATCAACGACTTAGATCTAATATGTCCATACACTATCGCCCTCCACCTTCACCTAAGGGTTTCAACAAGCAATCTCCGTCGTTGATCTCGGGACCAAATCTGATCCAACGGCCCAAAAACATCTGGAAACCCTGATTTCCATTTTCAATACATTTCCTCCACAAAAGGGATTTTTCCCTTTTTCCTTTGTATTTTTTCACATTATCTGCCATAACATATTATATGTGACCCCTTCACATTATTATTGTCCCGATTTATTTTGAATGTTGATCGAATCAGATCTATGGCTCGGACTTACACCTCTGCGCCATTCTTCCAACCGCCTTCTATCTGACCCCCACAAGCACATCTCCAGCATTGGATGCTTTCATCCAACAGATACGACCTAACACGCAACCTCTAAAGCAGTTAAACCTTAAATACACGGGATTTTATAATATTTTTGTATTTTTGTAGGTTTTAATGGTTTTTCCATTATATAAAAGGAAAATTGAAGCCGAGGATGACGATCCTCTAGGATTTCATGCATTAAGGAAAGATTGATCTGCGAGGTTCTATATCACGTCTCGTCAATACATCATGAGTATTGAGGCCATATGAGCCCTGTGTCACCTGCACATCAACAAGACACAGCAATGCCTAATCGAATAAAAGAGTATCAGTGTCGAAGAACCAAACACAACAGAAATGAAGGATTAAACATTAAATTAAACACAGTTAAAGGCAAATCAAGAATATTTATCAGACAGAGGATGCCTCCACTACCACATCAGAGGCAAATTGATTCCTTTCAGCTACCAAATTTCCACCTGTGGCTTCACAACATTCAACAGGGGCCGAGTAATGACCAGAATAAAATATATTTGCCTCACAACAGCCGAACAGTTAATTCCGCTGAAGAACTTATTGTAAAATGTCTGTTGAGTAACTAGAGATATGAAACAGAGCCTCAAAGTCAACAAAAGCTCTCCACTGAGCTCAATTCTTAAATATAAACCAATTAATACAGGAAAATATCTACAAAACTTCTCCCTTGAGCCCCTCAAAGGCCGAGAAGCATTAACCGTATTAATTAAACTAAGAAGATCTTTTATCTCTTTCGACCTCCTCATCCTTCTATAAAAACTTGTCGAGGAATCCATTTTAAATGTTGGGTGGTTCGTTGATCAGTAGTTGTAATACTAAAACTCTTTGAAATAATACATAGTCTGTTGAATTTGAAGAAGAAATTGAAGTCTTGGAAGCCCTAATGATGTTGTTTCATGCTTTTTCTTGAGAAGGCTCTATCATTGGATCCATGAGCTTGGCTATTGGTGAAGTATTCTAAACCGTTTAATGTTTTCCCCTGTTTTCATTTTGTTCCATAAATTCTCATTTCATAGTAGATGAAATTTTAGGCTAAGAAAAATGATTCTGAAGCACCAGACCCGTTTATCCTCTAATGCTTTATGCTTCCTTCCATTATGTTTCAGAGCTCTAACATGTCTAGTCCTCATTCTTTGCTTTATTTAATAGTTTGCAACAATTGTCAAAGAATATTTATGTTCATCCCCTTCTGTCTCTGCCAATACTCAAAAGGATGTTATTAGTCTCCTTTTGCAAAGACATTTCACTGCTATTAAAGAGTAAAATTTAATCATGTCGTTTATTTTTCCTTGCTTGAAAAGTTCATTAAAGGTCTTTATATAATCCAGGATCATATATGTATTTAGGTGTTCCCTCTTCTATGACCGTAATTATCAGTGAATCTTTTATGTTTTCTAAGTCATTTGAAATAAAATATTTGAGGAAATAGGGTGTTCCCCGAATCTTAGATTTCATTTTAAAAGTTGTTTTGAAGTCATTATTTTCTTAAAGTGTGATTTGTAGAATTCATGGTTACCCCTTTCTATCAAAAAGCTCTTTATTGTTCAAGTTGTGCTTTCAAATTCCCTTTGTTGTGAATTAAAACATCTCTTTCCAAGTCATTGATGTCCATCTCATTACAAAACCAAAGGATCCTGCGGCCAAGTTAGATTTTCCCTTTGATATCCCATATCCATTGATAAGTTTGTCATAACCTCTTTTTGAGTCCATTACCCGATGAAAATGAAATTTCCCCTTTCTATCTATCTTTCCTAGATCTTTTATGTTCTACTGTATCAATTCAACCAAACAAACAAACAAACACTTGCACTTAATAACTAGTCTAAAACCAATATTCAAAGCACACAAGATAAACCTTTGTAAAATAAAATAAAATTGAGAGATCCCTCTCTGAGAGCAGGAGGACTAGATGCTGTAACTCTAAATATTGGTTCTGATGTTGCCTTGTCTTTTGATTTACCAAACTATCAAAACACAGGACACCAACAACATCAACATGTAGAAATGAAAATCGCCTTTAGGTTGTGTGTATTGACACTCTCCCAACCAACGTTATATCAATATATGAAAATGTAGTATATCCTTCATGGTTATAGTGCTAGTGGTTACAAGTTAAAAATACTTTCAATAATATTTATTGTTTGTGTATAGAAGCAAGGAATTCACCTACAACTATTCCACAAGGCATTCATGTACAACCATTCCTTTCCTCAAGGCATTCACGTACAACCAACCATTCCTTATGTTCCGTGTAAGCTAAAGATGTCAACATAAAATGAAAATTGCCTTTAAGTTTTGTGTATTTACACTCCCCGAACTATATCAACCTATGAAAATATAGTATATACTTCATGGTTATAGTGCTATAGTGCTAGTCGTTACAAGTTAGAAATACATGCAATAATATTTATTGTTTGGGTATAGAATAAATGGGAAAGTGTGTTATCAATTAGAGACCTTGTTATGAATATTTTAAAAATAGACTATGTTATCATATTGGCTTAAAATGATTATAGGTGTTGATTTTTTTTAGATCCAGAGAAATAGTGTTTAACATTCCACTGGTAATTGAATTGGCATTAAAAAAAAAAAAAAATCTCTTTTTCTAGACATTAGTATTAACATTAGGAATACAACAATCCAATCCTTAAAAATAATAAAAAAACCATTCCTTCATGCATTAGTGAATATCATATTGGGAAGTACGATATGAACCTACTTATCAATTATGAAAAATTCAATTTTTGTTTTCTTAATTATGTAATGAAGAGTTTTTTTGGCCAGAAAAATTGGCTATAGGCCCACCATTTTGATTCAATAAAGGAAGAAACAAGGCCACCAATAGAAAACTCAAAAGACCCCAATCAAAGGGAGTATTGTTTTGTGGGTGATCTATAAATTAGTGTGGATATTCCACATGATATGTTATAACAACACATCTATTAAAATAAACCTAAATGTATACTATGAATGGTTGATTCCTTTAGATTCCATATATGTTATTACTAATTTTGTTAGTCATGCATGCAATAAATATAATGATAAAATATAGATCTAAATTAAATTCAAACACATACCAATCACAATGAACACAAGTGTATGCTTTGGGAACACATTATATGAGAAAACTTTGTTGGAAAGTAAGGCTAGTCTACTCTCTTTTGTCTAGAACAGAAATATTGCAAGTACAAAGGAGAGGCCACTCTCTATGGCTTTACTTGAGTTTTTTGGTCTATTGGCTACTATTCTAAACAAGCCCCCTCTATTATTTTCTCACTTTCCCACTCTCAAGTTGTTCTACTCTCTCTAGAACAATGTACAATAAAAATGAATAGAACCCCATTTCCTCTTAGTGGCTTAGTTATAACACACCCTGATAGAAAATAGGGGTTTAAGTTTGAGGACTCCAAATCACAACTAGATTTATAAATTTGACCCTCCTAGAGTATGTTTTAAAGTATTCATATGGATATCCAATTTTTGATGAGTAACTCGGGATGACATGGCATCCCCTTGAATTATAGTGATTTATCATGATAAGTCAATTTATGGGAGGAAAATTTTCATCCAAACTTTCAATTACATATTTCTTACAACCTTAGAAGTATTTTTAAGTGTAGAATAACATCATGGGGTTCGATTCTTAGGAGACAATTTTTAACCCCCATAAAACATCATTTAAGGCCTCAAATTGAACCCAAAAGGTTTCAAACCCCAGTTCTCCCAACTATGTCTTGCCAATAAAATTGCTAGTGTAAGATGATTCCTTCAATATTTCCACTCTAAATTCATATAGGTAAACATAAAAATATATAGCAATCCAACTAGTATTAGTAGACACTGGTGATGACTAGTGCATCATGTCACATAAGTTATGCCAAGGTGAACACCACTTCATGCAATTGTATACTAGTGATTTATATAGCATTTCCATAGAACTTTGCATCTATGAAATAACAAGGTAGTCCTCAACTATTACAACTATCTACACTAATACATCGAAATTAAAATGAAACTAGTGTATATACATTTAGTAGGAGAGGCCTAGCACTATATGTGAAGATTGAGGATAAATTTAAGCATAAGTATATGAAATAATTGACTCTAGGAAATAATTCAGAAGAAGTGAAATATAAATAAAACACTAAATATCAGAAGAAAAGGTTTAGAAATTCCCAACATTATAATAATCAATCAAAGCATCTAACAAAGAAGGCTCCTTTAGAAAAAGAAAAAAATGCAACAAAACACCAACAAGAATTTTGATATCCAGGAAATATTTTGCACTCACATACAAGGTTAAGGGGATATTATTATTATTATTATCCAATTTTAAGGTCACAACCAAGCTAGACACCGGATTGGTGTATGAGACCCCCTTGTTTGTGGGACAAGGAACCCACCTTCACGCAGGATTTCACTCCTAAGTCTATGAAGGCATACATACTATACCCCCCTTTGGTTTTGAACCTGAGACCTCTTAGGAGGAAACACATGCTCTTAACCATTAAGCCCACTCAAGTTGTGGATTTCGCCACACTTCATTGTGGATAATGATAACCAAATGAATATGATATTATCATAGGTTTTATAAAGTTGAATCTACTAAATATGCCTCAACATTAGTTATATATGATTAGTTGATTGAATTGGGTTTGGAGTTAAGCATTAGTGAATAATGTTATTTTTCATATAAAACCAAGTTTTCAATAGATTAATTCATTAGTGATGTGGAACATTAGAGGTTTTTAAGTTTTTTCTATAAAACCTATAAATAGAAGCAACATGTTATTCATCAAGGCTTTGTAATGTCATTATCAACCTAGAAGATTATCCCATCAAAACACCAAAAATAATTCATACAATTACAATTTAAAGTAATAAATAAATTTGATTCTCTAAATTAAAAAGTTTTTGTTTTTCATGAAAATGTTATTGATCACCCTAATCAATAAAAACCACTCTAAAAATTACAAGAGGACAAATTAGACTAAAACTCTAAAATATAGTGACATTATTATTGCATGAAAGATTTCTTTGGCTTTCCCTATACCTTCTTCAATAAATGTAATCTATAGAACTAGTTTTCCAAAATGAACTTACGTATAAGTATTAGGGGTTATATTAGTGGAAACCTAGAGTTTATTACCTGAAGCTTCCACTTGAATAAGTGCTTTACCCTCGGAGGGTCAACTCTATTAGTAGTACAATGTGGTGATTTAGAGATGTCAAATATATGATTAATTTTTAAATTGATTATTTTTATGTTAATGTCGAATTTTGAAATAAGTTCTAAATCTTATGATGTAGATATAAATGACGGTTTCACTTCATTAGTATTCATGACTTCTAAAATTTATAACAAAGTTACACTTAAATTAACCGAGGACATTTTGATTAGTTAGTCATATTGTTTCTCTTCATACCAATACTGCAACTCAAAAAGGAACTAGACAACGTGCAAGGTCATTGTATTTATAGAAAATACCGCTCTTATTATTATTATTGAAGTAAACATTTTCGTTGAAGTGAATATCTTAGTGTTCAACTATGAAATGCCAAGAAATGCGAAGAGATATGCCAGAAATGGAAATTACAGGTGGCGTCCCTATCGGTTCCAACGCTTTATACAGATTTTCTGGCGATTGCTTATTTGTTATGTGTTGAAAGACCTCCAAATATGCTATCTTTCCCTTTCGTAGCGCACTGCAGCTCACTAATAACGCAGAAATGATAGTTCGAAGATAAGTATACATCGGTTGAAATGATAGCTCTATCAGTTGGAAGACAAGTGTAAAGATAATGCAGCAACGATATTTATGTTGATCGTAACAAAAATCTTAAATATATTGAAAAAATAGCGCTCTTTTAAAGACCCAAAAACTTATTATATTCCTGAAAAAGCTGGATTAATATTCCATGCACTTGTAACCAGAGTTTCTCACCAAGCGTGACAATGGCTTCTCAATGGACTCTCACCTGCTTACTGTTATTGTCTCTTACTACTGTCGCATTTTCTATTGATGTGCATAGCTTGAATATTGACGAATATCTCAATTACGTCAATCCTCCAGCAGTCCACAAATTTCAAGTAATTTCCAATCTAATTATATTATCTAACCTTCTGCACCATTTATTATATTATATCTAACTACATCTCTGCGCCCTTTGTTATGTTATATTGTTACAATTTTATGTTATGATACATTATATTGTACACAATTTTCCAATAACACTTCTCTTTCTGCAGAATGAACATGGAGATACCATTCTCTGTGTATTGTACGCGGATCAAATATCTCTTAGGGTGAGTAAAAATAACTATAGTTTCTGAATTTTAGTTAAATTATAGAGTTTTGAAATATTTTGAAAATATCTGAAACACTATTGAAATTAGATTTATTTAAAGTGTTGAATTCTAAAAATGATATCTAATATTTTTAGATGTTGAAAAATTTATAATCTAAATAATTATAATTATTTTTCATAGATTTTCTTATTTCCTTCATAATAAATTAATAAGATGCATAATCAGTTATTAATATGAGATGTGTACATAAAAAATTTACTTTTTAGGGAGTATTTTGCTTTTTTTTACACTGTTGGAAGAAAAACATCTTTAAATGTCTGTTTGTTGAACGGTTCTAGGTAATTTTATTGGGTACTATTTTCAAAAGTCATAGTTAAAAGCATAATTACCAAATTCTGCCATACTGTCTGAAACTTTTTCAAAGATTCGATTAGGTTAGTGAATTAATTCATCTTTTGTTCATTGATTAAAGCTAAAATTTTTAATCAGAATTATAAATTTACAGTAGCATACTTTTTGTAAAAAAAATCCTGAACAGGTGTTTAAATATATGGCATATGACCTATAGAATGGTCAGAGAATAAACTATCCAGACTATGACCGTTATTTTTACGCTAAGAACCTGTGTAATATGTAATTCCTGAATTTATAATATCTATATTTATCAAATGTAAAGAAATATCACATTCACGGAAATTTTCATGATTTATTTGCACAGGGAAAAATTTTCATATTTTTCTTTAAAATAATTTTTATTTATTTATAATTAAAATGTGGAGTAAATCTAAATTAAGATATTTGATATTATAAGATTTGATATTTTGTATTATACATAAGAATAAAAACACATATTGTTACTAATGGTTATGAATTCTAGGTTATAAATTAGAGGATTAGTTTGGTTTTATTAATAAATAGTTTACAATTGAGAATTTAAATGTATATTTTGAAAGGATGTTTTGGCTATAATTATTATTTATTCTAAATATAAAATGTTAAGTAATATGAAATTTTTACCTTCTTATAATGTAAAATTTGAATGAAAATACAATTTATATTCACTATCATATAATCTTATAAATTTTTAAGTATATAAATCAAAATACAAATTCTCATAACTTTTTATTTTAAATGTGAAACTACTAGTCTTTTTATAACATTCATGACTGAAAACAATTTTAAAAAATTTTAAAGCTTTTGGATGCTATAAATATTCATTTAGCTTTTTTAATATATTAAAATAATAATATATTTGTATATTTATAAAAGATATATTACCAAATTTTCTCAGTATTCAATTTTAAATAATCAATTCTTTTCAATATATCGAATTTTAAATAATCAATTTTTTTCAATATAGGAAGAAGTAACTCGTGTATATTACAATATATTAATAAATAAGATGCATAATTTTGTGATTAATATGAGAGATGTTGTCATTACTTTTTTTGGGGAGCATTTTTCTTTTTTAACACTGTTGGATGAAAATCATCTTTAAATGTCTGTTTGTTGAAGGGTTCGGAGCAACGCTATGTGGAAACGAGGGATGAACGAAAGACAAAGTTAGCACCAAAGTTTACAAGGTTTGACGTTAAAAGAGGGTGTCCAGAAGACACAGTGCCAATTTTGGAAACGAAACGTGAAAATGTGGAAAGGGCGGGATCTGTGACACGCTATATAAACAGCCACAGGAAAATCATGACACGTTCAGCTAAAAGTCTAAGCGGCGGAATTCGACCCTCTGACGTTGGTGACGTGGTGCATGAGGTATTTTTAAGATTCTAGGAATGCCATCTTATAGGGATCTTTCTCAAATTGGAAAATATAATTTATGTGTGCCATTATAATTTTTGTTGTCTGAACTATAATTTTTGTAAATCTAAAAAGAAATTAGATATTTTTTAAAATATTTAAATATAATTTATGTGTGAAATTATAATGTTTTGTTGTTTAAATTACATATTTTTTAAATGTAAAGAAAAAATTTAGATATTTTACAAAAATATATAAATATAATAACATAAACTTAAGAATTTTCTTATATTTTAATCGTATTTAAGTTAATTAATTAAAATAAAATAAAGTACTTTCTATTTTATAAATTAAATAAAATGATAATTTATAAAAGAGGAAGTATACTAACCAATAGAAATAAATAATTACTGAAAAATTATATAAGAGAAAGTATAATGACACACACCAAAATGAATAATTAGTGAAAATTTATATAAGAAAAAGTATAGTGAATAATTGATTTTTTTATTATTATTAAAAATAATAATGAATAACAAGATCACATTAAATCAAAAAATAAATATGAAATCATAATTGATTAAATATGATGTATAATCACAAGTTCCATAAAACAAATTATAAACATAAATATTTTATAAATAATTATTATTATATATTAAAATAAATATAATATTATCAATAATTAAAATGTAGAAAAATGTGATAAAATATGTTTGAATGTGATTTTTACCTAAAAATTTTATACACACTTTATGAATTACATAAACAGAATTCTTAATAATCTTATATACTTAAATATATTTTAATGATAAATTTATTGGACATACATAATTTAATATATTTAAATATATGTTAATTAATTTAAAAATATTTAATGTAAGAGATATATAGTTATTGGTTTTCTTATTATCTAATGATATAAAGTAAAGTTTAGGTTTTCGAATTAACGACCTTTTTTTTGAATTTGAGAAATTAAATGGATTAAATGGTATTTAAGTAAATAGTATTGTAATTAGAATTCTTATAAAATAAATAGTAATTTTTAATTTATTTTTAATTTATTTTAAACAAAATAACATAGATTAATTTTAACTATAGACTTAAATGTTGAAAAGGGTTATTTTTTTGAGTTGCAAATAATTTTAAAGTATAAAATTTAAAAGAAGATTTACACCAAGAAAAATGTGATTATTGCTTCATAAATTCAAGGTTAAGACAAATTTACTATTTGTGTGTATATCATATATTTACTTCATTGTGAATATGGAAGGCATCATATATCTCCAAAAAATATATCAACAACTTTATATTTTATGTTCTATTTATTTTATATATATGAATGAGATTATGAGAATTTGCAGTGTGGCTTTAAACTTAGGTTTTGCATGCTCTAACCCCTCTATTGAGGGGAAGGGGTAGCCTGCATTCCGGTTATGGCTTTTAGTGTTTTACAAAGATTTTTTTTATAAAATTAGATGTAGTGGGTTATAGATGCTTTGTGACACGCTTTATAAACAGCCACAGGAAAATCATGACACCGTGAGATAAAAGTCTAAGGGCCAAATTCGAACCTCTCGCGATGTGCAGTATGATGTATTTCTATTTTATTATGCCAAATTTGAATGCTTCAAAGAAGCTCTTGAAGGATTACAAATACTATTTTGGGCCATTCGATAGAATGTTTAAAATTAGAGTGCTAGGTTTTTAAGATACTAGGAATGTCATTTTATAGGTATTTTTTTAAAAGTGGAAAATATAATTTATGTGTGGAAATATATTTTGGTGTGAGATTATAATGTCTTGTTTTAATTATAATATTTTTAAATATGAAAATGAATGTAGATATTTGGAAAAATATATAAATTTTAAATTTTAAATTTTAAAAATTTGAATTAGATTTTAGTTAATTTATTTAAATTTAAATAAAATCTTTTTTATTTCATAAATCAAATAAAGTGAATATTTCTATAAGAGAAAGCTTACAGAGAAAACTAAAATGAATAATTGGTTTTTATTAAAAATAATAATGAAAAATAAAATCAATATTGAATTAAGAAATAAATATGAAAATATAATTGGTTAAATAGTGGTGTATAATCACAAGTTTTATAAAACAAATCATAAACATAAATAATATTATATATTTAAATAATATAATATTGTATAATTGAATATATCTTAATTCTATATTTATTTTAAATATTTAATATATTAAATTTAAATATAGGTTAATTAATTTAATTAAGTTTAATGTAAGAGATATATAGTTATTGGTTTGGTTATTGCCTAATGATTTAAAATAATGTAGGTTTAGGTAATGGAATGATTTTAATTAGAGAATTAGTTTTTGAATTTCAAATCAAATGTATTTATGTAAATAATAATGTAGTCATAATTTTTATAAAATAAATAGTAAATTTTAATTTATTTTAAATAAAACAGTATAGATTAATTTTAATTATAGATTCATTTTTTTTGAGTTGTAAACATTTTTTAAATGTATAAATTTAAAAAAATGAATTATATTAGGAAGAACTAGATCATTGCTTAATACATTCAAGGTTAAGATGAATTTATACTTTGTGTGTGTATACATCATATATCTACTCCATGGTGACCATGGAAGGCGTCATATATCTCTTTAATTTTGAAAAATAGACCAATGATTATATATATATATATATATATATATTCACTTGTTTTATATAATAAATTTAACATTGAACTTTTTTATTTATGTCTCATATTATCCAAATCAATTTTTTTTTGGGTTAATGATTATATATTTAAATATATGTTTCCATGATATGATATTGCAAAGAAAAAAGTATGCATGTGAGCATGCGAGACCTGGGTTGAGAATCCCATAGCTTTCTCACTCTCTTTATATATATATATATATATCCTTTTTAATTATGGTACAAATCATATTAGGAGAATGGGCTATGTGGCTTCAAGCTTTGAGATCTTGCATGCTCTAACTTCTCTATTAGCGGGAGGGCATATCTTACATTCTAGTTAGTGCTTCTAGTGTTTTTAAAAGGTTTTTTTCATAGTCTTAGGTGTAGACATAAGTAGGAAAATATTCAGAGGATAGTAAGGAGGTTTCATATGGGACTCAATTTGTAAAGATAGTATGCAACATAATTGTCAAAGATGTAGTGGATTATAGCTTGAGTGCTTACATAGAAAAAAAAAATTTGGGCCTTAAATGAACCCATCTTAGCTAAAGGTTCCAATCAAAACCAGTTTATCTGGGACCCAAATAGATCAGGTGGAGGGTGAGGGTAGGTTCCAATTTTTTCGACGATCTCAACATGATTATGCTAAGGTTGATATGGAGGAGAAAAGAATAGAAGATTCACCAAAATTGGGTCAAAGGATAGGTATTGAAGTTAAATTTATAATATATATGTTGGTAGTGGGAAAGAGTATAGTCATGAAAAACATTCCAACATGTTTTTCATTGGCTATAATTGGTCAATTATATGGGAAATTTGATAGTGAATAAGCCACAAGGAGCTATATAAGAAATAATTGGGCGTGTATGATTAACTACTCTCCTTCATTTTTCCAGTTAGAAAGAGGTTGGATGTTGTTCACAATTCAAAAAGAGAAAAAAAATGAAAACTTTGTTAGAATGTTAGTGTTCATGGCGACACTGAAGGTTAGTACTCTAGTGATGGTCTATTGATTTTGATCTGTGAAGAGAGACATTCAGTTTCCAAAGCGTTTGGGTGGTACTCCCACACCACTTCTTAGTACACTAAAATTTGATTTCCTTTCATTGGTTATTAGATCGAATTTGTCGGTTACTAGATAGACTTGTGTTGTCACTCAAGAATACCTTGTTTCTCACTTTCATTGGTGAAACTTAGTAAAAAAAATGAATGAAAACAAATTTCATCAAATATCACACCAATAAGCCTCGTTGGATAGTCGACGAAAAGGTGAAATAATCAATTACTAGATCTCTAATGAAAGATTCATAAATAAATACATTGTAATTGGATACAATACTGTTAGAAATAAAACAAGATTCTGTAATCTAATCTAATAGAGAAATGTAAAATAATTGACATACTAAGTGACAACACCCCATCAAAGATTCATCATTTAGTTACAAAATCCTAGAATATTGTTTTAACAATAAAGTTTCCGTGGTTCGATGGATATGTGAAAAATCTGAGAGGTGTTGACTGATAATAGGGCATTACATAAAATAAAGTCCGATGATGTTTTTTTTACAATAGGGAATTGGGGAGTACAAAATACGATGAGAGTTTTTTGACAATACAAATTGGGAAATCAAATGGATAGGTACACAATAGAACAAGAGTTACCCAATGACACGACATCGAAAATCTAATATATATGTACAATATATGATGATAGTTTTTTGTCCTTGATCAGGGTTTGGTGCGAGATGTGACAATGACGCTCGTCGTGAGAGGAAAGTGGCATAGTGGGCATGCCACGAGGCAGCAAAGGTGGGCGACTCGTCCCATGCTACCTTAAGCTGATAGTTAATGCGGCTAGACACAGGAATATTTTGTAAGAGAAGATTGGGGAAGCGTGCCACAGCTGGAGGGAAATAACAAGGGGCAGAGGGAATTTTTTCACTATGATGTTAGTTTAAACGCCTGTGAAGCTGATAGACCTAGAATTGTGGCCGAGGAAGGGGACGAAGTGAGAAGGTTCTCCATCTGAAAGGAAGCACTACACCTGGTATGTATCATTATCCCATGTGTTACTGCACCTCTCATCCTTCTTGTGTTGTCAATATGGGAGGGTGGTTTTCTCATAAACCATTTTAGACTGGTATGTTTCATGAGACCATGTGTTACCCCACTTGTCCCTATTCCCGTGTGTTGTCGATATGGGAGTGTGGTATTCTCAGAATCCTTTGCGAGAGGGAAGTAGATAGGAATTTTTCCATGTATACCTAGTTTATGCCTCTAAAAATCATTGTGACGAGAGAGCGAGACAGGACTAGAGGGAGAATAGGCATTCTAAGTATGGGTACAAAGTATCAATGTGGTATCATGGCTGTAAAAATTAAATCTCTCTCTAGCGTTATCTGGTTAATGTAATTCCTTGGTGAGAGGGTGGGAGACAGATCCATAATGAGGCGAAAATGCCTCTGGTTTTTTGTCCTTGAGAGTCAAGTAGATGCTATTGTGAATAGATATAACTCTCGCTCCTTGTTAGAGCTAATTATTGGGGTGGTGGAGCAAGACAGTGCTCAAAGAAGTTGGGTATGGCTCCTATGTCTCGACCTTGATTCTTAAGATGGTACTGCATGTGTATGCAATTTTTTTCATTTATGATTTGGGGTGATCATTTGATTTTTTTTGGGTAAGGAGATTGCTAAATCAATCAAAGGCAGCACATTTGCTTCTCTTAAGCTCTGTAGCCTTGACAACGTCAAGCTCATGGAAATGAATTGTCAGTCCTTAAATTTCACTACATCGAAATGATTTGGTGTCAAGAAGAGGAATCCCAGCATAGCCAATGGAAGATTGGCATTCAAATAGAGGAATGACACGAATGATGAGGTGGTGGGCTGGGAAGATGCGGAAATCAATAAAAATGGGAGGAATAGTTCTGTTAGATTATGAACAATGATATTATTGTTTTTGTTTCTATAGGTATTCCTAGCCTCTCTATGTCTCTAGTCTCCACATGGAGGGTGGGAACCTAGTGTGGATTCTGGTGAAGGTATAGTTGTTGGGATACCCGCGAAAAAACAAAATGGTGAAATCGCTGATAGGTAACGGAAATGCAGGGAAGATCAGGCAAGCCAACAAGGCAGGAAAATTCAAAGGCAAAGTGAAGGCGGGACCTAGCAAGTGAGGGAGGAAATCTAATAAGGAGAACATGCATAATATATTGCATGCTTATGTTGTTGGCATGCTTGCTTAGTTAAAAGTTTTGATATTAGGTTGCGAGTGAGACGTCAATACTAAAGTTGAGGATGACATTCCAGAAAATGAAATGGAGCTAATGGTGACAGATATTGGAAACCCAAGAGGACGATTGACCATGTTTAAATAGGAAATCCACCTCTATTAGACTATGAAGTGTATAATGGCAAAGGCTATTGTGACAATGCAGGAGGAAAGAGGAAACCAAAAGGTAGCTTCAACTTTGGCTGATATGCACAGAGACATCCATGAAATACAACTGTAGGTACATTACTAGAATGTACGTGTCAGACACATTGAACATTAGCTCCAAAACTTGTATCAAGTGGATATGCTTTGATCAAGTGCAAAGGATCCAGAAACTATTGAATCTTTAGATGGGTAGTCACAAAAGTTTAGTTTTATTGTTGAATTATGAAGTGGGAAGCTAGTATTTACATTTTTAAGAGCATGTTAAAAGATACTTTAGACAATATACCTTATAAGGCATTTAGAGACAGAACTAAGATATTTTAATTTTGGTTGGCTTTTAACTCTTTAAGGTGGCCAACAGACCCAATTTCCTCTGGGCAGGTTGAGACTACTAGGTATTGAATTTGTTAATGTAACCTACTGATTTTGTTAAAATGAATGAATAGAGAGATACTACTTAAATGACAAAAAAAATGATGAGAGTTCTTTAACGATTATTTTTATGAAATACAATGGAAGAATACTAGATTTGGTCATGTTATTGTGCAACTGAATAATATTGCGTTAGAAAGGATGTCGAATATGTGAAGATCGTACAAATTTCACTGGCATTGTGTCACTGAAAGTCCGATGATCTTGGTAATATAAAAAAGAAAGAATGAAAAACTACAATCATTTGAATATCATCATCCATAAATAAAAAAATTAAAAAAATCAATCTATACTTTATTGCAAGATATTTTTAGAGAATCTATGGTAAACACTTGTTCTCATAGATGGAAGGAGCTAGAAAACAAGTCATAGAGAAAAATTGAAGAGCTTGATAAAGGAATTTATAAAATTCATATGGTGAAGAGCTTGATAAATGAATTTATAAACTTCATATGTTGAAGATATTGATAAAGGAATTTATAAATATCATATATTGAATGGGAAAAACTATATTTAATAAAACCACTAGGAAGGAGTCCATTTATTTGGAGCTAAGTACATCTAGGTTTTGATAGCTTGAATTTGAAGATATTTTTTGGCCTAATTCAAAATTCTTGTAAGATGAGGGTGTATTTATATAATTAGTTGAAATATAATGTGTACAAATCTAGTCTTCTCATTCCACCTCCAAAGCATTGATGGCATATCTGTACTTATATATGATCCGGTTTCCTTCTCCAATAATTATATTGAGAGACTAAAGGGAGCACAACAAGATGAGTTTGTCTATCAATACTTATTGACCATATACATTTCCCCATAGATTTCAAATTTTTAGCTCCATAAATCCCAAAGGAAATCCCACTAATATTAAACTTTTGACTCCATAACCTAACTTTCACTCTATAAGATGAATAAATAAGGCATTATTATGCTTCACCCTAGATTCTATCTCATGGCCCCTTGTAGGGTGGATCCATATCATATAAGGACATGAATTTTATCCCTTTCAGAAATCCCTACCCAAAAAATGTGATGCTTGGATTTAGGTATATAGCTAACATTCCCAACGTTGATATCTCATCTCTCTAGTTATTCCACGTGGCTTCAAATCACTTCACACTTGAAGAAATGAAAAAATGACCCTAATAAGTCATAGGACCTCCCTAAAATTAGTATCTTGGTGAATATATTGGTCAAATTCTCCTTAAATTCCTTACAAATATGGACACTCATTGAAACACAATTTGATCCAACATAAGGAAACATAATCAAATACGAAAACAATAGAGATATATGCTATAAAGAAAGATCATGGTACCCACACAAACATACAAACACACACAAACATGTATATATATATATATATATATATATATATATATATATATATATATATATCGACACACACATATCATTAGGGAAATGATCATATAGTAGGAAATAGATTTCATGTGGGACTCCATTTGCGAGGATAATACACACGATAATGCTCAGAGATATAGTGGATTATAGCTTGAGTCCCAACATAGGACAAATATTTTTGGAATCACATCAACCTTTATGTCGACCAAAGCTTCCAATCAGAACAGGCTCATCTGGGACACAAATTGGTGAGGAAGAGGTTGAGGGCAGGGTTCAACTATGTTGATCTCTTTAGCATTATTATTGTAAGTTTGATCCAAAAGAGAAAGTAATGCATACCTCCCCACAATCAGGTTGAAGGAACAATATCAAAGTAAAAATTCTACTAGTTTTGGTGGTAGTGGGGAAGGCCATATCCATAGAAAACATTCCAACCTATGTGTCACTTGCTCTTGTTGGTCACTTCTATGGTAGATTTTATAGCAAATAAGCCCAAAGGAACTAGATAATAAATAATTGGGAGTCGATAATCAGATACTCTGCCTCTTTTCACCAATTAGAAAGAGGTTTGATGTTCTTCACAATGCACTTGTTCTTGATGGCCAGTTCTATGGTCAATTTTATAGCAAAGAAGCCCAAAGGATCTGGATAATAAATAATTGGGAATCGATAATCAAATACTCTCCCTCTTTTCACCAATAAGAAAGAGGTTTGATGTTCTTCACAATGCAAAAGTATGCAGACATGAAAACTTTGTTTGGGTGTCAATGGTCATGGGGAACCTCAAGGTTGGTACTCTAGTGGTGTTATGTCCATGTTGATGTATAAAGAGAGACATACTCTTGCTAGAAAATGTGGGAGGTACCCCGCACTACTACATAGTGCACTACTTTTTGTCACTTATTGGAAGAACTTGTGTCATCACTATGAAAGAACTATTTTCATAGCTTTATTGCTGAAACTTAGGAAAAAAATCCAACGAAAAGAACATTCATAAAATATCTGATATGCATGACTGGATGGATAACCAGCATAAAGATGACGAATCAATTGTTAGATCTCCAATGGAAGCTTAATCAATATCTAGAATGTAATGTGATGGAATACTATCAGAAATTCATAAAGATATTATAATGTAATTGGATGGATCCATGTTAGATACTCAATGGGCTGCTTCAAAACACCACATCGGAGATAATTCATATAATTAAAAATTCCTACAAAATTTTTATGACCTCAACTTCTGTGATTCGAAGAATAAGTGAAAAATCTAACAGGTGATGTCTGATGATAGGTTGTTAGAGAGTATAAAATATGACAAGATTTTTCCAAAAATAGGAAGTTGGGGAGTACAAAATACGATCAGAGTTTTCTGACCATTCAGAGTTAGAAATCCAATTTATAGGTACGAAAACTAACAAGAGTTACCTTATGATAGGGAATTGTAAATATAATGTATATGTATAGAATATGCAGAGAGTAGTTTGAATATTATTTGTAGGAAACCTTAAGGAAGAATAATATATCTAATGAAGGTGTTGTCCAATTAACGAATATTACATCTGAAAGGATGCCAAATATGAACCGGTCCTCCAAATTCCACTAACGTAGCGTGATAATAATTTTGATGATATTGGGAATATTTAAAAACAAATTGGAAATATACATTAATTTGAATATCATCATCCAAAAATAGGAAAAGCATCACTTTACACTTTATTGCAAAAAATTCGTACACAGTTTATGGTAAACACTTTTTCTCACAAAAGGAAGGAGATGGAAAATAAATCACAGATAAATTGAAGAGCTTGAGAAATTTATAAATATCATATGCTAAGTGGGAAAATTTATTTTAAAGAAACCATACGAAAGGAATCCATTTACTTGGATCTAAGTGCGTGGAGTTTTGGTAGCTTGAATTTGAAGAAAGTTTGTTGGACTGAATCAAAACAATTTTAACATGACGGTGTCTTTCTATTTATAGTTCAGTATAATGCGTCGAAATCTAGTTTTCTAATTCCAACTCTACTCTCTTCCAAAGTATCGATGATGTTTCTATACTGATAGTTGATATAGCGGACTTCTCCATTAGTTATATTGAGATCCTAAAGGGGCAACACAACAAGATGAGTTTGTCTACCAATAATTTTAGACTAGATATGTCTCTGTAATTTTCAAATTTTTAACTCCATAAATCCAAAAGGAAATCCTACTATTACCAACCTTTTTACTCTATATCCTAACTTTCCCTCTATAAATAATAGATAAGGCACTATTGTAATTCACACTAGAGTCTAGTTCATGGCCCCTTATTGGGAGGGTCCATCCAATAGAAGCACATGAATATGATTACTTCCAGACAACCCTACCCAAATTTTTTGATGTTTTGCCTTAGGAATTGAGCCCGCTAAACAACCCCTCATTCCTAAGGTCGATCTCTCATATTTATGGTTATTCATCATGGCTTAAACTCACTTCACACTTGAATCAATGCATTAAATTACTCTATTAAATCATAGAACCTCCTTGAAATTAGTATCTCAAGGAATAACTTGGTCTAAGTCTCTTTCAATTCCTTCCAAAATATGGAGGCTTATTGAAACACATTTTGATGGAACATAAGGAAATATAATAAAATATGGAAACAATAGGGCTATAAGTTATAAAGCAAGATCGTGGTACATACATACATACATACATACATACATATATGTGTGTGCGTGTGAGTGTGTGTGTATTACAATTGAATAAAACATGATATAAAATAATTTGAACAAAGTGATCCAACACCTCATGCAGTTGCTTTACCAGATAATCCATTTTAGGAACTTGAATATTTCATGAAATAGCTGAACCTCATTGCTACAAAGACACTTGAAATGAAAGAAAGTTAAATTATCTAAGATAGGAAACCTGGGAAAATAAAAAACATCAATTTACATGAATAGTAAAAAAATATATATATAAAAAGTATAATGTTGAGGGCATCTACTTCATAGTTTTATGTAAAACTTGGAATGCTAAATAATATAAAGGGAGATGCCATATGGTCATTTTCATGTATAGAATGAGATTTCTCTCCTTTAAACTCATGTTGAGTATTCTTACATCCATATTTCTTGAAATTCATATAGAGGCGACGTATCATGGTTTGATGATGTGGTGCATTATTTAGGGTATTTTTCAATACCCATCATATATCATTGGTATATGAAGGATATACTTAATAAGGTTAGTGAGATTTTATTTTTCTTAGTTGAGAAATAACTTACAAATATTGATCCGTGTTCCTTTATATATTTCATAGGACACATCACATGCTGAAGAGTTATAGCTAACGATATATGAGTGTTGCAAAGACTTTTAGAAGAGAGGATAATGGATAGAGTTTATTCTTGTGAATTTGAGAGCACTGTTTGATGTCTCTCATTCCACATTCTGTGGAATCAACATTGCAAGGAAATAATATGGTAAGGACTTCATGTTTAATTCTTTTTGTGAATGATTTATTGAGGTATAGGAGCTTTATAGGAGCTTTATTGAGGAATGGTTGAAAATAAGTAGCGTGATCACTTCATTAAAGGAAAAGGTAAATAAAATAATTATAGAGGAAATAATCACAAACAACATGAGAAAGATCATGAGTATCATATAAGTCATGGTAGTGACAATCAATGAATGAAATTCAAAATACTAAAATTTTGTTACTATTTTGGTAAAATAGGGCACATTGACAAGAATTTCCACAATAACATTAAATATTGTGAGAAGGTTAAATAGCTTAAAGGTAATCAAAAGAAACATAAAGAAGCACATAGTAATTGTTCTTATTTTGTTATATTTTCCTAATCATTCTAATGCTTAGGAATTGATCATGGATTACTAAATATGCTTCTTCATTTTGTCTTTAAATAAGGATAAGGAGATGGGTTGATACTACTTGGACATGTCATACTCTACAACCTTTCTATGGAGGGTTGAGGTGGTCAAGAATTTATAATAATTAAATTATTCCATTTTAAAATTAGAAAATATCCATCGCTTTTTTCTACATTCTCTAAAAATTTATGGTCATATCAAACCCACATAGAAAGATATATGATTTAAATAAATCATACATGTATGGGAAATAATCATATGCTAGTAAGGAGGTTTCATATATGAATCCATTTGTTGGGATAATACGTTCCATGATCCTTGAATATGTAATGGATTATAACTTGATTCTCAATATGGGAAAAGTATTCTATGCCTCACATCAACCATTGTCTTGGTCAAACATTGCAATCGAAACAATATTATATGGGACCCAACTAGATGAGTTAGAGGTTGAGGTTAGTGTCCAATTTTGTCGATATTCTCAGCATGACTATGTTGAGGTTGATGCATAGGATAAATGAACACATACCTCCCCATAATGATCTCAAAGGAGGGGTATTAGAGTCAAAATTATAGTATATCTATTGGTAATGGGGAAAGGTACAACCATAGAAAAAATTTAAACATATTTGTGAGTAGCTATAGTTGGTCGCTTCTATGGGAAATTTTCTATCAAATAAGACACAAGCTACTCGATAAGAAATAATTTGGATCGTATGATAAAATATTGTCCCATTATTCCAAAATTATCAATAGGATGGATCTTATGGGGACCCTCAAGGTTGGTACTTTAGTGGTGGCCTATCCATTTCAATATTTGAAGAGATATATTCACTTTCTATAAGGTTTCGAAAATACTCCCACACTACTTCATAGTGCACTAAAATTAGAAGGAATTTTGTTGGTTATTAGACAAACTCATGTAGTCACTTCTGCAAACCTTGTTTCTTAGTTTCACAATTGAAACATAGTAAAAACAATTTAGTGAAAGGAAGGCCCATCAATATCTTACACACATGCCTCATTTCATAACCAACATCAAGGAAATTAATCAACTATTGGATCTAATATGGAGTCTCTCTTGGTACCTATAATGTAATGAAATGGAATACTTTGAAAAATCTGACAAGAGCCTGTAATGTAATGTGATGGAGCCACGTTAGATAGTCAACATGCTTCTTGAAAATACCTAAAATATTAATAAGTGAAAAATATAACATATGTTGTATGACGATAAGGCATCATATACTATAAAACACAACAAGAGTTATCTGACAATAGGGAATTGGAAAGTACAAAATATGATGAGATTTTTCTGACGATCCGAACTGTGAAATCTAATGGATAGATACAAAATCTAATGGTAGTAACCTGATGATAGGGTATCAAAAATATAACATAGATGTATAAAATATGATGAGATTTGTACAAATGTTATTTGTAGGAAATAGGATTGAGTAATACTATATTTGATGATTTCTTTGTACATATGATGAATATCGTATCACAAAGGATGCCAAATATACAAATATCCTACAAATTTCACTAATGTAGTGCCATTATAAGTTTTACGATCTTGCCAATATTAAAAATAATTAAAGTTATACATTCATTTCAATATCATCATAAAAATAAGTAAAATTTCAATTTACACTTTATTGCAAGATATTTGTACAGAATTGATAGTAAACACTCATTCTCATAGAAAGGAGTTTGAAAACAAATTGAAGTTATTCTTAAAAAAAAATTGAAATATGATATGTTGAATGGGGAAAATTATGTTTAATAAAACCATAGGGAAGGATTCTATTTATTTGGAGTTAAGTGAATGGGATTTTTGGTAGCTTGAAGTTAAATAGATTTTTTTGGTCTAAATCCAAATTCTTTGAAGATGTTTATATATTTCTATTAGTAGTTGAGGTATAATGTTTCCAAATCTAGTCTTTTCATTCCAATTTTATTCTCCTCCAAAATATTAATAATGTTTCTATATTGAAAGATGATATATTGTCCTTCTCCGTTAATTATATTGAGAGCGTAAATGGACTAAAAAAATATCATTTTGTCTACCAATACCTATTGACCATATACATTTCCCTACATTTTTCAAATTTTTAGCTCCATAAATCCAAAAGAAAATATGAGTATTATCAACCTTTTCACTCCTAGCCTAGCTTTCACTCTATAACACAATCATATAAGGAAATATTATACTTCATTTTATAGTCTAGTTCATGGTCCCTTATAGGAAGGATCCATCCCATATAAGGAGATGGATGTTATACCTTTGCGACACCCCTACCCAAATGTTTTTATGTTTGGACTTAGGTATTGAGCTAGCTAAAGAGCTCCTCATTTCTAAGGTTGATCCTGCGTCTTTCTAGTCATTTGATGTTCCTTTGGTTCACTTCAGAGTTGAAGAAATGTAACAAATTACTGTAATAAGTCATAGGACCTCCCTGAAATTAGTATTTTAAGGAATATGTTGACCCGATTCTCCTTAAACTCCTTATCAAAGAGGGAGACTCATTGAAACGTATTTTGATGTAACATAAGGGAATATTAACAAATCTATAAAGAATAGAGCTAGATGTTATTGAAAGAAATAAAATGGTATATGTATATATATATATATATATATATATATATATATATATATATATATATATATATATATATATATATATATATATATATATAAAGAGTGAACTTACATAAAATCATTTAAACAAAGTGTTGCAACACCTCAACTACCTCCTCTATGAAATCATCCATCGTAGGCACTTAAATATTTCATGAAATAGATGCACCTCCTTGATACAAATATTTTTGAAATGAAAGAAAAGTAAATTATGTAATACAGGAAATGTGGAAAATTGAAAACATTAATTTACGTAAAAACATATATAAAAAATATAAAGTTGATCCATCCTACTTCAACTTTTCATATAATAGTTGGAAGATCAAATAATATAAAGGGAGGTGTTATATTTCCATTGTGATGTATAGAATGAGATTTCTCTCCTCTAGGGGCATGTTGGGTATTCTTATATTTAGAGTTCTTGAGTTTCATCTATAGGTGTTGTATCATGGTTCTTTCTAGTTGTTAATATTCCCTTATGTTCCATCAAGGTACATAAGTTTCAATGAGTCTCCCTCTTTGATAAGGCATTTAAGGAGAATTGGGTCAACCTATTCCTTGAAATACTAATTTCGTGGAGGTCCTATGACTTATTATGGTAATTTATTACATTTCTTCAACTATGAAGTGAATTAAAGGAACATCAAATGACTAAAGACACGAGATCAACCTTAGAAATTTAGAAATGAGGAGCCTTTTTAGCTAGCTCAATACCTAAGTCCAAACATCAAATGATTTTGGGGTAGGGGTGTCACAAAGGGTTACACTAACAACAATAAGAGACTATACTAGTAATATAGGGACCTAACATGCATCTCTCCAAAAAAGTGTTGTCCTCAATGCTTGAGTAGCTGTGGGTGCTTCTGTATAAAATTATCATCCTCCCATGTAGAATCTTCAGTGGGTAAGTTCTTCCACATGATGAGATACTCCGAAATTGATCGATTCCGTAGCTTTCGAGTTCTTGTTTCCGTGACCGCTTTAGGTTCCAATATGATTTTTCCTTCCTCATCAAGTTCTGGCAATATTGTTTGAACTAGAATATTTTCACCTATAACCTTCTTTAAGCATGAAACATGGAAAATTGAATGTACTCGCGAAGAAGCAGGAAGCTCCAATTTGTATGCCATAGTACCAATCTTTTGCAACACCTTGTAAGGACCATAGTAATTTGGTGATAATTTATTATCCTTCTTAGCTTGCTTGAGGGACATTTGTTTGTATGGTTGTAGCCGTAAAAATACCCAATCTCCCACATCAAAACTTCTCTCACTACGATGTTGATCTGCCTATTGTTTCATTCGATTTTGTGCCAAATTTAGGTTATCCTTTAAGAGTTGGAGAACTTCTTGTTGATGCTCGATGTGATCCTCCACTGCATGAACCCTATAATTTTCCCTTAAAGAAGATGTGATGGATGGTGGATGATATCCATAAAGTGTCATAAATGGGGTCATTTTTGTTGCATTATGGAAGGAAGTGTCATACCACCATTCAGAAAGAGTGTGTAACCACTTGACCCATTATGTTTGTTTATCGATACAAAACAATGAAGATATCCTTCCAAACATTTATTTGCTGTCTCAGTTTGACCATTGGATTGAGGATGATAAATGAGCTATGAGATAATTGAGTACCCAAACAAGAAAATAACTTCGTCCAAAAATTTCCAAGAAAAATGGGATCTCTATCGCCCACAATAATCTTTGGGTTTCGATGTAGCTTTTTAATTGTGTCCATAAATGTAGTAGCCACTGTAATTTCTTTAAATGGATGAGATAATTCACAAAAGTGTGCATACTTGGTAAGTCTATCAACCACCACCATGATGACACTCTTTCATTCAGACTTAGGTAAACCTCTGACAAAATCCATTGAAATCTCTCCTCCCTAACTTTGACTTGAAATGGATAAAGGTTGTGAAGTCCCTAGGTCTTAATTGTGTCAACTTTATTCCGCTGGTGGCAAACTAAACATTCGCCACAAACTAAACATTCGCCACAAAATTTTGAATATCGCATTTAAGGCCATCCCAAAAAAAATCTTTCTTCACCCTGTGGTAAGATTTTAAAAATCCTGAGTGTCCTCCTAAAGGAGAAGTGTGCAATTCCAAAAGAATATTTTGTTTTAGTTGGGAATTCTTACAAACATATAAGCGATCTTTGTACCATAAGGAATCAACTTTTCCAACTAAATGTATCGTATGTACTAGGATCTTGCTGCAACTTTTGAATGAGTGTGCACACTTCTTCGTCCTTCTTCCATTCATCCCTTGCTTCAGTTATCCAATCTAGTTGGATAATAGAAATGGGACAAAGCAGTGCTTCCACCTCTTCATTCTTTCTTGAGAGTACATCTGCAATAACATTTAGCTTCCATTTTTTTTAGATTATTTCAAAGTCATAACCCAACATATTTGTGAGCCATTTTTGCTTCTCTTCTGAAGATATTCTTTGTTCCAAAAAGTGTTTAAGACTATCATGATCAATTTTTACCTTGAAGTGTCTTCCCATTAGGTAAGTTCACCATTTTTAGTGCATGCGTATTGCTAACATTTCCTTCTCATAAATAGGTTTCGTAAATAATTTCCGATTTGACGATTTTCAAAAGAAATGGGTCTTTCCGCATTAAAACAACACCAATTTCATTTCCTGAGGCATCACATTCCACAATAAAGGTTTTTGTGAAGTCTGGCGTAGCTAAGACTGGTACTAGGCACATTTCCTCTTTAAGATGTTCAAACACCTTAGTTGCTTCAGGAGTCCATGAAAATGTATCTTTCTTGAATAATGTTGTTAGAGGTGCTTCTATTCTCCCATAATTCTTAACAAACTTTCCATAATACTCGGTTAACCCAATAAATCCACGCAACTGCTTTATGGTTGTGTGGACTCTCCATTCCTTAATGGATTTAATTTTGTTAGGGTCTACCTTAACACCCTTGTGCGATAAAATATGACCCCGATATTCCACCTCTTGTACTCCAAAGAAATATTTGGATGTTTTTGCATATAATTGTCTCTCCTCCAATAGTTTGAGCACCCTGTGAACATGTTGAACATGATCCTTCCAAGACCTGCTGTAGATTAGTATATCATCAAAAAATACTAGAAAAAATTTTCTAAGGAAGGGTTTGAAAATGGAATTCATCAACCCTTGAAATGTAGAAGGTGCATTGGTAAGGCCAAAAGGCATGAAAAAAAATTCATAATGACCCTCATGAGTTTGAAATGTTGTTTTTGGAATATCTTCAGTCTTCATTCTAATTTGATGATATCCTAAACAAAGATCTTGTTAGTTCTAGTCTTCACAGCCTGTCACCAGGGATCAACATGAGCTCTTACTATATCTAGTTTTGTTAGATGTTTTGCACATGATGTTTAGTACAAAACATGTCACAAGTATGTCCATCAGAAGAAGCTCGGAAAAATATTTCCAATGGTATATCACACTCCCGTAACAGGCTCTCGAATTAGAAGATATGATCGAAATGAATGAGTGATTCTTGGTTATGCATGTTTTGAGGTCAGTTGTTGCACACAATGACAAGTTTAGTACAAAATCAGTTTGTGAAATAATGGTAAGGAATTTTTCACAATTGGAAGAGGTTTTTGTTCATCGCATACCAAGTAACAAAAACCTCCTTCAATTTATGCACATGTGCTACTATGTCGAAGATATATAGTGATATTTGGAGCCTACATTAAAACAAAGAAAATTTTTCATATTTTTTACTGTTTTAGTCATTTTAGTGAGGGGCCATTTTACAACAGATGGAAAGTAATTTTGCAAACCCCAAGGAGGTTTTTCTTAAAAAAAAGACATATAACAAAAACCTCTTTCAGTTTATTCACAGGTTTCACAAATTGGGATATGTGACTAGATCTTTACAGCTCATTTTCACAATTTAAATTTTTAATGATTTTCAGTTTTAGAGATGATTTTGTGGAACAGATTGCGAGCAACTGGAAACAAATTTCCCAAATTTGAGAGAGGTTTTTCTCCAAAATGACCTTATATACAAACACTTCTTTTGGTTCTGTAACAGGTTCTATTTTTTAGGAGTTACGAGTTCATCTTCAACACCTATTTTCAGAAATTCGGCCCAAGTTTAATGTAACTGATTCTATTTTGAAGAAAATGGTTGAGCTCAATTCCCTTAGTACAAGGATGAGAAAATGTATATATTTTATGAATTTCATAGTGTAGGGGTTGGAATTTGGTAGAAGGTTGGACTTTTGAGAAATCTTGGAGCTTCATTGTATACACATTTCAGCAGTTTGGCTAAGGAATAGACTAGGGTTTGCAACACTTTATGGGATTCATGTGGCATCTTGCTTTGGTATTGTGTTTCCTTCTATAATTTTAAGTTTACATGTGTTTTATGTATGCCATCATCTCTCTTTGCTTCATATTAACTAAATCAAACAAAGATAAAGGTATAATACATTGAAAGTGTAGTGCTCTACCTAGGGTTTGCTTAGTTATCTATGTTTTCAGCTGATTGAAAAGGATCCATGAGTTCTTCTTTCCCTTTTCAACCACTCATCTGTCTAAAAATTCTCCATATCACTCAATTTGAAGTACCAAATCGCTTGCCTACCTTGCCCCATAGAGATCTTTGCAAAACTGAGCCTCATTCCCCATGCCCAAATCTGCCTTTCACATTTGAGCCAAAAAAACACCATCAAATTCAATCAAACACATCTGTACACATACCTAGCCTAAAATAAGTCATCACATCTGTGATCTAAAGCTTTCATTGGCCATATTTTCTAAGATTGACAAGGAGAGAGCCCTCTCCCGGCCTGGTAGGGCTAGCTACCAGGTTAAGCATGGTATGATGTTATCCTAGATCCTACCTTTCTCAGCCTGAGGTAGATCCAGGCCCTAACATAGTGGCGACAATACTGGATCTACCTGATGATGAGAAAGGTAGGATCTAGGATAACATCATACCACGTTTAACTTGGTAGCTAGCCCTACGAGGTTGGGAGATGGCTATCTCCTTGTCAATCTCATAAAATATGGCCAATGAAAGCTTGAGATGACTGATGTGATGAATGATTTTAGGCTAGGTATGTGTACAGAGGCATTTGATTGAATTTGATGATGTTTTGTTGGCTCAAATGTGAAAGGCAGATTTGGGTCTGGGGAATGAGGCTCAGTTTTGCAGAGATCTCTATGGGGCAAGGTAGGCAAGTGATTTGGTACTTCAAATTGAGTGAGATGGAGAGGTTTTAGAAAAATGAGGAGTTGAAAAGGGCATGAAGAACTCAGGGATCCTTTTCAATCAGCTGAAAACATAGATAACTGAGCAAACCCTAGGTAGAGCACTGCACTTTCAATGGATTCTAACTTTATCCCTGTTTGATTTAGTTAATATGAAGCAAAGAGAGATGATGACATACATAAAACACATGTAAAATTACAATTACATAAGGAAACACAATACCAAAGCAAGATGCCACATGAATCCCATAAAGTGTTGCAAACCCTAGTCTATTCCTTAGCCAAACTACTGAAATGTGTATAAAATGAAGCTCCGGGCTTTCTCAAAAGTCCAAAATTCTGCCAAATTCCAACCCTTACACTATGAAATTCATAAAACATATACATTTTCTCATCCTTGTACTAATGGAATTGAGCTCAACCATTTTCTTCAAAATAGAATCAGTTACATTAAACTTGGGCCAAATTTCTGAAAATAGGTGTTGAAGATGAACTCGTATCTCCTAAACGATAGCACCTGTTACAAAACTGAAAGAAATTTTTTTAGATAAGGTCATGTTGGAGAAAAAAATCTCTCAGATTTGGGAAATTCATTTCTAGTTGTCGCAATCTGTTCCACAAAATCATCTCTAAAACAGAAAATCATTAAAAATTTAAATTTGTGAAAATGAGCTATAAATATTAGTCACATATCCAAATTCGTGTCACCTGTGAATAAACTCAAAGAGGTTTTTGTTATATGGCTTGAGGTTAACAAAAACCTCCTTGGGTTTTTCAAAATTACTTTCCATCTGTTGTAAAATGGCCCCGCACTAAAATGAATAAAACAGTAAAAAAGATGAAAATTTTTCTTTGTTTTAATGTAGGCTCCAAATATCACTTTATATCTCCTACATAGTAGCACCTCTGCATAAAATGAAAGAATTTTTTGTTATTTGGTATTTGATGAACAAAAAACTCTTTCACTTTTGAAAAATTCCTTACCATTATTTCACGAACTGATTTTGTACTAAACTTGTCATTGTGTGCAGCAACTAACCTCAAAACATGCATAACCAAGAATCACTCATTCATTTTGATCATATATTCTAATCCGGGAGCCGGTTACAGGAGTGTGATATACCGTTGGAAAGATTTTTTCAAGCTTCTTCTGATGGACACACTTGTGACATGTTTTGTGTTGAACATCATGTGCAAAAAAAATAACAAAACCAGACATAGTAAGAGCTCATGTTGATCCTTGGTGACAGGCTGCGAAAATTGGAACTAACATTGGCTCCATTGGGGATGGCAGCTCCTTGGAGGTGTCAAGAACACCGTAGACCAAGTGCCTCATCCATTGGGCATGGATGGTCAAACAACTGCAAACCAAAAACAACTCATACCAATCCAAAAACATATACATACTGCAACCTGTACATAAACAAATATCGGAAACTGAAATGTTGCCTTTGGCAGCTTATTTATTTACAAATCTACCCTACTTTGCTGCAAAACCAATAGATCAAGTAACTTTGTAATGCCAGATCAACCAATCAAGTAACTGTGACAAGGATGCCGCTTGAAAGTGCTTCAACCAGGACACAAATGTAAATGCTGATAGCCATAGATGCACATAACAAGTCTGTTTATGTAAAATAGAATTTGATCTATCATTCAAATTGAAAACAATTTCCATGTATGTTGCAATAGGATCGAAAAAAATAGACTCTGTTTTCTACCCCAACTTCTCAATACATGCTTCTAGCTGCAAACTATCAATGCAAATATCCACGGGCAGCTCTATTGTTTCTTGTTTTGAAGGAGGGAGATTTTCCAAGAACATTTTGGGATCTCGGAATTCATATGATTGGATCTGATCATTTAAACACTGAATCTCCTTCTCAAATTTTTCAACAACTAAATCAAAGAAACCAGTTTTAGCTTTAGGAGGAAACTTCGGAGATCTCAAAAATTGAAGCACAACAATGAAAAATACTTCATCAATTTCAATATCCACTAACTGATCTCTAACTTCTTTTAAAACTTCACAAAGCGCAGGGTTTTCCACATACCATACCATTTTATTTTAGTGCATGAATGGATCAGTGAGCACTGGAATCTCTGGATTGAGTCGGAGTCGCGAGGTTAATGTTTTAGCCTTCATATGTTTCTGACTGCTATCCACCATCAGCAATCAGATTTGCAATTTGAATGATCTTTCCCAGAGAAGATTTGTTACCTCTTTCCCAGTTTAATGTAATGGAGCAATTTGCAAGTCAGATGTTTAGTTTATAAGACTAGACCAGAGATTGACTGAAGTAGATTTTATCTACTTATGCACTCGCAAATCAATCTGCAGTTCGAAGGCTACCTGGCTAACTTCAAGCTCCGTCTGTAGTATAAAACAAATAACTCTAACAAAAAAATAATATTTTATTCCCGAGTGGAGTCGCCACTATGTTAGGGCCTAAATATACCTCAGGCTGAGAAAGGTAGGATCTAGGATAACATCATACCATGCTTAACCTGGTAGCTAGCCCTACCAGGTCGGGAGAGGGCTCTCTCCTTGTCAATCTCAGAAAATATGGCCAATGAAAGCTTGAGATGACTGATGTGATGACTTATTTTAGGCTAGGTATGTGTATAGAGGTGTTTGATTGAATTTGATGATGTTTTGTTGGCTCAAATGTGAAAGGCAGATTTGGGCCTGGGGAATGAGGCTCAGTTTTGTAGAGATCTCTATGGGGCAAGGTAGGAAAGTGATTTGGTACTTCAAATTGAGTGATATGGAGAGGTTTAGATAGATGAGGAGTTGAAAAGGGCATGAATAACTCAGGGATCCTTTTCAATCAGCTGAAAACATAGATAACTAAGCAAACCCTAGGTAGAGCACTGCACTTTCAATGTATTCTACCTTTATCTTTGTTTGATTTAGTTAAGATGAAATAAAGAGAGATATGGCATACATAAAAAAAATATAAACTTAAAATTACAGAATAAAACACAATACCAAAGCAAGATTCCACATGAATCCCATAAAGTGTTGCAGACCACTGGTCTATTCCTTAGCCAAACTACTGAAATGATTATACAATAAGATCCAAGATTTTCTTGAAAATCCAACCTTCTGCAAAATTCCAACCCCTACACTATCAAATTCATAAAATATATACATTTTCTCATCCTTGTACTAAGAGAATTGAGCTGAACCATTTTCTTCAAAATAGAATAAGTTACATTAAACTTGGGCCGAATTTATGAAAATAGGTGTTGAAGATAAAATTGTATCTCCTAAACCATAGCATTTGTTACAAAAATGAAAGAGGTTTTTGTAGATAAGGTCATCTTGGAGAAAACCCTCTCTAAAATTTTGGAAATTCATTTCCAGTTGCTCGGAATCTGTTCCACAAAATCATCTCTAAAATAGAAAATCATTAAAAATTTAAATTTGTGAAAATGAGCTGTAAATATCTAGTCACATGTCCCAATTCGTGACACCTGTGAATAAACTGAAAGAAATTTTTGTTATATGGCTTGTGGTTAACAAACACTTCCTTTGGTTTTGCAAAATTACTTTCCATCTGTTGTAAAATGGCCCCGCACTATAATGACTAAAACAGTAAAAAATATGAAAAATTTGCTTTGTTTTAATGTAGGCTCCAAATATCACTGTATATCTCCCACATAGTAGCACCTGCGCATAAAATGAAGGAGGTTTTTGTTATTTGGTATATGATTAACAAAAAAATCTTTCACTTTTGAAAAATTCCTTACCATTATTTCAAAAACTGATTTTGTACTAAACTTGTCATTGTGTGCAGCAACTGACCTCAAAACATGCATAACCAATAATCACTCATTCATTTTGACCATATCCTCTAATATGGGAGACGATTATGGGAGTGTGATATACCGTTGCAAAGATTTTTCTGAGCTTCTTCTGATCAACACATTTGTGACATGTTTTGTGCTGAAAATCATGTGCAAAACATCTAACAAAACCAGACATCGTAAGAGCTCATGTTGATCCTTGGCGACAGGCTGCGAAGACTGGAACTAACAGATCCAACTTGGTAAAATAAAATTCTCCATGTAATTCATCCAATAATTCATCAATCACAGGAATATAAATTTATCTTTAATGGCGAGCTTATTGAGCTCCCTATAATCCTGACACATTCGCCATGATCCATCCTTCTTGTATACTAATACTACAGGAGTAGAGAAATAACTTTGACTAGGTTGAATTATACCCACCTCTAACATTTCTTCAATCATACGTTCAATTTCACTCTTTTAGACATAAGGATATCTATAAGGCCTGATGTTTGGAGGAACACTTCCTGGAATCAAATGAATAACATGATCATGATCACGAATAGGTGGGAGTCCTTTGGGAGTTTCAAACACCTTGGAATGATTGTCCAAGACTTGTTGGAGATCTGCAGAAATTGATGATTTTGATGTTGGAAATTATAGTGAGAATAATTGTGCAATTACACCTCATTTTTCTTTCTTTAGATGCTATGTCATAACATTAGAGCTTATTATCTTTCCCGGATTCCCCAAAATACTCTATAATTCAACTTCCTTTCCTTCTGAAAAAAATTTCAAGAAAAGTTCTTGAAAATTAAAAGCTACCGTCCCCAAAGATTGTAACCATTGTACTCCTAGTACAACATCAACACCTCCCATAGGAATGGAAAGCATTGGACTAGTAAATACATATTCCCCCATGGTTAGCTTTATATTATGGCATTTTCCAGAGAAATTTATAGTTCCTCCATTAGCAACCATCACTTGACATTCTGGTGCTGGGTATAGGAAACAATTTAATTACTTGGCTACCTTACAATGAATAAAATTATGGGTGCTACCTGAATCAATTAACACTATTACCTTTTTCTTCTTAATATGTCCTTCTATCTTGAGAGTTTTAGGAGTGTTAATTCCTACCAATGCATTACACAATATGGTCGGATTCATTTCTTCCTCTTCTAGGACTGGTTCCTGGTGTATATCCTCTTCTTGTTCATTTTGTTGTTCCTCTTCACAATCTATGTAAATTAATTTCTTCTCAGCACACTTATGACCTTTAGTGTATTTTCTATCACAACTATAGCAAAGCCCTTTTTCTCTTTTTTCTTCCAATTTTTGTGGTGTCAACCTTGTAGGTTGTGGAAATCTAGGCATAGAAACACTTCCTTCTTTATAGAAGTGAGTGGTAGGCTTTCTTATCACCATAATTTTACATTCAATTTTTCTTTCCAACCCAAATGCCTTCTCCAATGAATTAGGTTCCAAAACATGAAATTCATGTTGGGTGTTATCCTTTAAAGTCCCTATGAAGAGATCAATCATGTGTTCCTATGGAATATCAATTACCATTGTATTCAATTTTTGGAAGTCCTCAATGTTCTGCCCAACTAAACCCTTTTGTTTGAGATTTATCAATTGGCTAAAGAAGGTGTTCCTCTTTTTATCCTCATAATGTGCTATCATTTCATCCATAAAAAATGACCAAGTGACAACTTTTTTAAGGGAGCAAAGCCATCGATACCATACAAATGTATTTTTTTCTAAATGTAAAGTTGCAATGCATACATTTTGTGTGTTTTGCACTTAATGGAGATCAAAATATTGCTCCATCTGTAGCATCCAGGTTACAGGATCCTTTCCATCAAATGCCCTCATATCCATTTTTGGAATTCGGTGATTCTTCCCACCAATATTAGAGGTTATGAAATCATGATTAACATTTATTTTGTTCTCATCATGAGTTTCTTCTACTATCTTTTCACCATTAGGAAAAATTTCTTGTATCAACTTTGTCAAACCTTCCATGTCTGCTTTTAGATCATTCTTCATGTTTTCCATGATGTCTTTCATGTCATCCATCTTAGCTTCCATGCCAGCTTCCATGCCATCCATCTTAGCTTCCACACCTTTCTTCAAACCGTCCGTCTTCGCTTCCACACTTTTCTTCAAAACTTCCATTTCATTTTTTGTTTCTCTTTGTGAGAAAAATTTTGTGCACTTGCTCTTGTAATTTTGATAGATCATGTTACAATTATTCATCTTCATGAGTCATAGTAGAGCCTTTTGAAGGCTTAATGGGTGTTGAATTATTTTTACGGGGCATATTTTAGAGCCGAATATTGATATCTATTCTACAATATGCCCTTGGAATAAATTAAAATTGATTCTTCAAAAAATACTTATGCAATTCAGGAAAAAAAAAAGGTACACACCTTTTTCTTGCTTTTGAGGAGCTCGATATTGAAATTTGATTATCTATGTGATTGCAGCACTTCAACATTTTAATTTCGGCGTCGCTGTAGCCCTAGGAATTCTCTTTCAAATGTCACAGGTCTGACTTGATTTGGATTCTCCAAGACAAAGTTGTGTCCAATCTCCCACAATGACCTAATTATGGATTGGTTCAGTAGAGAGAAATTGTACGACATGCCACATGTCACTGTTTTGTCCTCCAGCTCTCAAATTGATATCCAAGACACTAAAGTCCGTGTAGAGAGAGTTATGAATATTTTCCCACGATCACCTCTTTGAGATGACATTTGGGAGCCTGAAAAAGCACTACCTTCCATAGATCATATCTCCAAAAATATTTCCAACCAAGATTTTGAAGAGTTTCCTTAGGATTTTGGCTTCGCACCCTAAAAATTTCAGATTCTGAACCTTCGTAGAAAACAGGTTATAGCGAACATGCCATGATGACCTGTTTAGAGCAGCAAAACCATAGAATCCAAAGCTCTGATACCAAATGTTGTGTAACTAGCTCCAAAGATAGAAGAAAAGAGATATCAACGCCTTATAAATAACAACTTCGAGGGGGAAACCTCCAATACGTTACATAAATGAACAATTCTTGGATGATACAATTTACAAAACCTCCTTTCTATATATAGGAGTCCATGGGCCATAATGTAATCCTAGTGGGGCCACAATGTAATCCTAACCGACCTAACAATAATAATTTAAGGGCACAATAATAACAATATGGGGGCTACAAGGGTACAAAAATAACAATAAGGGGGTTACACTAACAACAATAAGGGACTAGTAATATAGGGACCTAACAATGGTATATATATATATATATATAGAAATAGATGCACCTCCTTGATACAAATATTTTTGAAATGAAAGAAAAGTAAATTATGTAATACAGGAAATGTGGAAAATTGAAAACATTAATTTACGTAAAAACATATATAAAAAATATAAAGTTGATCCATCCTACTTCAACTTTTCATATAATAGTTGGAAGATCAAATAATATAAAGGGAGGTGTTATATTTCCATTGTGATGTATAGAATGAGATTTCTCTCCTCTAGGGGCATGTTGGGTATTCTTATATTTAGAGTTCTTGAGTTTCATCTACAGGTGTTGTATCATGGTTTGAGGATATCGTATGTTATTTATGGTATTTTCAATACCCATTGTAGATTGTTAGTATATGGAGGATTTATTTAAAAATGTTAATGACAATTGAGTTTTATTACTTGAGAAATTACTTATGACTCTTGACCCACAATTAATTGAATATTGAAGATGACAAATCACATACTAAAAAGAGTTAGCTAACGATAGATGAGTGTGGAAAATACATTTAGAAGGGGGTTCTAGTGAATTTGAGAACACCCTTCGATGTCTCTAATTCCACATTTTGAGGTATAAGCACTGCAAGCAAAGAAGATTATATGGACTTCATATTTTATTATTATTCTTAATTATTTATTGAGTAAGAGAATATTTTTATAGAGATAATGATTGATAATAAGAAGTACGATAAATTAATTAAAGGAAAAGGTAAGTAGAATAATTATAGAGGAAACCATCACAAATATCATGATGTTCTTAGAAATCATGGTAGTGACAATCAATGAATGAAATTAAAAAGGCTGAAATTTTATTACTATCTCGGAAAAAAAGGGAAAGTTGAAAATAATTTCCGTAAGAACACCAAAATATCATGAGAAGGTTATATAGATTGAAGGTAATCAAAATCAACATCAATATGGAAATGGTGCTTGTTCTTATTTTTTTTATCCCTTTTAAGAATTGTAATGCATAGGAATGGATCTGGATTACTAAGAATTCTTCTTTATTATCTCTTTGAATAAAGCTAGGGAGGTGGGCTGTTCTTATTTGGATATAACATACTCTACCACTTTATGGAGGGATGAGGTGGTCAAAGTTTGATGTTATATTGAAGCGCATGTGTAATTTTCAAAGCAAACAATGGCCATATTTTTTATTTGGATATTATGAGATTTTTTTTTCATATGAAACCCACCTATCAAGATATGTGATTACAATAAATCATAAATGTATGGGACTTCAAGGTCTACTCGGTGTTTTGGGTAAATGGTGAAAAAGAAAATATAGTCATGTAAAAGGTGCTTGAAATCCACAAATGAGGGTGTTATAAAACTCTATATGTCATATATTGATGAAACAATGTGAAAATACATACTCATGGTGTAAAGGAAAACTTAAAAACACCTAAATGAGTGTATAGTTATCCTTGTTTCTTAACCTAAAATACCCAAAATACTGATATGGATATTGACATGTTGTTTATTCAAGGTCATGTTAACATAATGGACTTTAATAAATGAATGTGAGAATTATCTCATTTTCTTGAGTTTGTATTAATCCTTAGCATAAAAAAGGTGGTAATTCATCGTGTTCTATATTATTGAGTACAAATGGAGATTATACTTTTGTAAAAGGTAGATAGTACCATAAAATAAGTTATATTGGATCTTAAATTAAATACAGAGGAAAAAGTTCAAATCTCCTAGAGAAGTGGAGTATCCATATATGGATTTCAAAGGCTCTATATTAGCATTTCCACTTATTATGATTAGATTGATTTGGAGATTTAGAGAAGGATATAGGGTTCAAATCTACTTAGAAAAATGTACCTAGAGTAATTCTACAATATTAGGTAGAAATTTGAGCATGATGGATTAGATTAATTGATTGTTACCAATCTTGTTTGGAATTTGGTTATTTCCACACAATTAGGTGCCTGAATTGAATGTCCATGGGTTCAACACAGTAGCCTATGTTGATAGGTTTACTAGGGATTCCATTCAAAATTATGGGGAAGAATTTATTTCATTTACTCACAAGATTTTCCATGCGAAAAAAAAATAGTAAAAGACAATTCAAAAATAATATACTAATTAAGTTGTTTTCAATATCATAACTGATATATGTATAGTGATTCTAGACAACATAGATGCCAAAACAATAAAATTTTGAGTTTATTTATATGACATACCTGAAATAAACCAGTAAATATCCATCTCAGTTGATATAATGGAAAACATTGTATGACAACAAATAAATTGAGGATAAAACTATTGAGAATTCGCATAAACTGAGTTAAAGGTAGATAAAAAATCATCAAAATAATACAATAAAAAAATTTATGACCAAATATTAATTGAAAATAATCAAGTGCATCAATACCTAAGTGAGATCATATTAGATTCGAGAATAATTTATTGAAGTATTCTAATATTTGATCAAACATCCCTCTATATAATGGAACAACAACAAAGTCACCAACTTTGTTATTTATTTGTTGAATCAAGGAAAGGTTTCTCCAAGAATATCCAAATATTAATTTATTTTCTATTGTATAGGGTCAACAATGTAAAGGTGGAAGATCTTATTACCAAACCCACCGCCCACCCTATCCCACATTACTCTCAATTCCCTAGTACCAAATCTATCAACTAGAAAGTAGTTGAAATCAACACAATAAAGTTCATGCACAAACACTAAAAAAACAAAAAATTCACAAAAAAAGTATGTGATTGTGTACGTAAAGTAATTTATAGAAATAATTCATTAACATATAACATTAATTTATTCATTATTTTATCATAGACATAATAGTTCACTTGAATGAAATTTATCAAAAAAAAATGTTTTCATAATATGGTGCATGATGTTTCTTGTGATATAACTATTAGAACCATTTATTTTTATTTTTATATATTTCTGAAAAGAATTCATAAATTACTTTGGTCATTTATTGTTCCCCTTTGGTTCTTATGGCCTCTGTCGCTTTCATTGATGACCTAGTCGTGTACTGAAGACATCATTGAGGCTTCCGCAAGAGGGGTCGATAATCAACTTCAACAAGAGCGAAATGTTAAATTTATATTTTTGTTATTATTCATTACAAATATTTCATTAATAGAAATATAATTAAAGTGTTCTTTACCTTCTTCAGTAGTGGAGGCAAGTCGAGTAGTTTTAGATGTGGAAATATGTTCACCTTATTGTGTAGCCTCATCCTCGACATGATTTGGAGTTGAAACATGAAATTTTATAATTAATAAAAAAAAATCAATTAATATTTTTAATTATAATACATAGTATATTTTTTATAGTAAGTGAAATACCTCCATTACTAATTTTCGTACCACCTTCATTTGGTGGCACACCACTCAGACTAGATTGTGTTTGTTTGTTTCTTTCATACTTGAATAAATAAGCACACTAATTTATGCCAAAAAAATAATAATCATTAGATTGTAAAAGTAATGAAATAAAAAGTATTCTTGTTTTATTTTATTTACCTATGTTTCGAGAAGAGTGTCAAAAGATTTTTTTCCCGAAGTTTATTCTTTGTTCAACCACAACTTGATATTTTTGCTTTTAAGCAAACTCAAGGTATTCCTTTGTTGTACATTTATTGAACTCCAACCTTTGCAATTCTAAACAATACATGAATTTTGGTTCTTCTATTCAATTAAAATTGTTAACAGCTTATTTTTTCATTGAGACTGATTTTATTATACTCCTAATCTTGTGGCCATTTTGGAGTAACCACTTGGACCAATTTTTTGTTGCCCATGTTTTTCTATTAAGAATTTCATGGCTTTGGACGTATTTGGGAGCCTATATTGAAGATTTTCAATTACATAATTAGATTTTGAAATGATGATAAAGCATCATAATTCCATTACTAGAAGTGGTGCATACCTTATTCATCCAAGTGGTGTCTTTCCTTGTTTTTGGATTTATTTCTCTTCCACTCCCTCTATGGAATAATTGGAGGACACTCGTACTTTTTCTTATTTTCAAGATGAATCCGATATTGGTCCCTTAGATATTTTAAATATTTTCCTACCGTTGAGGAGACTATAGATTTGTTAAAGGAACCATCACCGAATAGGCCAACCAACTAGCT